>JAFBJQ010004753.1:93394-120158 GCA_016785345.1 Trinectes maculatus
GGCTCTGGCTCCTAGTCTGCTCCTATGGATTTTTGGAATTGTAAGTAAACCTGCGTTCTGAGAGCGGAGTGCTCTGGTAGGATGATATGGGATTATTAAATTTTGTAGGTATGTTGGTGCCATACCATTTAGAGCTTTGTATGTGAGTAGAATGATTTTGAATTCGATTCTAAATTTCACAGGGAGGCAGTGTAGTGAAGCTAATATGGGGGAGATATGTTCTCTTCTCTTGGTTCTGGTCAATACACGTGCAGCAGCATTTTGAACAAGCTGCAGGCTCTTTAAGGACTTACTGCAGCAGCCTGCTAGTAATGAGTTACAGTTGTCAAGCCTGGACGTGACAAAAGCGTGGATTAATTTTTCGGCATCTTTAAGAGACAGGATATGTCTGATTTTTGCGATATTGCGTAGGTGTTGTCACAGGTCAACCTGATTAACGGTGCTCCAAAACCTTTGCAATGATGTCAGATGACATGTCTGACACAAGGCTTCACATCCAGACACAGGCATCACAAATACCAATCCTCTACATGTACAAGTTTTTTTCTAGTGCCATGCGCAGACCCGTCTCACAGCCCTCACAGTCTTGGCAACATAAAATATAATGATCCTTACTTTGAACAAATAGGAGGTTGCTGACATATATTGCACAAAGAGTGTCACTGTGCAACTGCACAGTCAATCATTGGTTACAAACAGAGGTGAAAGAAAGACTAAGATAAATCAACAAAAAAAGACATCATTGTCATCTTTACCTCCTTGCAAGAGAAACAATACCAGCATAGATACTTTCCCAGGCTGACTGCCACAACTTTAGGTATTCAACAACTCTCTAATGCCAAACATTTGACCAAATAGGGCTGTTAAAGCTGCCAGGAAGCTTTGGATCCTGCAGTGGCAATAAATTATTGAAATTTTGACTGTTTCCTCCCAAAAGGACACTGAGCCGCACTATTCAATGCTTATTGTTCTCGTGCAAGGAACGACTTTGGTGACCTTAATGCAACTCAGATTCTGCTAGGCCCTTAATGAACTGAAGCAGTAACCTTTATTGATTGACAGCAGTTTTAAAAATACCTGCCCTCTGAGCTCAAACTGCCTACTTGCAAGGCCTCGAGCACAACTGGGCGAATCCCACTGAGGGACTGAGGAGAATGGCACCGGATGCTGCCACTTGACTTCAAGCAGGGAACAATGAGGTGGTTGCGTGAAAGCACTTCCTTCCAACCCACTCCTGACAGGAGATAGCCAAACCACTTTGATATTTGGTTCCATCAAGGAAGTCTCCAGCAAACGTAAGAGGGTCCATCAGTTTCTTGAGCTAGTCTCACAATCATTGGACAGTCTGTACCACTGCTGGGTACAATTCTACAATTTCTGGACATGATAAGCGTGAAGAGATACTGGGAGCAAACCGTTATCTGAGCATACTCTGCATATCACAGCACTTCTGCAGAATACCAATGAGCTGATCCTGCCCAACTCTTTGCAGTGGCATGAGATGGAAATAGAGTAAATGGTAATGGAGTTTGTGCAAATGCATCTACCTGTTGGTGGCCAATAGAAAGGAACAACATCAGGTATGCAGCCTTCTACTTGTATAGTTCACTTAATTTCAGCTGTAATAACTATCAAGGATTCATGTTCACTAGAAGATGAAAAATTTCAGGCTTGTCTTGGAACAATACAGCTGAGTCGTCTCCTTGCAATTAAATGAAGATTGTAAACAGGAAATTGGGCACAGCTGTGCTTTTATTTCATACAGAAAGATTAAATTGCATATGACCTGAAAAGACACAGTTGTCCCAACGGCACAGTGTCTCCAGTACTTTTACGCAACACTATTATAGTGAGTAGTTAAACCTTTCTTAGGCTAACGATGGATCATTTCCAAACAGGTATATCGACACCAACTGCTAATACAGCAAAAAGCTGACTGAAACACTTTCGGTCACAATTTCTACAATTAACCAGCTTCTGTTTTAGTTGCTTTACATCAGCGGTCCCCAACCTTTATTACCCCCATGGAACGGTTTAATGTCAGACAATATTTTCACGGACAGGCCTTTAAGGTGTGGCGGATAAATACAACAAAATTAAATGATACGACCGGCATAAAAACTAGTTTGTTATAAATATAATAATACACGTGAATCCACTGTGTACTCGTATGCAACTTTATTAACAGCGTCCTCGTAACATCGTGCAAACAACATAACATGAGCAACATCCACTCTGCCTCTCATCCATACTCTGCCCCTAATGCTCTCCGGTCGCTATGGTAACGTTTAAACGTTCCTTTAAAATATGATACAGATATGCCACAAAAACGAGTATAAAGTGCATGAAAAATTTAACTCACCATAATGGTAAATCAATGGGAGCCCTGAGCTTGTTTTCCTGCAACAAGACGGCCCCATCTGAGGGTAATGGGAGACAACAACACTCGAAGTGTCTTGCTTATGTCCAGTCTGCTCCCAAATAAACTTTCCAAAGACGTCTGTTTTTTACTCATTTTGCTAGCTTGTGGGTTACATTTTAGCGTTAGCGTATAACGTGACCGAGACGTAACGGACATATCCGGTCATTTTTCAAAATAAAGCATCGTTCAGACTCAGATAATAAATAAAACGGGGATCAAGTTTCATTTTTTATTCTTTCTGTGCGGCCCGGTACCAAATGACCTGCGGACCGGTAGCGGTCCGCGGACCGGTGGTTGGGGACCACTGCTTTACATCACATCACTCTTCACATGTAAATTATAGGTAATATAATATTATTAACATAATCAACTGGGTATTTTGTTCAATGTTTAGTAAAATCAATGAGTTCATTTCATTTTACTTCTTTTTAGAATTTCTTAGTTTATGGGTTAAAATGTTGCTAGGCAATGCGTTAAAACTGCAAAAAACAATTAACCATAGTATATGTGTTCAAATTTAAAGGAGGTTTGAGGTGGAGGTTGATGAGGTTGGTATAGTGTATTGTTATTCAGGTGGCCGAGTTTTCATTTTCACACTCAGCACTGGTGAAAACACATGAATCTCTAGTGGCTGAAGAACAAAATTATGTTCATTCTCTGGCAGTTGTCCAAAGGCATTGTGGGAAATGCAGGTAATTACTCGCTGCAGCATTATTCACATTGAGGCAGAATGGGTATTTGGAATATTGACATCAAAATAATGCTGCAATACTGATAAAAGATACTGAAAAAAGAACTGGTTATATCTAATATATAACAACAAAGAAAATCCCAGGGCAGATTTTTGCTTTTATGATTTCGTGGTCCACTTTTTAACAAATTCAATTTAAATTGCACACTGTGAAATTTCAGTCCAATCAGAAACCACTCTTTTCTCCATTATTAAAGTCACATAAAACCAAATGCAGGACTCACTGAATGGCAGGGAGGCTTTCACTGACTGCCACTTTCCCTTATTGACCTCAAAAGTAAGGTTTGGCGTCTTGCCCCCCCCACACACACACATTTTTTTCCTTATTTCTTTAACAGTGAATGAGCCATAATGTACTTAGTGGCTTTATGTTTGTTGACTGTAATGACTCCTATTTTATTTATATTATTCCTATTAATATTTTTTTTTACCCACACAGTTGCCTTATCAATTTTTCATATTTACATAAAGATTTCATAAAGCCCATGCTTTAAGAGTGAAGAGTGAACACAATACCCCAAAATATATGTTATTTTTAATCCTAAACAAAATATTGCATTAACATAATTTTGGATGCTGTGAGACAAGAGCCTGTATTCTGATTGCATGGTAATTGGGTCCATGCTTGCAATTGTTTGTCAGCTTCTTACGTTGAGCTTTTCCTTATCCACCTTTAGAGTGGCTGGGAGCAAAGTGTTTGCTCAGCACTTCAGAGCAGGCAAGATTCCATCCCCATGGTGTGTCATGAATATTTTACTATATTGTTACGTAATTTACACCCTGGGATTCAAGCTGAAAGCTCCTTTTCTGCATCCCTTCATCACTGCGTCCAGCTCCTGCTCTGTTCTCATCAGCTGCCTCTTTTACTGCTATATAAGGAGCAGCAGAGTGCACCAGCATTTGAGGTAATTAGCGGTTGGTTGCTTATGATACTCAAGATAGACAGAGTGTAATTAAAATCCTGAGCTTTTGATTGCATCTCTTGGACATCAATAACTACATCTATACTGACCAGCTGGACGTTACCTCAGCAGGCAGAAACCGCAGGGGCACAGGCATGCACTGTGGCACAGGTACTGAAACTGATAATCATAAGGTTTTAAACAAAGAGCACGGGCTACTACCAGCTCTGTAAATTAAGTGCAAGCAGGCATAGTCAGTGTGCAGAACAGAGTCACTCCGCTGTGAAGGAGTAAGCCTGGAGACTGGTGGAGGGGAGAGAGCAGAGATGGTAGCTGCATGCTTCCAGAACCAGGAGGGTTAACTAGTTGCCTGGTGTGCCTGTCTGTGAAGCAGAGACCTTGTATCCGCCTTCGTCTTCCCTCATTAGAGACCGAGGCAGAGGCCCTCCGGCACAGCGCCGTACTCCCACTCAGCATTTCACTGTGTTGAGCTCTTATTGGATTATCCTATCACCCTCAGTGAAGATACACTGCAATCTTCAGAAGCTCTCGAAAATTATGCACACAGCTGCTTTTTACTTGCACTTGTTAATGGCCATTCCAGTCATTTCAACATCAAGGTACTGCTTTCTGGCACCTGAATGAATGAATATGAATAAAAACAGCATCATTATAATAAAACGGTACAGAGATGCATTAGGGTACAAGGAAAAAACTAGTTCCCTTTTTTCTTAAACCAATTTGAAATAATCACCATGAAGCACCAATGAGACTCAAAACGTTATCTGATATTGACTCGAATTTTATGACCTTCACTTATTAGCACAAAAAACTGATATTGCATTGTGGTAGAAAACCATGCCTATGTACACATCCCACAGCTTATGAAGAAATGTTGCTTTTCAGTTGCTAAATGTTCAAAAATTATTAGTAGTTTAAAGTTTCCAAACATTTTTTTTTACAGTCAAATAATGTATGGTGTTTTTATCGGCACTTGAAACTATATTATGCCGGTCAATCAATAATAATTGGAGTCCTGACCTTTAAAAAGTCTTTGTGGTCAGATGTTCACTGACTCACATTGATAATAACATGAGAAGGTCATAATATGGCGTACTTAATGTTTCATTACACCTTGACAGCGCTCCCAATGTGTGCCCTGTCACTTTGACAGGGTCTAAACATCCTGGAAGTGGGTGGTAAATGAGAAAAGAGACAAGTCTTGACAGAAGAATTGATTCCGACTGCGCTCAATCCCATACAGAGGGTGATTCGTGCACAGTACGCTACATTAGTTCGTTCATGCAGGCCATTCCCTGAGACCAACCCACCCATGTCCAACAAATCCTATGGAGACACTGAAATCCCAACTCCTGCACAGCCGAACCAATGCAAACAAACAGGAAGGCCAACTGGATAAATGTGTTCTAAACAAGCAATTGTTTTCCATGTGTTCACAGACCAGTGGGCTTTCCATGGTTTCATCAATTTCCCCTTAACTCAACTTTTACAACTGAGCAGACCAAATCCATGAAGCGGTTTCTCTCAGCGCCACATTGCAGATGTCCCCCATTCACCACGCTCTCACTACAGAGGAGCAGCTCCTTTAGTTCAGGATTAGTTCTGACTCAACTCAATTTGCCCACCCAGGCCCAAGTGGTCAATTCCCAGGACAGTCATGAGTGCAGGCTGCCAGAGCCATGTTATTTTTATATTACTGAGCTAACCTCTGCTGGTAACCATCAAATGAGGAGTCAAACAGCTTCTGTGTGGCTGTATCCCTGAGTACATTCTCTTCCTCAATATGTTTGGTTTGACTCAAATTACATTTCTGGCATTTAATTAGAGTGCACCAACAGGCCTACTGAGGAAATGCTGGCAGGAGGGGAAAATGTATTTTCTTGTCCTTCTTAAAATGCTGAGCAATCCTGTGAAATTCTCACAGCCAAGAGGCAGAGTGAAGAGCACAACTTAAATGCCAGACAGTTTTGTTTATGACCGTGTCTGCCGGTGCTGTCACTATCCCACAGCACTTGGCATCGCCCAAAATTTCTAACATTGAGATGTGATCTGCCAGCCTGCTCTGATTCTATTATAAAAGTCGAGGAAAGTGACATCTTCACAACAGGCAGAAGACAACAGCCACAAACACAAAGAGCCCGCGCAGAGTTTTCTTGAAAAGAGCGTGGGATTAAAGGCTCGGAGCTGTCTCACCTGCATAATCTCATCATCAACCCACCAATCCATCACTGTCCTGATGTGTGAGGTCGCACTGCACAAATTTGACTTTACAACGGTATAAAGGCCCCAGAAGAGAAAACCTTGAGTAGCTCAAACACATTTAAATTAAAATCCGTGGTGCTGTGACAGCTTCTCTATTGACTGCGAGAAATTGATTTTTATCTTGCTTTTTTTAAGCAGTCAAAGTGATGACAGTGTCTCAGCAAAGCAGCAGCTGCGAAAATTTAATGACCAGTAAGTATAAAAAAACGCAAGCAATGAAATGTCGGTATAAGTTTTAAGTTCCTTCAGATCTTAAAGTGCATATGACACCTCAAAACAACATTTCTTAAATAAATAGAACAAAGGTGGTATTACACAATCGATATATATGTTTACAAAAAATATACACGGTACCCTTGGTAAAATCAACATTTGAACGTCACGCCACTAAGCTATCGAGTTACCATGCGACTTACTTCCGCCCGCGTTCCAAACCGGAAATGACGTAATCGTAGTAACTCTGTTGCACTTGTTCCATTTGGGCGCCGTATTTCCTGACAGAAAAGGTTCACATTTTCTCAGGGAGCCTCCGGCTATTTCTTAGGGATCACTAATATGTCTTCACGGTGTGTTGCAGCATATTGCTCGAATGTCAGTTCCCCTTCTTTTAGCCTTTTCAAATTTCCAAAACATGAGAAAGTACACGATTAGTGGGTGCAGAATGTGCGATGCACAGCTTCAAGACCTTTTTGTCTTGAAGCTGCGCGCAAACGAATGGCGTCTTCCTACACTGACGTCACGGGGTCACGTGATGACCGGCGCGGCTTGGCGAGGAGCGTCGCGAAAGCCACACTTTGAAATGCCGTACAAAATTTATTTTTCAATCATCGGGTTTACACATGACTTCAAAGTACTATGTTTTATGTATAGTTTTGATACTTATACGCCTTTTACCTATTTTTTGAGGTGTCATATGCACTTTAAGGGCGCTGGTTCTGTCAGTCGAATGCCACTGGTGTTACACAAAGGTCAGTGTTATTATGTTGATGTTATATTTAAAGCTTCTCTGGATATGGGATAATTCTAACTTAGGTGACGCTAGAGGGAAACTGTGGGGATCACCCACAAGGTGGGTTCAACCTAAACATTAATAAAAAAATAAATAATGGTATTACACCCATTTACTGGCCGAGATGATTCAGTCTGGACAAAAGCAGTAGATCAACAAACCAATAATATAGACTACAATCTAACAACCAGGTTAACATGGTAGTCATACTTATTAAATACGATAAATGATACACTACTGATGAGGAATAATTACTTTGTTTTGGCTGCACACTACTCGCTTATTAACTTTAGGGCAGTCACTCTAGTTGTAGTGTAAATTTCTAATGTACCTCCACAAGCTGGTCCCACTTGTTTCATTTGTTTAATTTGAACTCTATTAAGTAACCTCGAGCACTCTGGGTGCTGTGTTGTCTTTGAAAGGAACCACCTGATTTACTAAACCCTTGTGTCCAATGAGACTGAGACCAAGAAAAGACGTCAGTCATATTTGCTCTCTATATTATATGTATTATATATAGTATAAAGATATTTATAACATATATCTATATTATATAGATATAATATATATGTTTATATATATATATATATATATATATATATATATATATATATATAAATTCTTATTTACAGGTTAATTATTCTCTTTCACATTCCCTCACTCAGTCAAAACATGAGAAATCTACACAGATTGGTCTATCTGTCGGTCTATCTATCAATATATTATCTTGACTTGAAGACATGTTATTACAAACATACAGATCAAAGACATATGCATGTGTTTTCAGACTGCAGTGAAGAACATCTATCTATCTATCTATCTATCCATCTATCTATCTATCTATCTATCTATCTATCTATCTATCTATCTATCTATCTATCTATCTATCTATCATCTGCATAGCAACAGTGTTTCACGTACACATGCACTTCACTTGAGTAAACTGTCCAGGTCAATAAAAATCACTCAAATACAATTTACTTAAATCTGATTTTAAAATACACTAATACAGTGTCACATTGCTAATTTTGATATGTATGACTTTCTAAGTCAGAGACAGAATTAAATACTCTTATGAGTCTTTTGTGTCTTCAATGACACTGGAAAGTCAACATACAGATGGTTCAGCCACAAGGTCCTCGTTGACCTCTGTTGGAGCATGACCATTACTTAAAGCCCAAGCAGTATTGACATGGACACGTATAGAGCCAGTGGACCGACTTGTTTCAAAGTCATTCGGAGGTGTTTTGCCATTAGTCTTAAATGACAGGGCAGTTTGTGAGAGACAAATCAATATCTGTAAATTTGTAAATTAAATGTTCTATTAATTTGGTTATTGATATGTTCAGAATGTGTACAGCGCATACCAACCGTTGATTTTCCATCATGCTGAACCCTGAAGAGGGTAGTAAACATGATTATGGCTTGTGATTGAATGGAAACCAGATACAGTTCTTCTGGTTTGTTTCAGCAGTGAAGACGTCAGGAGACATTTCTTTATTTACATTGTGGTGCAGGGTAAACTGAACTGAAACAAATATAATAACTCACTAAAGAAGGAGTCAGAAATACCTGCTAGCCTCGCATAGTAAACCGAACACAGTTTAGCAACAACACAACTTACATACTGTTGTTAGACTGATGGTGATGTTTGTCCATTAAAATTGAATATATGCTATAATGACTGAGGATACAGTTGTCTGTACTAGGTCTGCCTTACATTAAAATCATTACAGTGACTGTTTACACCAGAGCAGTAGGGAATCAGAGATTTTCCTTCATTTGGTTCAGTGCTACGATGGATGATATGTTCCAGTTGTCATCTTATGTTATTGTTATATATTAATTTGTGAAACATTTATTTTTAAGCCTATTTTTACCATATAATATGAGAGAATACATAATGTAGACAAACAAATGTAGTCAACTGCAATTTATGCTCAATGTTAGAGTAAAACTGTTGAACACAGAAATTACTTTCAGTGGTGCCATGAAGACCCTGAGTGTTCCAGGTGAAGCCCGAGGACAGAGTTTAATCAGTGTGTTTTCTTTTGGTTTGATCAGCTGCGCGGCGGGATACGGGTAAAGGCTGGATAAGGACGTTGAGACAAAATACATGAATTATGAAGAACTGAACCGTTTAAGAGGAAAAAAACAGTTTTTCATAACGAGAACAGCCGTTCTCTGCCTGCATCATGTCTCCTAATAGCACGTGTCTCTCCTGAAACCGATGACCTGTGCAGACGGTGACATGCTCGTGTAAAAGTCATTACCATCGACTCAGTGAATGCATTACCTGCCGGGGTACTGTTCTCACAGTTCATCAACTGGTCAGTGTTAATGGAGGCATCAGATCCTGACACAGACACCAACAGTGATTGTGCAGCTGCAGCAAAATGCCTTTTTCCCCCTCCCTTTACCCAACTTCTGTTGGATGTTTTAAAAGCTCCATCCGGTCGAGCAAAATGGCGTCTGTGTTGTATCTACAGGAAAAATTATGTGGATAATAGTTCCTACAGTAGCCCTGCACCCCCGAGGGACAGCTCAACATTTTTAATGAGTAAACAAGAAGTGGCAGAACTGTTTTAGCAAAAGCTCTGCGCATAAATCATCTGCGCCTCGTGCATGAACACACTTCCTTGTGATTTAATGTCACATATTATGGGCAAATGAATGATATGGATGTAACATGGAAGCACATTATAAAATACTTTTGTGCTGTTCTCTCGCATGATATCAACAATAGATGCTAAGTGTTTTTATTTGCTGGGTTATTAACATTGAAACACAATGCCTCAATTGCGTGTCTCTGCAGAATAATCTACACACCTGATCAGAGACACACAAAGGCAGAAAACTCTCCAGAGAAAGAACATGACCTACTAAAATACCTGTACTCCAGCACTTGTTTTAAAATCAAATAACTGTAGTAGAGACAGGCATAATGTATACATACTACATGTCGCTATTGCTAAGGGAATTTGTGTTTATGTGTTTTTTGGCCTTATTGTGAAACAAGCCTATGATTTGTAGCAATAGGAACTGGAACCATCAGAACCCTTTGCCTCTGAAATCATCAATTCCTTTTAACATCAAACTGCACAAATATAGACTTATGGCAAAGAAGAAAGATAATTAGTTTTATTTCATTCGAAAGACAAAGAATTTCACACTTTACACAAAAGTGCAACTGCGTCCCAACCCAGCAGCAAATGTGCAGCATTTCATCCCCTTTAAAATGCTTTGTCACACTCCACAACTGCCAACACAATGAGTAAATTAAAATGTATTCACGAAGAACATAACCTCAAACAACCTCACCTCACTACCAGAGACGACACCCTCTGTGTTGATGTTTCAGTCTTGATTGGATGAAAGTGTTGCTCGATACTTGAAAACTGTTTCTCCTAGATTTAATTGCAGATCCCTGAGAATGACACAGCAGATCAGTGCTGATCAGCACCAGGGCCAGCGTACACAGACACACAACCACCCACACTCACATTTCCACCCACGGTCACATCAGAGTTTCCAATTAACCCTTACATGTACGTTTTTGGACTGAGAACCCAGAGAAACCCACACAGACATGGGGACAACATGAAGACCCCAAACAAAAAAGGAACCATGGGATTCAAACCAAGAACCCTCATGCTGAGTAGAACCAGTGCTGACCGCCACAACACGATGCCACCAAACAAAAAACTATAATTAATCAAACATTACTCTGAAGAAGTGCTGTAACAGTCCGGAATGTTTTAAGATTTTCAGCAAATGTACTTATCGTTTTAAATAATTCATGCTGCTGTCAGTCTTTGTAAAAGCATAGTCAAGAGTATTGCACCTGCGTTTCCTTCTGATTTCCATTTGCAGGCCCTCCAACTCAAAGATCAGCCTCGGGAGAAAAGCCTGGTTTGCTTGCACACGGAGAAGTTAACTGTCTGTTGGCATCAGTGTCACAGTGCATACACACACACAGGAACGGCTACATTGAGACAGGTGATAAGGCCACACTGCTCACAGACATTAGCAAGGCACAGCTGGAGAAACACACACTCACTCATCCCACTCTGTTGTCTCATAACTGCTGCACACCGCATAAACTATCAATGCTTTTCGCTGCCCCACTTCCCCTTTCTGCAAGATAAGCTGGAAAAAGAAGTAATGAAATATTTAATAACCAACTATTGGGGTTTGCAGGGGAGTGCCTTTCTTTCACTCCTTAAACTCTGCAGAAGTTGTGCATGGAGGTATAGCCTGACCTTGATGAAACCCCTGATAAAGAAAATCAACTTAAGTCGGGAGACATTTGGGAGAAGATTTGAAATTAGTGAGGACCATGTTACCTTTTTTTACATCCGTCTTAAGTGTTGAGACAAAGTTGCCTATAGATTGCATTAAAGCGGTGTCTTTGGGCTGCGTTTTCATTTGATTAAACAGGCTGTGCAACTGAAATGTAATTTTCCTAAACCATTTTTGCTGTTCAGCACAAGTGTTATCAATAATTAAACTACTTTAACGTGGGAACATGGGAGCTTAGGACGCCATAGATACACAATGCAAGCATCTTGTTTTAAACTGTGTCCTATTTGCCTCTAAGAAGCAGATTCAGGAACTAGTTTAAATTTTATTTTTTACCCTGTTTTAACGCTTCGTTTCAATGTCTGTCACAGAAAGATAATGGAGTTGCCCTAAGGAATTTTTAGAGAGGACTCAAATCCCATTATATTAAAAAACATAACTGGAGAGTTTCATTTTGGAGTTACTGGATGTGGTCAACATTTGTTTGAGTTGAGAAAGTTGCCATTGGGACATCCACCGTCTGTAATATTGGGACGTTTTGCGGCCAATTTAATTTAAAAGCTTGAAACTTATGTATATTATACAAATCTTGTTCCCTTGATTTTGGTCATTCAATACACATCTGATGGGGGCCAGCCAAAGCACACAGATCAATAGTGCAGTCAGAGGCTTTAAAAGCTGGCAGGTTGAATAGATGGCAGAGAGCTTTGAATTATTCAGTGGTGCTGTGGATGTGAAGTCTCTTTTGCACTGACCGGAGTGTTCACACAGGTACAGTCTACACAACGACGGCCAACATTTAAATATCAGGACGTACATGCTTCACTCATTACTCTTAATCTGTGTGAGGTTAGCAGACAAGCTATTATTAACTATTATTAACTGTAATGTATTATCAAAAATTTAGAAACAACAACAATGCTATAACCCAAGTGTCAAACCAATTCAGGTTAAATCCCATTGATGATCGTGTCTTGGAGTAGTAGTAGTAGTACAATATCCACATGTGACTACAACAATATATTTTTGTTCAGACAAGGATTTTTCACAGGCACCAGAACCAGTGTGCATAATTACACTTAACCTCCAACCCTGAAGTGTTTTAAGTGCCGTAAAGGTCCTGTCATATCCCGGTTATTAATGAATTGTTAGTTGAAAATGCTTTGAGAGATGACGGCAGAAGAGTCAACACCTGTTCCTATTGATGCCAAAAGAGTGACCAGATTTAATTAGCTTCCGCTCCTCAGTCAAGAACTGCAATCCTGTTCTCTTACTCCAAAACCACATCTATCCTTCATTTCCTGACACTCCCTAACAGAGCAGCAATTACCAACCTGCAATTTTATTAGCCATTTGTAATGGCTCTTTACCAATTACAAATTGGCCGGATAATTAGTTGCCTTGGAGAATTTGTCGCTTGTGGCTCACTTTGAGAAATTATTTGGAAGTAAAGTGTTGTGAAGTTAAACGGCACAAATGGAGAAGGACAGAAGAGGACGAGCTTCAGGAGATAAAGAGGCTATCTATAGAGGTTCAGAAGATAAATGGAACCACCTGTTGTCCAAAAACACTTCCCATATTCTGAGGCAGCCAGTGAAATGGCCCAAATTGTTCTGAGCAAAACCAGAGGTTGTTTATAATATGTATTCGACTTCTTCCAACTAAACCACCGAGCGATAATGGCAGCGAAAACATGCAGTAAATGTGGGCAGAGTCTTCGAGCATTGTTTTGTTTGTGTTTATCAGGCATCCACAGATCCCTTCCAGTGTAGGCGTCGAGGGTAATGGATTAGAGTGCTGGTGCAAGTGATACCATGGTTGAAAAAGAACCGCACATTATAGAGTTTCCCTTTCTCCATGTGAGGCCTGCGCGTTTCAATGGTGAGTTATACTATTGCTCAGACGCCCTCTGGCATGGAAGTCCAGTCTGCCGTGAGTGTAATTTAGTGCAACAACACTGCCCAAACCTGAGGGTGTGGAAAATGGTGGCGTAACTGTTTGGCCAGGGAGGAAATGCAGAAATGCAGCCGGGTGCATGAACATTTAATAAAAAATACGACTGGCTGCATTCTCACCTGCCAACACTGCAGTGGTGACGTTAGTTAATATTGTAAATCTCTCGTTTTATTGCTTGACACGATATTACTTTGTTATGAAAGGTGAAAAGTGGCATCTCTCCCCAAAAGAGATAAAACACAGGTAAAATCAAATGCAGATAAATACAGATAAATGCATGTATATAAAACAAATGACAAGCACAGAGAGGATGCCATGATGATACTTCATCCTCAGTGTCGTATTGGTTTGCCAACTTAGTTATACACAATTCCTGTCCTATTTACAAACATCCTATTTAAAGCCCAACATGTTGTTTTCAAAAACACACAGCTGAAGATACAGAAATAGGCAAGAACCACATCGCATTGGTTTACACTGCCTTCCTGATCAGTCACAACTGTTCACTGATAATCGTCATCATCTCTCAGCCATCACTTTTAAAAATGGAACCTTAAGGAAGGAGCAGACACGAAGATGAAACAATCCCGAGATGCTTCCTGACATCTTATTCTCAGATGTTTCCCAGAGCCCTGAGATGCAAAACAGTTTCTGTGTTTCCAGCGCAACGTTGCAGAGCTTCATTTAATATGCAATGTTGTCAACAGTGATATTGAAGAAATCCTAATTCCTTATTAATATCATCTACGTGAGTGTTTCTTCAAATAAGATGTAAAAACTGAACCTGCAGAATGCATTTTACATTTATGAAAAACGACACTCACTGCGTTTTGAGAGTTGAGGAAAGGTTCTCTCGGGATGGAGATTCAGAAACAGGGCTTCCGGGTTGACATATATAATATCCCTCTGAATGAGCTCTTAGAAAGCAGCCATAAAAAGGCAGGGAGCTCATATGATATTGGAATTGCTCACAGGAGCCCTGGTCGTAACCCACACAAGCCTAATCACAGTTCATGGCCAATACATGGATATGTAAAGGAGTTAATGATGAGCTTGTGGATGACTGCTCACCTGTCCACCTTATAGCTTATGTTAGCATATCAGTGTGCATTCATATGTTCACCTGTAAAGGTTATAGAGCATTTTAGGCGCCTCCTGAAATTTCATCCAAAAGCCAAGTATCCCTAACTTTTTGTGAGTAGTGTATAACACAGTGTGTGTGTTGGATGCGCAAAAGCTTGACCTGGTGAACGCCAGCATCAGCTGATCACTGTCAGGTGATAGACTCACCGATCACATAGTTTAATTGGACCACTGAGACGATCTTAAACCTTTGACAGCACATACTCAATCTCCTGAACCTTCTGTTTCTGTTTTTTTGCGCCTTACAGCGATGTAGATATACGTCACTGTATCTTATTAAGCTGATGCCAGTGTTGGTCACAACAGCCCCAAAGAAGCCAGAAGTCCAAACTGAGATTTATTAAAGCCAATGGCCTTTATAATATCAGGATCTCACACAGTCATACATTTCTGCTTCAGGGGCTCCAAACCACTCATTATCCTGCTCCCTCCATCACCATCCACCACCCATGCACTGTACCTCTAACATGGGAGCTCATGGGAAATGCCTGTGTACCTGAACTGACAATTTTCCAAAACTGAATGGTCTTAAGTCCATGGAGATGCACAAATATAAAATCATTCAAGACATACGCATGTTTTAAGAATCACACACATGAGGGTCAGTTGGCTTAGAGTCGTTGTATTTGTTTGTTCAGTGTTTTCTAAAGCCTGATTAAATAAATCAGATGATATTATTTAAATGTCTTGTTTGTAATTCTACAACACATCTGTCTCAAGTTCCCCTTTATGAGTGCAATAATACTTTAGGACATTCTTTAGGACAATAATATAATTAGGACATATGTGATACCTAATTACTCACATTTAGCAAATCATCATGCCTGCACAAAAATTACAATTATGTCTAAGGCCGTTTGGCAGCATTGTTGTTTGCACTATGCTCTTTTGGAAAAATCAGGATACACAACACCGCTTAGGTTCATGAGGGAAACATGTTATGAGAGGAGGAGGACAGCAAATTCAAGCCTTATAGAGCAAAGTGTGTGTGTGTGTGTGTATAAAAATATCTTACAGTCAGCGGTCACATTTAGAAAAAAGTCAGTGCAGTGGTCTGTGGAATCCAACAGCACCTATTCTCCTATTGCTGATCAACACCCATACAGCGCTACCACTGACTATGTCTTTTAAGACGAAAGAGACGAAAGACGAAAAAGGTATATTATCTTAGAACTGCTTTAATGTCAGTCTACCTCTAACACTGATATATGATACACCCTGATAGTAAAATGGTAAAAGTTGGGTGAAACTACCAATTTTCTTCTAAGTCGCACTGACATCCTCATCAACTCAACACAACACCTGTTAATGCCAACAGAGGTTGTGTTGTTAATGATGTTGGTGACGTTGTTTATGTCATTTGAATGAGAGACACAGTCCGAAACTCATACCGTACAAAATTAACATCGGCATTCACGCACAGTATTTGATTATTAGCAGGATGTAATTTCTTGTCATCGTCTTTAGCCATGTTCTAATAATGGCTTTAATAAACTTGCAATCTGTTTCGAGGCAGAAAGTAAAATTACTGTCACCTGATGAATAATCTGTACTGTTTTATCACCATATGCTTTGCAATTCATCAGCAGGTACATCTGCTCACACTCAAGTGTTTTTTGGGGTTTGAGGACCATCAGTGTGTGAGATGTATTATGGGCATAATATTTTCAGTTTAAGGTGGAAATTGTACTGAAAATTGCACAGGGATTCAGTGGAAAGACTCCGGGATGTGAATGGGGATTAGACTGCAGTGGAGCTGAGTGTGGATTGCTCAGTGTTGATAGACTTTATACAATCAAAACGAAAAGCTACCCTGATGAATCAGATGGGCTCATCCACAGCGTAAGTATAATAAATTCACATTGCAATCATGCTTACCGAACAGAATATATGTTTCTAAATCCAGATGTGCATGTGTTTTTTTTTCTGTGATAAAGTTAGCGATCAAAACTCTTTATCACAACAATTTAAGGAACTTTTTATCAAAATGTATTATTCAAAACAGCAACAACAATATTAACATTCGACTAAAACACTAGTATATGGTGAACCATTTCATATGGACTGATATTCAAAGACAGATTAGTGTTACGTATACCTCTCAGGTAACTCCTTACATGTATCCTAAAGTAGCATCGGGTGTTTGACCTTAATAGGAACATCTGAATGCCTGGCAGAGATACTTTAGTATGGACTATTAGTCCAAACTGTTATTTAATTACCTTCAAATTTAGAGTGAGCACTGTGTGAATGAAAGGCCCGAAAGAATGCAGGAACAGCTGTGCAATGACAATAGACTGTTCATCTAGCTTGAAAAAAATTAACATTCTTCACTGTAAATAATATGGTGTCATTTATCATATTTTGATGCTGCTTGTCATCTCATTTTTTATTATCATAAATCTAAAGTATACATGTGTTCTGGGAATCTGCTGGGATGGCGGCAGACCCACAAACACACACAGGGACACACAGGCCCTGGCACTAATGTTTGCTTCACTATGGCTCGTTAAGCTGAGATGCAGAGTGAATATTTTGAGTAACAATTGATTCTTTGATGACAAAAGTTGGCAGTAAGGCCTTTTTTTGTTTTTTTTCCCTTCTGTGCCATATTTTTTGAAGTTGTTTTTTTTCTTTCATTTCTTTTCTCTTGTGCAGTAGTAAGGACAATTAGTGTAATAACATTGAATAGCTGTAATATAACAAACTGAATTATTTAAACTAATACAAATATGCTCTGCATCGTTTAGCTTGTAACTAAAAAGCTGACGTCACATTATTATGTTTCTGTGCAAACATTTTCTTAGCCTGCAGGACAAAGGTGCTTCTCTATAGCTGCTCTGTGTAGCAACACAGTCACGGCTATGCTTTGAGTGAAACGATATTGTCATGCTCACCATGCAAACATCTTTAATGCACTCGTGCTTCTGTTTACCATGTATGTTTTGCATACAGAGTTGCTAATTTGCACAAAAACAAAGTAAAGCTCAGACTGACTGAAAAGGTTTTATTCCGTAATTTAGACCTGACAGTAAACACTTACAACAAAGTTACTAAAATTCAAATATTATGCATCTCAACAAGAATGATAGATGATTGTTACATGTTTGTTAGGACAGACATATAACCATGTCTGTTTGAAGATCTATATTTTGCGAAAACAGATACCAGCAGTTTTTAATGTGCGACCCAGCTGATGTTTTGCACGTCAGAAATCATTTGCGATAAAGGCCTGCCAGACAGTACAGACTTTCAACATGGCCGACTTTGTATTTCACAGTGTAACACTGTGGGGTGTGGTACAAAACTCAATTCACCAAATTAGACACGATGTCATCACTGAGAAACTTTATTATTCAGAATGAGGAGCCAGACATACAATAACCTGTAGGCTACTAAAAGAAAATGCATTACATTAGCGCAAAAAGCTTTGTCAGACTCATTAGTGTGCAGAAAAGCATCTTTCACTTCTGATATTATATGGATTAGCTGACTTTTCCATTAGAATACATTATTTTACACACATTTTACAGGGAACTTGTATGAATGTAAATGCAGGACGTTATCTACCATCTCAATTTTGCTAAACTTTGAACTCTCTTTTGATCTGTATAAACACCCGAAAGCCAATGAAGAGACATCTCTCACCCACCCGGCCGAATGACAGACAAGGAAAATTGTGAAAACAAAACAAAACAAAAAATCAATCAAAATCATATTTCTCGTTGCATGTGCAGGATGCCAGAGGCACCCTATCAACAAAACGTCAGCAGATAATTGAAAAATATCTGCCATGTTTGGAGAACATAATATAAAATGTATATATATAAAACACATAATTATTTGTTCGTATGCAGATCATCAGCTAATTTTGCATAAATCAAAATTTCCGTTAGAATAATTGATGACTGTAAAGCAATGTTTAACAAATGTAAGCAGCACTGAGTTAGGATTTGATATAAATGCGCAGTCATGCATTTCTCAGAGAGGATTTACATTCTATACCCTTCAGCAGTTGTTTGTCTCCCTTCCCAAGTACACTATTTACCAGCAGGGAGAAAGTAAATCTCTACATCTAAATCAATTAATCAAACAACAAACCAAACTTTACTGAGGAAAGATAAATCCCTCATAATAACACGAGTGTTCCCAACCATGAAATGGCATTGATAAACCAAATTAGCCAGGGTTAACTTCTATAACCTTCAACTGTAAATGAACATAAAAGTCATTAAATTTTGTATTTTGTAAAAAACGCTAAAGTCACAACTGACAACTGCTCCATACATATATTTTTGAACTTTTTTTTGTGCAGCAAAATAAGTCTTTAGCCAGAATATCTTTTGACATACATGCACCACCATACATACAAGTGTCTACAGAGTCATCAGCACTGGACAAACTCTATCTACCCTGCCAGCTCTGTTTAGCCATACAGTGAACCCTCGCTATAACGCGGTTCACCTTTCGCGGCTTCGCTGTTTCACGGATTTTTTTAGTGCAGTTTGTTATGCTTTTTTTTTTTACAGTGTATGCACGTACATTGTGCTCTGTGTCCTGATTGGCTAAGGGACTGCAGGCCAATGTCAATCAATCTCCTCCGTGCCTCGTCTCTGTCCAGTACAGAATGCGTTCGGCTTGGCAAATTTACATGTTTGCATATTGTCGACAAAACTCACAATGTCGACGAAACGGTCTGCACCGACAAAGACAACTGCACCACGGCCTTCAGTAGAAAAAGACGCTACAGGTGAGCAGAGTCAGCACGAAGAGGCACAGTCAGAGGAACTCTGAAATACGCGTCAGTCACAATGTGTCCAACCGCGTAGGTTGATCAATAAAATTATTATTTCACAGTACAGGGGGTCCTCGAGTTACGACGGAGATCCGTTCCTGAGAATGTGTCGTAACCGAATTTCGACGTAAGTCGGAACATACATTCATTGTGCCATTGTGCATACATTGTGCCACTAGATGTCGCTATAACACCACCCTACAATAAGAGTTTACTGTGGTGAATTGCCTTTTGTCCCTCTTGACCCTCTTGACACACCGTAGGGGTTGACATCGCGAGTGTAATGAGCATTTCCTTTAGATTTCTGATATCAACCGTGTAGACCCTGTGTTGTGAATACACCTACGGTATTGCCACGATCCCGAACCCATCTCTGTCCGTGGGCATCTCCTTACCGGCTGCCGCTGAGACAGAGAGAGCGCTTACCAACTAGTTCCCATGCGAAGTCTGTACATATTTACGGGGCAAACCGCTTAAGCCGAAACCAGGAAGTTCATGGGAGATGTGTCGTAACCACAAAAACAACGTATCTCGCGACCGTCGTAACTCGAGGACGCCCTGTATTTCTAAAAACTATCAATAGTTATTTGTTAGAAAACACTTCTGTTTTTATTTCTTAAACAAATGCTTGGGCCTGAAAACAGGTTTTGATCTTTGGTTTCGTTCTATAGTACTGTATAATAATTGTAAAAAATAAAGCTGACTACTTCGCGGATTTTGCCTATCACAGGTTATTTTTGGAACGTAACCCCCGCGATAAACGAGGGTTCACTGTATTTAATATTTATTGGAAAAAAACAATGAGGCTGAAAGAGAAATACATCCGGAATATTAAAACATTTACAGCAGAATTCAATTCACTTTTCCTGTTTTTGTTGGTTTTGTTTTGTGTCTTCAATGTAGAAAGCACCACAATAGTATATCTGTACTGATTCTGTATTCATTTAACCAATAGTCTATACCAAACTAGAGCCACTGGGGGCTTGGCAGGATATGCATCTCATGGGGCTTTGGTCCACAATGGCTCAATTCACACATAATATTCCGTTTGTGTTGAGATCAAGGGACTGTACATAGACCTGTCTTTAAATTTCACAGCATTAAGGGCCACTTGAACACCACAACAGTGTAATTCCAGGGAAAGAAAACATGTTCGTTTTGTAGATTTTTATAGCCTTTCCAGGCAATTACTCACAGAGAACAACATGCTCGTCATCATGATAAACACCAGAGCTCCAGGGGTGGCTGAGTCAGTCATGATGATGGGCCTGAGCACCTGCTAGCCCAGCAGACACCAGGCTACTAATCTCCCAGGAAAGTAATGTGACACATCAAGCACAAAATAGATCGACAGGTTTGACACACAGATTGGATACGCTGCTACTATAATTGTCCAAACTTGGAATAATATACAACCTCATATGGACATTTATCAGCACAGCACCTGTCTCTGATATTTGCTCTAAAGACTGAGGCAGAATTAAAAATATATTTCAGTTGGGACTGTTAATGACATTTTAATATATAATATTTTGCTGGGGGTCGTTTAGGAAATTTTGAAGGGTGAAGGAATAAATTTTCTGAAGATGGATGATGTCTTAAGCCAATGGTATGATTGCAAATAACAGCTACATTGGGTGACTGAGCAGAAGAGTCTTATAGATGTGAACAGTCGCACTGCATTGCAAAAAGGAGTTTTATAAGTCTCCCAAACCAAGGTGGCTGTATTAAACACGGTCCTTACCGATTGGACACGTATATCTAAACCTTAGCTTGTCTGGCCCAGCCATTGTTGTGTTTTATCTAGTTGTCTCCAAGACCGCCAAAGGATTTTTATTTTGCTAGTATTTTCATACTTTCCTCTAGTTGCTGTGGTTGGCAACACTTGGGTACGGATACAGAAGAGAAAAAGGAACTTTATAACAGACATACAGTATGACATGCATTTGGATAATCACCTTCTGACCCTAAGTGTCATCCTGGGTAAGAGAGGCCTGAATATAAAACAATGCATACTAAGTGATAGACAAAGTAAATAAATAGATCTAATTCATTAAAAGTTCAACACATTTCTGAAAATGTTTCCCTTTTTTAAATCTTGGACTGTAGCCATGTAGTAGATGAATGGCCTACCAGTGGTTTGTGGTAGTTACCCTGGCATCTGGTTGTTTTTATCCTTGTTTTTTGTTTGTTTTTCTAACATATGTCTAAGAAAAAATATTGCCCTATATTGAGGCAATATCACCTGAAGTTATCATTTCTCCAGAGCTGTAGATAAGTTCCGCAGAGATTTTTATGTTCAGTTGCTTTAGTTGCTGAGGCAATGCATCTGCAGCTTGTGTAAACTCTGCACATATTAACGACCACTTTTTGGTGTCACTTGAATGAAGCTGCATACATCACTGTGGCTGATTTTAGATTTTAAACTTCTCCAATGTGCGAAAATTAACAAAATCCCTAGAGATTGGTTACTTTCCTGAATGTAAGTATTAAAGGCATTGAGGCATTTCTTTTATCTGTAGAGAAATGCTCTACTATCCCCTGTCCCTGTCTACTTTCTATTCAAATGAAGCTGATAAATCCACAGTGAGACAGGGAAGAATCTTCTGAAATCTGCAGCGAAATCTGCCCGCAGTTCTTACTCTCTAACAACAGGATCTGTCAGTCAGATACTCACACAGATAGCATATCAAAAGGGAATGGATTCATGCTCTATTCTGCTATTCTTATCTAAAACACTGCTGTAAGTAACCTTATGATACCCAGTGTAAAGCGTAGATACATTGTAAGTCACTGTCACAGGGGTGTTACTGAAGTTCAGATAACAACAATCACTACAAAGGCAATTTTTTTTGGACTCAGCGTGCTGCTTCTGCCGAAATTTAAATCTAAAGATCTCGGCTCTAGTAGAGCCGAGATCTAAACCTCTTACTTCCATCGTTTAAAGGTTTCCAGACTGACATTATTCTGTCTGGTCCCATTAGCTCGGCTATCCATGGGGATGTGCTGCCGAGGGGACGGATTTCCTGCGGTCTGGCGCCCGGCTTTCTCGGCCGGGGCGCTGCTTTGTGAAGTATCAGTCACACATAGAGCCCCTGTAAGTGCCTGGCAGCAGGAGCGGGCTTTTTCTTTGCCTCCTGACTACTCTGAGCCAACGAATACATTTTTAGAAGACACCAGGCCATTGAAGGTTTCTATCATCAGGCATCAAAATTAAATGCATCACACTCTCATCCAAGAAACTGCTTAATTTACCTAATGATTTCTGCTTCATCTTCCTTTACATTGCTTTGGTGATATGTGAGGTTTCTGGCATCCCTGTGTTCAAAGAGCTCCTCTCAGGACTAGACACTTTACTAACATATTTACTACATCACTTTTGGGTGGCCTGGTGTTTCTTTATTTCCTGACGTTTCTCTATTGATCTCATCCAAGAAACTGCTTAATTTACCTAATGATTTCTGCTTCATCTTCCTTTACATTGCTTTGGTGATATGTGAGGTTTCTGGCATCCCTGTGTTAAAGAATTTCCCGCAAGGGATTAATAAAGTATATCTGATTCTGATTCTGATTCTGATTCAAAGAGCTCCTCTCAGGACTAGACACTTTACTAACATATTTACTACATCACTTTTGGGTGGCCTGGTGTTTCTTTATTTCCTGACGTTTCTCTATTGACAGTTGAGGTATAAATCAATGACCAAAATAAAAACAATAAAATGGCATGATATATATTATTATTTGGTTTCATCACATTCTTCCATCTCTTACACACTGTATGTACAATTAGCTTGCCATTCTTGTGTCCAAAGACAATCAATGTAAATAGGCATAGACATAAGGCCTGGGTTGCAAAATTCATTCTGTTTCCAATTAAATTAGGAACCTCTGTATTGTATTTCACTTGTGTTTGTTCTTATAAAATGACTGCATGAAGAAATACACCTTGGGATGTGTGCACCACTTTTGTTTCAATCTGAGCTCTTCTGTATCTGCTGCTGTTCTAATGGCTCCAAAATAAGCATCTGAAAGTGGCACATTTAAATATGCTGAGCCAGAGAGGACCTCCTCATTTAGGGAAAAAAGAAGAGTGCTTTCATGTTTGTAGGAATCACAATGAAGTGGAAAACCTTTTTGTATTTTTTTTTAAAATAATGCGAGTTTCTAATGAGAAAGTTGCCCTACTTTAACAGTCTATCTTTGGAGTGCACACAAAAAGACCAGACAAGACAAATAAAGATAACATAATTAAATCAAACAATATGAAAAGAAAATGGGAGTTCAGGCAGATAAAGAGCTCAAAATAGTGAACTGGACACTGAACAGCAAATCCCTGAAGACATCTGAACCGCACAGTCAGTATGGTGATCTGGGTAATGGTAGAGTGTTATTTTTGTGGTCTCTTCTGGATGTGACACTCGAACGGATTCAAATGTGGGTTTGACAGAAAGAGTTTTTAATTATTGCTCACTCAAAAAAAACACTGTTCTCAAGGTTTTAGCTTAAAAAAATGGATGTTCAGTTTTTTTAATTAGTTGAGTAGTGTGAAAGATAATGTCAGCACTCACTAGTTACGTTACAGGATTTGTATTAAATTGCGTTTGTTCAAAATTAATTCTGTACTTTCCATGTAAACTAAGCAAACGCCATCTGCTGATGAAGGCCGTGACATGCCTGAAAGCTTATGTCCTACCTAATCAATATACAGTAATGAAAAGATAAGTGAGAGTATAGAATAACTTTCTTGCACAGGTACACACAACAACTTTAACCTAGTAATGTCTGATTGGCACCCAAAATGAGGACCGGACAAAGCATCCAACTTTTCCAACCATGTCCACGCCCCCGCTTCAAAGATTGCAAACACATTTATTCTATACAAACACACAATGGTGGACATATATAATACACTATCTATTGCTGTGTTCATTATTTTCCCACCTTTATCATGAAATTGGAAAATACATTCTTTGTCACAGCAGGAAAACAAACGTAACGTAACGTAACGTAACGACAAAGATTGTACAGATAAAAAACATCTGTAAGCTCCACGACCTTGATCACTGCTTCTTTGTGGTGCCATCATAACTTTTATTAATAGAAGGGGTGCCGACAGCACTCCATCTATGTTGGTGGTATTCAAAGGCTCTGATCCTGGCAAACTAATGGCTTTCATTTGGATCTGACAGCTTGGTATTTGTAGGTCTCTCCTAAATTGATAGATTGCATGATTTAGAGTCATTTGTTTACCCAGCTTGTCTTGGGTGCGCTATTTCTCCTCAGCAGAAGTGTAAAATCACAGAACAGCATTGGATATGATTAATAGGATGACTTAGAATGTTAAAGCCAACTCTTGTAATACTTCTGTGGGCTGTTTTCTTTTTCCTGAAACCAGTGCTCGTTTCACGGAATGAATCTCTGTGTTACCCCTGTGTGAAGGCAGGTTAATTAAAAGTCTCAACATGACATGAACATCAAATGTCTACGGAGGGGGAAACATGATACCACGGCATGTGAGCTGAATCTGATTGTTCCACACTGACATTAGATAATGCTGACATCTCAAGGCTCACACTGAGGGCGGTTGCTATACTGTGCCATAATCCACCCTTACTGCATGACGGCCTTCACACTGATAAGAAGCTGATCAAACTCCTGCCCAAGTAGTCTAGAGGGAGTTTGTATATGATGGCAATTTGTGAGCATCTCTAGCAGAAAACCATAGAGCCTCAGCTCACACAGGATCAAATGATTCATTAATAATAATTATTTTTATATAGCAGGATGTTTTCCTTTCAACTCACATATGAAAAATCTTTAGAGACTTCAAGTCAAAATGACTTTCATACTACCTGCAGCAGCTCACAGAAAAGATACCCATAGGCCAGACTAATGTGCTTTTATGTACGGTATGTCCTTTTTGTCAAGGTAACTAACTTTATGGATTGAGAGAGACCCATCTGGGTAGAGGGAACACAGCTAAGCGTATATTCTAGTCCACAGCCCAACATGTGATGAGCCTTTCAACCGAGACCGTTTTTTTTCCTGCTTCACCTTTGTTCTTGATGGTCCTGGATGCTTTCAATAATCCTCCAAGCCTAAGTTTTTCCGGACTAGGCGCACCTGTATATAAGCCGCACCCACACATTTTAAGAAGAAAACAAGATTTGTACATATATAGGCCGGACTTGTCAATGCTCTGTCCGGCCGCAGGTGTCCACGTAGTAACATGAGATATTTACACAGAAAGATTTTGCTTAACGGCAAAATTCAAAACAGGTGTTTGATCCTCGAATCGACCAATAAATGTCCTCATCATGCTGTTCACATTTTGACATCATGAGACCAAGACGACACCTAACAATGGATCAACAGTACCTTGCCATTGTGATGCTTCAAACAGGACCTTCTCAGATGGAAGTGGCCACTGAGCTTAGAGTGTCGTCAGCAGGTTGCAACAGAGATACCGCGAGACTGGAAGAGTCACAGAAAGGCATAGAAGTTGACGTCCTTTGGCCACATCCCATGCTGATGACCGCTACACTGTGAACAATGCCCTGAGAAACCGGATGATGAATACCACTCAACTCCAGGCACGTTTAAGGGAGGTGAGAGGAACCCAAGTGTCACGTCAGACCATTCGAAGCCGTTTACATCAGCGTGGTCTGCGTGATAGATGATCTGCAAGGCTACCTGACCACACCATAAGGCACAGGCGTCATCGTCTTGCATGGGCCAGGGAGCATTTACGCTGGACGAGGGACCAGTGGGCCTCAGTGCTGTACTCTGATGAAAGTCGATTCACGTTGAGCTGAAACGATGGCCGCCAACGATGTTGGAGACGTCAAGGAGAGCGCTATGCATCAGCCACTGTTGTCACCAGACAAGCTTTTCGTGGTGGCGGTGTTACAGTGTGGGCAGGTCTGTCCAGTCGGTACAGAACTGCCCTACACTTTGTGAATGGTAGCCCATACTACCTGAATAACATCATTAATCCAGTGGTTGTGCCCCTACATGAACAACACAGGCCTGATTTCATCTTTATGGACGACAATGCTCCAGCTCATTGAGGTCGCATCATCAGGGAACGGCTGTTGGAGACTGGTGTACAGTGATCCCTCGCTATTACACGGTTCACCTTTCGCGGCTTCGCTGTTTCACGGATTTTTTTAGTGCAGTTTGTTATGCTTTTTTTTTTTTT
>JAFBJQ010004753.1:120208-161376 GCA_016785345.1 Trinectes maculatus
GGAGCTTAGACCCGACCGTCTCGCCCGCAAGCAGAGGAGTCAGGAAGGAGAGAAATAGGAGAAAGTTTGTTTGTTGTGTTTAAAGTCATTAAATCAGCATACTACAGCAACTGAGTCTTTTTTTGAGTTCTAACCGGACCACAGTGAGTCACCTTTCCACCAGCATCAATTACCCATTCGCTATCTTTTACTCTGTGTCCTGATTGGCTAAGGGACTGTAGGCCAATGTCAATCAATCTCCTCCGTGCCTCGTCTCTGTCCAGTACAGAATGCATTCGGCTCGGCAAATTTACATGTTTACATATTGTCTCCATGACAAAACCCCCAATGTCGACAAAACGTTCTGCACCGACAAAGACACCTGACGCTACAGCGGAGCGGAGTCAGCACGAAGAGGAACTGTGAAATACGCGTCAGTCACAATGTGTCCAACCGCGTAGGTTGATTATTAAAATGATTATTTTACAGTATTTCTAAAAACTATCATAGTTATTTGTTAGAAAACGCTTCTATTTTTATTTCTTAAACAAATGCTTGGGCCTGAAAACAGGTTTTGATCTTTGGTTTTTTTCTATAGTACTGTATAATAATTGTAAAAAATAAAGCTACTTCGCGGATTTTGCCTATCACGGGTTCTTTTTGGAACGTAACCCCCGTGATAAACGAGGGTTCACTGTACCTCAAATGGAATGGTCTGCACTTTCTCCAGACCTGAATCCCATTGAAAACCTGTGGGATCAGCTCAGTCGCCTTGTAGAGGCTCGAAACTCTGCACCCCAGAACCTCGATGACCTGAGGGCTGCCCTTCAAGAAGAGTGGGATGCCATGACTCAGCAGACAATAAGTCGACTTGTGAACAGCATAAGACCTCGTTGTCAAGCTGTAATTGATGCTCAAGGGCACGAGTTATTGAGACGCTGAAATTTTTTGTTGTGGTGTACCCACCATTGTTGTTAACTTTTGTTTCAATAAATTGTTTGAGATGAGGAAATCACCAGTGCATCCTTCTACTTAAATGTCCTACTTTCATGATATGATATCACTGTAGCGTGAACTTTTTACATTTTCCACAAATTTCACCTGAAAGCCAAATATCCCTAACTTTTTGTGAGTAGTGTATATTTTGGACAAATTTTCCTCAGTTTAAATATTTTTGTGTTAATTAGATTGGATCACAAAAAGAATCAGCAACAGTAAGCCTTACAACAACGAGACAGCATGACAACACACATATGGGGCAATCAATTATAACAATCAAATGTCCATTATGTAACCAAATACACAACAATACAACAGAAACACTTGTGCCATGAGAGCACAATGTTGCCAAAGTGAGATTTAGCCAAAGATAACATTGCGGTTGTTGTTTTCGAGACCCACTTATGACTCCTTGTGGTGAGTGACATTAGACGAGCGCAATTAAACACTGCAATGATGCACGGGTCATGTAATCGACTGAAGACTGCATGACTGCAGTGAATGCACGTGAGCGGGCTACGGCAAAAGACAAAAAGACTGGGCTCTTGGCACACGGTCTGTCTCATCAGCAGCTGTGTATTGAGAGACAGATGGAGGTCCACAATAAGGGTGACAGATTGAGAGCACTGCGTACAGCCTGATGCAATCAAAGGTAATATCAGTCTTTTTCTTTGCCTGGCTCCCCTTTCCTCAGAGTTCAAGGCTAAAGTAAGTCATCTCAATAAAATGTATGAGTACAAATAAACCAGTTTCAACATCATTTTAATGACAGATAACAGCCACTATGAGTGGCAAGTGGTATTCCTTTCCATTAGTTGGGAGTGGGCTGCCGTATTCAAGCTGTGACACACTGCTGCTGCACAGTGTAGAAAGTAATGTATTACTGCAGCTCAAGATCATGCATTTCTGCTGAGCTGTAAGTGTGCACGGCCCCTCGTTATGGCTGAAATTTATGTTGCAGCGTAAATAATTAAAGAGCTTTGTTTGTTCTGCAGCATTCAAGAGTTGGTAGGGTTGGTATCACGGCAGGAGCTTGGCTGAAAGATTTCATTGACTTTCAAGGACTGCAATCACTATTACATCTTGGTCAATTACTTTAGGTCGTATGAGTGTGACGTGAGGGAGAAGGGAAGGCTGATGGGATGTGTAAAATTGGCAAAGTGGTAAACTGTATGGGACCTTGATGGATCGCCTAGAAGAGAGATGCAGGGTAATATTTTGGGAGGGGAAAATCTCATTTTCTCCAAGCTAGCTTAAGGGAGCACTAAACTCAATCAAACCTAAATGTAATCAAACATGTCATCGCTCTTTGTAGCCAGAGTGGGATCTCTCTCTTGCCGCAGACTCTAACTCCGAATCCCTCACTCACTCTTCCCTTCATCAGTCCATTACCAAGGCCACAACACACAGTGTAGTTCAGGTCACAGTGAGGTTGTACTGAAATTGTTTTCTCACAGTGAATGAGAGACAATGCAGTTTAAGTTTTCAGGGCAAGGTGTGCTTGATTCCTGCTATCACTTTTTTCTCCCAAGCAATAATTTACTTGAATTTGCAATATTTATGCAAATGTGTTGCTTCTATACTGTCTGACCTCTCTGGTGTGACCTAGTTAACCTCCAGCAGCACATTATAATAATACATTGGCATGCATACTGACAATTTTGTTTCACGATGCAGCCAGTTGTCTGCACCGCTACATGGTTGAAAACAAGTGTATTTCCATTCTTATTCTTCAAGCCTGAACTTATTCAATAGATTTTCCCTCTTCTTCTTGTGTCTCTTCTGTTTAATGTTGCATAGTATGCATTGAAGATGTGGGTTTTCAGTCCTTGACATAACAACAAGGCCAAGGGCGGCATCAGGACTGACAGAATCCAGTCAGGCTGCTGCTGTCAATGCCCACTAAATGTGCAATGCTTTGAGCACCTCAGCAAAAAGCATATATATTATGTCTCTGGGGAAAACAGAACCATGGGAGTGTATTGATTAACGGTCCCTCTATTTGTAAGATACCACAAGTACTGAAGCTGTTTTCAGCATTCTGTGTAGCTGTAAGTGGAATATGATGACAATGGGGCAAAGACCTTGTATTTCAATCAATTTGTCCCCAGGTAGTTAGAGTTGATGACATGGCTTTGACTGTGCATGTCTCAAAGCATGTGTGAAAACGTGTCTTGAAATGGGGAAGATTTATAATGAAAGCCTGTTGGCACAAAGGGTAATTGAAGGGCAACTGGTCTCAATCAATCATTAAGTGTCAGGTTTTTTTGACCAGACACAACACACCCCTTTATGAAATCCTAGTGTCCCCTGTGTCAGTTTTATATGAAAACCATGGGAAATATGCTTAGATATTTTTCTCCTTGTGATAGCATTTTCCTGAGGTTTCAAATAAAATGATGAATTTTATTTGGAAAAGAGAGAGTCTCTGTAAAGCACATCATCACACAACTAGAATAGATGGCTGCTTTGTGAAAAAATTACATGTTCCTTTACACAGATGTAATATTGGCGACTGAAAAGACTGCCGGTAGGCTATATCTATCCATTAGTATGTGAAATGCACCATAAATAGGTTTATTCGAGCATGCACAATTATATAGCATTAGGAATTTGAATGTAATGGCTGGATAGAAATGATACCATTAGAATATTAATTATATTTTACTGACTTACTAATTACAGGTATTCATGCTTGGACATGACACAGTAACATGAATAAAGATTTCTAAAAAGAAAAAAACATTTTTTCATTTTACTTTAACGATCAAATCAAAACAGAATGCATACAGAATGAAAACTGCATGATACGTATTAGTAACCACTTGTCAGTTACCAAATCAAGGCATTTTAGAAGTTGTGTGAAAGATGCCCTCATTTACACATAAGCCAAAAATCATGTCAAGATTTAGATGCACAGTATTTCCTTGATATTTGGTGGCAACATATCCAACATCAACAGCAGAACAATAAACGTCATCACTGGCATAGGACTCATTGATGAATTGTTATGATCTTTATAAAAAAGCAAAGGCTCCGTCTTGGATGGCACATCTCATTTGGTTAAAGTATTGATAAGACAGGGCCGTGACTTTGAGGCGATTGATTTTGGTTTGACAAAAAGGTCACGTTTAATGACATGCAAAGGCTTCAGTCAGTCTTGAACCGTTTCAATATTAGGCAAGTAAACAGCACTGTTTAATCAAAGTGAACAAGAATTTCATTAGTGTTTTTTGACACCTAAGACATTCTAATATAGATAACAAGAGTTGAACGGTTCAGAAATGTCCTTTTATTTGGTGAACATAGAGAATATACACATTTTAATATCATTATATTATTTATTTTGTAATTTTACTACAAAAATTGTAATATTACAAACTATGCGCAAATGAGAGCGCACACCCAGTTTCAATGTCTGTCTCTATTGACGGTTTCGTCACACATTGCGTATGAACAGCTCCAGAGCTTTTACCACTATCCTCCGACCATCATTAGCATGGAGACGGCCCAGAAAAGTTGACGTGGTAACGTATCCTCAGGGACCACTCTAGTCCTGTCGTGCACACAGGGTACAGAGGTACTTAAGGAGACCCTCATTTCACTTTCCTATTAACTGTCAGTCCCCTGGTCTCTGTGCTCCAGCTTCAAGTATATTGATTTGTCACAGAGGCAGGGCCTCTGCCTCCGACGGTGCAGAAACTGCTTATGCTTGAATTCTATCAGACTTTCAGACTTTCTGAGCCCCACGTGAAGCACATGCTCTAAGTATAAACTAGATATTCAGGAGCGATGGGAATTTCCTGTTTAGTGAGTCTACCCCATCCATTGTAATAATAAAGCCAAATAAATGAAGCGAAACTATACTATAAACAAGCCATACACCCTCTACGTTAGCAAATGAATGAAATGGATGAAAAATAAAAACATGGGTAGTTGTCATGCTGAAGTATGTTCCAATGACCCTTCTCTTAGTTTTCAAGTAGTGATTAGTTCATTGATGCTATAAAAACAACTGCCAATGTCATGATTGACAGATGAGACTGAATTTGGATTAGTCCAGATAACTACTGCACAGACAAGTTGTCCATCAATACGCAATCTGTGGTTTACACAGTCTCACAAGGTTGACACTGAAATGACAGCTGAACTGAAAACGGAACTCACTCACACTAGAAAGTGGCACAGCAAAATGTATCCATGTTATGTAGTGATAACACGCACAGCTAGTTAGTAAACTAGTGTGAGCCAAGCACTCACATACGAAGCAGTTTGAACAGGCTAGCACTTTTCAATCACATACCGTTATTCTTTTCAACAAAAAATATATTAATATTATAATAACCTGAATAGATTAAAGGATGTTAAAGAATGGTGTTATCATAAGACAATGCTCTGCAATATTGTTGGTTTAATACCTATCAACTCTATCTTACTGTTCCCGTGGTGGTGGGTCAACTAGAATCAGTGGGAGCCACACACAGATATCACAGACCTTCCATCATACCACTACTCTATTTATAAGCCTCCCAATACACCAGTGCCACTCTCCTGGGAGGTCATTAATTCGCCTCCCTGCCAGCGGTGTGCCCCACAAAAAGTCAGTCAAAAACTTGCAGGCTGCTTATCTATATGGCTACGTTCGCCACCCCAGAAATTACATCTGTGTGAATTCTCATTAGAAGAAGGGTTTTTAATTATCATGTCATGATACACTGTAAGGAAGCCCATAAGACAGATAGCCCTCTTATTTTGGAGTTTTTGTTAGGTTTCTGTTGCAGAAAAAAACATTTAATTATACTACAGCAGTGTCCACAGTGACAAAACACGTTAGATCTGACTGCTGTGGAAAATTGGATATCTTTTCAGCCTTGCCCAGAGGCATTCAATCATTCACAGCCTTGAGAGGACAATTTAGTTCATGTTGCCCAAACACTGCAAAATTTTGTTACTCTAATATTTTTTTATTGTTTTCGTACAATTCAAATGTGCAGTGATGAGAAACAGAACAAGGTGGGAGACCAGATGTTCTCCAGTGGTGTTAAAATGGTCTCGAGATAAACGTGATATAGTGTCTGATAACCAAATAATCTGTGTGCAGCTGTTGACTCCCTGCTCCTATCTCAGCATTTATCAGTGGACTCCTACAGCATGTTGACCTATTGACCTACGTGAGCTTATATCATGGTTTTTATTCCACACATACAGCCACGGTGGCGGTGAAAGGTGTTTAATGAACTGTCTTATATGATGGCTGTGCTTGCCCATTTGCACTCACCCATCCTCCCTGTTTCTGCATCACTTTTTTTTATTTACAGCCATATCTCAGATGCTTTTTGCTGAGCTTGCATATTTTCCCTGAACTGCAAAGCCCTCGAGGTGTTAAGAGTTCATCTGCAGAAAGATACATCATTTGATGGGATTTGCATTTTTAAAGTAGAATGGCTGACACAAAAAAGTATTTCAGAGCAAAACAGCAGTAATAATGTTATATCAGCCAAAGCACAGAATGTGAAAACTCTTAAATTTATAACTTTACATAGCAACAAATCAAGCGCAATAACAGGTCAAGGACAATTTATTATTAAGAACTGTACTAGAAAGAGTCTGAATATAAGTTTCTGTAAATTACATTTTAATATTTTGTACTGGACTACACTGTAATTAAAAAAACAGAAAGGATTCAACCTCATAAAAAGGAAAAAAGGTTTAGACAGAGACATTTGGATAAATAGCAGGTAAATATGACTTGTCTCCATCCCAGTTTCTGAATGATTTGCTTCTCTTTGGTAATATGAATAAATTAGACTGAGTGCCGTCTGTTAGGATTAGACACCTGACTGTTAATGGCTTCTTCCTGGTTTTAGGAACAGTCGATAAATAGCTTGCAACCTGCTGCGTGTACTTCAGTGTAGTCACCTCAAATTATTTTTTTATTTTTTTAAGGTGAAATATGATTATATCCAAATAGCCAGAGCCCTTGCCAGAATATAACACCATAATAAAGCACCTCGGAGCCCTGATTGCTGATGAGCATTGTCTTTCTTTATTATCCGTTACATTAATGAAGCCATTAACCTCTTATTGCATTTATCATTTTCAGGACAAAGAGCTTCCCTTTGAGATGATGCATGTAAAAGGCTTACTCAGCGAAAAGACTAATTGGATACTTAGAAAGAATCTTTTGATTATTTGTCTCATATCTGTCTTTTCAATTATACTAAATCTAATGTTTGCATGGAGAACAGATGTTTCAACTGATATTCCGCCATCATGTCTGATGCTGCCTGCATCAAAGGAGAAAAAAACGATTAAGTTCTGTTCTCTATGAGGCCAGTAACACTGGTTCGGTCTAGCAGTAGCTTTTGATCATGGACAAACAAAGACTTGTCATATAGCTATAGATAATTAACCAAACATTCAGTAATCATATTCCCCTTCTACTTCACATTTCATGTCTAATGATTCCCCATCAGTCTTCTGAGCAGCAATAATGACTGTACTGGAGAAATAATCGTCGTCGTCGTCGTCTTCTCACATTACACCCTGAATAATTAGTCCTCTAATCTAAATCAAACAAACAGCCCCGTACACTTAACCAATACAGCGTATAAGAAAATCAAATCCATACTGGATTTTTCCAAATTTCATATTTCATGCCATTGCTCACATCCAATGCATCAGGCTATTCTGATAAATGGCTTAAGACAATAACGAATCTGACTGCCATGCCAGACCAGAACCTGTGGCCCACCACAGACCTGCAATTTTTATTTATATTATTATTTATTTGTTCTTTAAAATTATTTTCTTGAATTATCCAATATCAGCATACTTGGGTGAAGAATTGGTTCAAGCAGGACATTGGTGCCGCAACAGCTGGCACTGGTCATGCATATAGAGTAATTGTGAGGCGTGTGTGAGGTTGTCATGGTGGCACGCTACACCTGTTTCACTATAACTGGATGTTACACAAAATAGGCCACTAATTCTGGAGCATGAATGAAATATAACCGTGGTGCTCTGCTATACATAATGCTACTGAAAACTTAGTCATTAAAATTACAGTCGAACAGCGGGTTGGGGTTAAAGCATGGTAAAAAGTGTTTTTGTTCTTATTCATCTGTTTTTTTTTCATCAATGTCTGTGATTAAATTTTTATTTACAGTGTAGAGTAGTTTATTTTCTGTAGACAAGGAAGGGGAAAAAGTCAAATAACATTATTAATATATAATGGTGATTTGTGCTTTGAGTCTGGGCTCCTTCCTGACTGTGTATGGTTAGAGTCATGAATGTACAATAAACACCACAAATTATTTTTAAGGTTTTAAAGCTGTAGCTAATTACTACAAGTCTCAAGAACATTTCTGGACATAGAATTCCTTGATCTTTTCCACAACACAACAGGTTAGAAACAACAACAAAAAAAACCCCAACAAAAAACTAATTGACCAATATTGTCGACAAACACTTCACCAAGCAGAGACAAAGCCTCCCATAAACAAACTCCCAAACTGCAAAAGGTTCAAGGCTGGTTGGGTGAAAAACAAACAGAATTAATGTAACGCTTAAAGGAGCAGGAAGTTGCCTGCAGTCAGTGTTCTCACATTTATGGAACTAAGTGAGATTAAAGCTCGGTTGTTGGTTTGAGAGCATATAGTAGTTTAGACTGCCACCACTACGTGTGTCATCCTCAGTGCTGCCTGTCATGGCCTGAACCAGACCCAGGCTGAATTCTCTGTTGTGTAAGCTTTGTTTGAGATTTCACTCAGCATCACAGTCAATGCCCGTAGAGGACAGTCAATGTCCACAGCTTTTTTAAAAAATTATTATTCAGGGTTTCTGTTGGTTTCTGTTTCCCTGCTGATCTCTGAGCTCTGAGATGGCTTGGCCTACCGGTTGATAGAAACGACAGCCAATTTTTGCCCTTCACGACAACCACAGCGCGTGTTTACCATGCTCACCTGGGGCAAGTTTTCACGTTACACCCTGGATTCAATTTGCCTGGCTGTTTAGTTTGTTTGTGAACAAAAACAGCAATGATCCCTCTGACCTCTATTTGTCTCCAGTCCCTCTGAAAGGAGCCCCACTATCCCCTTTAGGTTTCCTATTCCTCTGTGGATATCTATAGATCTGTTATGACTGGCTGAAAACTAAAAGCTTAAGTAACAATAAGTAATAATTCATTCATTATGTTATTATCTATATGGTTTGTCCATACCGGGCCTTTTTATAAGACAAACATGGGCTTTACCTTGTAAAATAAATAAACAAATAAATTGCAACATACTGTTAGGCCGCTGTAAAGAAACGGTGAGAGAGCTGACGGCGATGTCTCAAATGCAAGTAGACGGAATGAAAGTTTATTTAAGGTTGCTGAATACAGCTGCTGAAAATTTTATAGCTTTAAAAGCATTGGACTCCAAAATGGACTTCATGGGCAACCTCTTCAGTTTATGTCTACTAGCATGGCCTAGGGCGCAGTTTCCCACTGTATAAATGAAAGATGAGACAATGACAAACACAGGATTATTAGCTCAGGTATTCAGATTAACAGTCAGTCAGTCGTCCAAACCGCTCTGACTATACTGATCAGTTGTCGTTGGGAATAGGAAGATTCAAATTCAAACCCTTTACAGAACATAATGTTCTGTCATTAGTTTCAGCGTATACCCAGGCAATACACGGTAAATTCCAATCGTGTTGCGGGATAGTTAGAAACTTTTTTCCCCAAATACTGCAGGGCTGGCAGCTAAGTTACGAGTTACTGATTTTATGGAAAAGTCATCACTTTTAACGCTGTCCCGCTGAGTAACAAAAATAATGAATTAATATAAATGTCACACCTGTTATACTGTAGAGAAAGAAATGGAAATGGTTAAATAAACCTGGTGTTGCATTACAGTAGATGGGCATCTCTGAATCTGAAGGAGATTTGTTTCTTCATTTTTGCCCCACCAGGTTACAGTGCACACTCAGGAAAATGTGACTTGGTGTAAACTCATTATTTTTAATTAGCTCCATCTCCTCAGTCAGTAATCACCGGTTTCAGCAATAACACCACTGTCTGTCAACAAATACGCCGGCAGAAATTATTTATGGCTACTGCCAACAGTCTAAAGGCTCCAATACAAAAGCTTAAAGGAACTGCTCAGCTCGATTTCTTTACGGTCATAAATCAGTGACGCACATGGGTGAATCAGACATATAATTATACAAAGAAGCTGCAAACTGGTCTAGAAAGCAAAAAAATAGTATAGTAACTGCTACAAGACCACTGGCAGTTTTAGTTGTGGCTTCATCAAAAAAAAAAAAAACTGGCAGCACACATTACTCTGAATAGAAATGAATTAACATTCACTGTAGAATGTATATGTGAATATATATAGGGATATTTAAACACAATCATTTGAGGTAGACATTTTTTTCAAACTTTAATTGTAATTTTAATTACAAATTCAAGTTTTTGTTTTGTGCAGAGATTCATTAAACAAAATGTCATTTGGTTCAAATCTCACAACATCCTTACCCTTTTGTTGAAATCATTTGCATGTTTAAAGCATGTAATGATTCAATTTGCAATTAGATAATTAATCACAATTGCCACAACCCAAATGAATGATTGTCACAGTTTAACACATTGAATATCCACATCGGAACTGCATATAGTGGCTTTCAGAATGGGGGGTGAAACACTAAGTGCCAGTCCCCATCAAATATTTACTTCACCTGAAATGTTTTTTTTTTTTTGTTTTCCTTTTATTTCTCCAAGGCAAGGTATAAAAGATGAACTACCCATTTGTGACAAAAGATTAAAATGAAATGGGTGTAACAACCCACCCCTGGAAGAATGGCAAATAAATTCTTATCTAGTAGTGCCTGTCTGTTCCATTTTTCCAGAGATACAAAGATTTACACCAGCAAAAAAAGGCTGCTGGCTACTGTTTTGCACCGTGCTTAGTGGGTGTATGCGACAGAGTGAATAAACAAGAGAAGGAAAAAGTGTTGTCGACTGGTTTCCACATTATATCACACATGGAAGCTTTCACAAATGCAAAACTTGTAAATCAGGTCTTGGAACATGAGAGTGGAAGAGACCTGGGGTTGTTTGGTGCCAGGATGGAAACCAATCAGTAAAACCGCCGACAGATACGGTGGGAAAAAAGTTGACTTCACACATCACCCAGTTAATCAATTAAAGCCCCAAAACCCCTAAACTGAAAAATGTACTGTCCTCCATAAAATATACAAGCAGACCAAAGGCTGCTGTATTTGAATATATTACTGCTGCTAAAGGAAAAGCCCATTCAGATCCCTCTTCCTTTGCACTGAATTCACTGAACAAACGGGTAGTTTCTAGTAATGTCAGGTAACACAGTGTTATAGAGTCCAGTACTGAATTAATGCAGCTCGTTCATCTTATTGAGATTCAAACCTAAAACAACAGGGAAAACAATAACATGACAAATGCATGAAAAACATGAATAACAACAACAAACCAATGTATCACTGTTACACAAAAGCCTCTGACTTACATTATTGACCAGAGCTCATATTTTCTTGTATAATTCTATCTCATGTAAACTAAAGCTTTAAATTACTGCCAAATTCAGTATGACGAGGGACTAATCTAAGCCCTGATAAATAAAACCCTTATTTAACAAACAGAATGGAGGAACATGTGCTATTACCCTGTACCCTGTAAACACGATTGTCACACTTATAGATATAAACAGCACAAGTGCTAATGGTAAGTGAGGAGTGCAAAGCTGGTAGAACAGGAAATGTAGCAGATATTATTTTTAGCATTTATGACATAAATAATGATGCAGTCAATAGAATTGGTTTATTGCTTTTGATGTTGTGCTACTGTATGGAGAGGAAAGTGGCTGTGGATTACATAGTCCCTGTTTGATGTTTTGTTTGTGCAACTGGTTTCCAGTGAATCATAATTTGCAATTCACAGATTGTGCATTTAAAAAATTTACTGATTCCCCAGCATCCAAGTCATCAAACCGTGATGTGAATTCATCATGGCGAAGTGGAAAGCTAACACAGGAAGAGTGCAAATAAAAAACGAATGTTTCGGTGCTTTGTATTTATTTTTGGTGTTCGTGTTGTATATTTTTGATCCAAATCCCAACTAGCTCTCATTCTCCTGAAGGCTACATGTTGTACGAGTAGTATGGTCTCATGGATTCCAATAACACTGTACAATTAGAGATGACCAACGACCCCTTTCAGGTTGTAATTATGAGTGTCATAAACATTTTTTTATTTTAACGGTGTAGAAAGCAATTAACACCTCAGGTTAGCTTATGTCAGTGGTTCTAAACGTTTCTCTGCTGGGGCCCCCTTTGGTTGATAAGAACACACTTTCACTTTCAGGACAGCCAAAACAAAACTGAGTAAAAATAAGTCATGTCCAAAGACTGAATAATTAATTAATAATATATGTTAACAATTCTTTTTTTTCCCCTTGCAAACGCTCCAAAGAGGTAGCAACACAGATTATCACATACCTGGAGGCATATACACACTGTCACTCGGCAACGATTTATCTGATCCATCCAATGATGTAGACTTGAATTAACTACTCACTGTATAGAATTCAGAATACATTGTATGCATCATGGTGAATGGTGTGTATAATGCAAAAAGTGGCAAACAATAAGATCTGAGGTTGTCTAACGGACAAATTCCAAACACACAAAACGTGAAAACATGAATAGTAACGCAGTTTGGCTTTGATAGAGTTGTCAGCGGACTTTTGCTGTGAACTGAAGCTTGGAGCTGCGCCAAAGTGTTTTAACCCGGCTCTTAATGTCTCTGCTTTACTCCATCCTTTGAGAACAATAACTGCCTGTGTTGACAGGTACATCCGACACACATTGTGAGTCCTGGGCTTTTAAGACAAACAAATCTATAACTGACTGAATTGTATTAAGAACACAAAAGTCACGGGATGTACAGGTCTAATGCTGCTAAGAGGACACTCCACAGACTGTAGTGAGGCTTAGCTTCATCTTGTTTCATCTCTTACCTATACATCTGGACTATTTTTAGCTTGGCACAATGGCCGTCCTGATCCGAATTACAGAGGGACTTAAGCAGGAAGTATAAAGAGCAAAGCAGAGGGAATAAACTGTTGTGGGGGTGAACACATTATTGAATAGTATAACAAACATGGTTGATTATTTTTTTAAGTCATCACTGTACAACAGTAACACTACACACAGTGGACGGAGTGTTTTTATGACAGGCCTAAACGAACTAGTGCAGTGAGACAGCAATCTGCCACTGCTCGATGTAATCCAGCCAGGATCAGTGATTACAGCCCAGACATTTTATGCCATGCACTTAAGTCAGCACATTACCGATCAATAATTGCATTACAGTAATCACTTGTGACTCTCTCAGAGGTTTCTGTAATTCCCCCTGTGTAGTTTTTCCTCACCCTGAGGGTTTAGATCAGACCATGCCTCACCTTGTACAGCTGTTTAGTCCTATGAAGCAAACTGTGATTTGTAAATATGCGCTACACAAATTATATTTGATTTGATAACTGTTACTTTGTCTTATACACAGTAGTGTGTAGAATTTCCGGTTGTCAGGACAGATTATACTAAGTTCATAAACGTACTTATGATAAAGAATGTGTCAGACTGACTTCTGTCCATTTCTATATCCAATTATAAGTTGAGGTGTTCCTGAATGTTATCCAAATGACCAGACACAACATACTACACATTTATAAATAGCTGGGGACTGAGTGTACATGTTGTGTGGTGCTTTTTTTTTATCTCAAGGCTCCAACATAACATGTTTGAAAGTGAAGGCGTCTGGATGCTTTGAGAATACACACAAGGTGTGATCACAAAGTTTAGAGAGACTCTGCTCTGACAAGCAAAAAATCGTACCTGATTTAAATTTCACACCCACCTTCAACTCTCGCTAACAGGGTATGATGATGAAGAAGATGAAGTTAGCACCAGTAGTACCTTGCAGAAAAGCAGATCACAGTGTGCAAATGGCATTGTTTTCAGTTTCACCATATTGATCTTGGTAACAATGGGTGGAAAGATGGGCTTCATGACTCAGCACATTAGTTTTGCAGCTAGTCACAAGTTAGAAGACATGCGGAAAGCAACCTTTTCTCCTTGGCAGAAAAAAATGTGTCGTAATGGCGAGAACACTGAAACTGTTGAGTAGCTGAAAATATGAAACCATGAACAGCGCTTACAAGACAATGGATTAATCAATCAAAATGCGAAGCAGCGAATCGTTTAATTATTACTGGGAAAGAACTGAAATCTACACTGTGGGAACTCACTGACAAGGAGCTACACTTCAGGTTACACAGGGTGTTACATGCAGCTGCCGGAATGTGCTGGCGAGTGTCAGCCATGCCTCGTGGGGCCTCCTGAGAGAACATACACTACATACAACTACACCTACCGCTGGCTGACTGACAAAACATGAAAACAAGTCTAGAACTGTTCTGCAACCAGACGCTATGGTGCCATTATCAGGAATAATTGTATAGTTTCTCACAGGGTAACTGTAGCATTGATGTTGTAAGGTGAGTGTTGGTTGAGTTACAGCTGCTGCACCTGTCAAGCTTTCTGTTCGTGCATACCAGTTAACACGGAAAATCCACTTTTTCCAAATCCACAATCTGTCTGAAAAACTTTATTGTTCTTGCATTAATATTATGTACTAAATAAAAATGCATTTCAATTGTTTTCAAATCAGATTTTAGATGAGATTCTGATTCTGAGTTCTGGACACATAAAGGCACATATACTACATACCGTAAATTCCGGACTACAGAGCGCACCTGATTATCTCAGCGCTGCAGAGAGACAGAGAGAGGTGCTGCAGAGCTTGCCGGCACCTCCACAGCTGTGTTTACTTATGTGAAATGGCCGGCCGGCCGGCGGAGGAGGGGGGGGGTCTCAACCCCTACGGTGTGTCAAGAGGGACAAAAGGCAATTCACCATAATAAACTCTTAGTTTAGCGTGGTGTTATAGCGACATCTGGTGGCACAATGTATGCACAATGGCACAATGAGTGTATGGTCCGATTTACGTTGAAAATCGCCCCATGAAAAAAACATGTATTAGCCGCACCGTATTATAGGCCGCAGTGTTCAAAGTGTGGGAAAAAAGTAGCGGCTTATAGTCCGGAATTTACGGTAATTAGAGTTATCTCAGAGTTCAGAAATAGACGGTAACCATTCATACTCTATTTACTGAAACATTTCGAGGGCCCAGCTAAGGCCTTTGATTTTTCCCAGCAAACACTACAGAAGTATTATATTTCTGTTCTGTTCTAATGAGCATCATTACTCCAGCATTGATGCAGTGCCAAGTGAGCTCACTGGATTTTTAAAAAGGCCCAGTTATTTAAAGCAAGCGATTTGAACAATAAATCTGTATCAAAAATCAGCTTGAAACTCACATCACACCAATTAAGAATATTTCCAAAGCCCATTAGCAATTAAATGGATACTTCTGGGGTGAGTGATTACAGATTAAAGTAGCTCTCTAAACCTGGGTGGGGTTGGTGGGGGCATTTCTGTATTGGTATACTCTGTGAAGTAATTAGGTCAGAAAGAGCTCACATCATCTGAGCGCAGGAAGCTGAGCAGCTTTGGTCTCCGGCTGAGCAGATGGTTACAGATCACTACAACGGAGCCGCGAGAACATTTTAAACAACCTAAAGATCTTTACCACTAAAGCTGACTGCAGCTATAGTAAGCCATTTTAAACTCAGTAGCACAAACCCCCTGCCATATTTTTTTCTTTTTGCTACATATGGTACATTCTCTTTTCACAGCACAACACATCACATCTATATTTTTTTTCCTCTCAGTCCATATTTCTTCTGATTCTCCAGGTGGAAGATTGAGAGGGGCCCTTGTAGAGGAATTTAATTTCTTGACTCAACGCTAAGAAATGAATGTGTGTGTTCTATTAGAAGAACCACTGTGTTCAGGACTATCGCTCCAGTCCAGTGGGTAAGAAATCTTGCCAACACAAACATGATAAGCTCTGCCTGTCCCGGTGCTTGACAGAATGCTGAAACTGTGTGATTGTTACAGCAGTGAAAATCCCTCAGGTAAAAAATACAACACAGGGTAGATTTACTGCAGCTCCAGCTTACATCGGAGATATGGGACTGGACATGTCACGGTGTCCCCAACACTACATGACAGCAAATTAAACATTGATGTATGAAAAATAAATATTAGGGCTATAATAATATCAGATTTTCACAAAAATATTAACATGGCCTAAAGAAATAACAAAATTACTACACCTATAGTAAATTTTTGTATTAACAATAATATAGTTATCAGTCAATTGCATCGTTTGCTATTGACTGAGACACAAAACTTTGCTTCTTGTGTGTCTTATCTTGATATTAGCAAGTTAATTGTGCTCAATACACAAAACAATATTACCGTAAATTCCGGACTACAGAGCGCACCTGATTATACGCCGCACGCTCCAATTTTAGAAAGAAAAACAATTTTGTACTTGTATAGGCCGCACCGGATTTTAAGCCGCATGTGTCCCCCATTGTATGAGATACAGGGGGTCCTCTAATTACGTCGGTGGCGAATTACGTCGTTTTCGTAGTTAAGACACATCTCCGGTGAACTTCCTTGTTTCGGATTAAGCGGTTTGCCCCGTAAATACGTACAGACGTCACACTGGAAGAGTTGCTGAGCGCTCGCTCTCTCTCTCAGCGCTGCAGAGAGACAGAGAATGTAAAACCCTGAAATGGGACACAACTAAATGTAAACCGCTTCATCAAACGTATCAGTTTGACTGTGAAGCGCTCTGAAGAGTGCCGGCACCTCCACAGCTGTGTTTACTTATGTAAAATGGCCAGCCGGGAGGCGGGGGAGGGGTCTCAACCCCTACGGTGTGTCAAGAGGGACAAGAGGGACAAAAGGCAATTCACCATAATAAACTCTTAGTTTAGCGTGGTGTTATAGCGGCATCTGGTGGCACAATGTATGCACAATGGCACAATGAGTGTATCGCCCCATGAAAAAAACATTAGCCGCACCGTATTATAGGCCGCAGTGTTCAAAGTGTGGGAAAAAAAGTAGCGGCTTATAGTCCGGAATTTACGGTAATACTGCTTTGGACTGTGGATTGAAGATTGTACAAGTGACTGAACATGGTCAAATCCATCAGAGATATCTCAGTTCGCCCACTAGTGTATTAAATAATTATTGTTATCAGTAGTGGTATCTAAATTAGAATATTACGTACATTTCATTTGCTCCAGTATAGTTTTTGCCTCCTACATAAAACCAACACTTGCAGTAATGACTAGAATGATTTTGGAGGTTGTGTATTAATTTGTAATATCATTAACAAGATATCTGTAACAAAATATGATTATTGTCATATTACTTTATACTGTATTTGTCGTTTGTGAGAGTCATCAGATCATTATCATGGCACACGGTTTACACATGTTTTTGAAGATGTAAAGTTACAGCAGCAGTTGTTTTCTCACTTCATCTTGATGATTATTTGCATATTTTGGTGTGACGCCACATGTATCCAGGTGTTATCACCTTATATTCTCAAGAACAGTGAGTATTTGCACAGTGAACAAAAATAGGCCCTTCTGTCACTTACGAAGGAACTGAGTAAGCTGGAGGTGCAAATTGTTAAAAGATTCATTTACACTCTTCTGCTGTGTGTTAGAGCGCTGGAATGGGCTAAAACCAGACATCATTAACACACTGCAAACACCTGTGCTCAACAGTCTCATTTCAGTTTTCTTGATTCACCCTCGCGTGACGTCAAACAAGAGTGAGAGAAAACCGATTCAAGCTTTAGTTGCTTCCAAGTAGGAGACAGCGCATCAAGGCAGACATTTAACATACGTTAAGGTCCAGTACAGATTAGCCCGCTGTCACTGTCAGGTGGGAAGTCAGACAAGTCAGCTCACAGCCAAAGTTCTGCAGGGTACAGACTCAGATCTGATCTCTAGTGTCTCTCAGAGCATTCCAGAAGACATGAGCAGGAAGTAAATCGGCCTCTGACACCAATGTCAGTCAGTGCTTAAGGTTCATGAATCCAGTGATTTCCACATGAAAACAAGACAACCAAGACAAAAGGCTATGTGGGCGGTGCAAGTGTGACACTGACTGAAAATCTGTCATCCTACATGAAACAATGCACAGACTCTCCTTTTCTGCATCTTCTCCTCTTTGAAAGAAAATCGGTTTAATAAGGCGGGCTATGATCAGCAAGTTTGCCGCATTAGTCATCACCCATAAACCGGAGCATTTACAGAGGCATCGTCATGGTACCGTGACTTTTTATGTGGACTTTGTCTCTGTTTAATATCAGATCAGGCATCACAAGTTCGGCTCCCGGCGGATCCTTGCGAAAAGGCAAAAAGGATGGTGTGGAAATAACAATAGTTGTCCGGAGCTATAGGTTACGAGTGGAGAGCAAACAGCTGTGCTCCTGACACTGGCTGCAGCGAGGGGCACGGAGCAAAGCGAAACTAGGACGAGTGCACTGCTACAGCTGAACACATCAAAGGCCTCTGCTGTGTGAGGACAGGAAAAGAGGAATGGACAGGATCACATCCACAGCAGACTGTAGTTCTGTCTGTGGGTAGTTGAGGAAATATTAGTAAATTAGGACTGATGTCAGGTAAAGTGTACTCTAACATAGCATTGACAGATACAGGTACTCTGAATAGGATGGCACTGACCATGATTTAAAATAAAAATTCAAACATTATCCTGTACACAATCCTGTTTCCTGTATATTGCATCAACTGCAGTCAAAACAGTTTGCCTTATACATCTACTATCTGGATTCTTCAATCCTGCAGAATCACAGCAACAACAAAAAAGCATCAGTATAAAATGGTATTTGAAGTTAAAGTGCAAAACACACCATTGAGCGCCATAAAATCTGGTCAGTTAAGTCCGTAACTGTGAAGCACACTAGCCAGACGGCAGAGAGATCACAGAAGCTATAGCTGCCATAAATCTGAAATAACCTGAGTGAGCAAAAATCGAGATTACAAACCAAGACTTTTTTCCTCGAGCCAGCTTTTGAAACACTTGAACACTGGAACAGCCATGTGAAGAAACCAGAACTTGCCAACTTGAGCTGTTTTCTCAGGTCAAACTAGATGTTTTTAAGGGTTGTTGGTTATGGTATAACATTATTTATTTCCAGGCATGACTTAAGATTTATGAGCCAGTTTCTCTTTACCATCCGACCTCACTGTATTTTTACTTTCACTCAAACAGTTTTAAGAAAAACAATAATGTCAGATTATATGTATGGTGTTATTATTCATCAGTGGCTTTGTGAATTCTGACAGGTTCGCTGAGTATTACTTCAGCTCTCACTCTAGATCATCTTGTGCCTGTATTTTTCTTTTTAATCCCAAGCAAAGCGCATATTATGTTCGAGACAAGTCTGAATTCATGAACAGATTAGTGTTGCTTCACTGGTGTGGAAGATACTTCTCAAAAATGACTGTAGCTAAGCCTGCGTTTGTCAGAACTATTTAAAGCAAGAGCCAAGTGGAGAGGATGTCACCTAGGATGTTAGGTGCTGTTTTTAATCATGTATCTGTTCATGGAACTGCATAATCCTTCCTGCTTTCTATGTTATTTAGACAAAGCCTTTCTTTTATACATTTCACCACATGTAACCACATTTGTCTCTTTCTCTCTCAGATCCCTCAAGTGAGCTACGCCTCCACAGCTCCAGAACTGAGCGATAACACCCGTTATGACTTCTTCTCCCGGGTGGTGCCCCCGGACACTTATCAGGCCCAGGCCATGGTGGACATTGTCAAAGCCATGCACTGGAACTATGTCTCCACCGTAGCATCAGAGGGAAACTATGGAGAAAGTGGCGTTGACGCATTCATACAAAAGTCTCGAGAGGATGGTGAGTCTATCTTCAGACATCCATGTTTTTTTGTTTGTTTCATACAAATGTGTGTTACTTCAATCACTTTGTGCAGTGAAAGCCACGGGCAAAGTTATTCCCAGTGAGAGGACAAACTAGTCTGGCTTTTAAAGGCAGAGAAAGCTATTTTAATGAAAATCACATTTTGTCAAATTTAGCAAATATCTCTGTACGGTCCACTAGTTGTCCCCTCTGATCAGTCTGACTCCTGGCCATTTCACAGGCAGAGAGTAATCACATGTTCCGGACTGTCTTTGCTACTGCATCACTATTTTCAATCAGCTCTAAGGTTGCTGCCCATCATAGTCATCTTATAGCAGCACGAGCAGCAGCAGATTACTGTACAGCCATCCAGTCTGTCCGGCTCAGCTGCCACCATCTAGTGCATTTTAAATATATCTGTAAAACCATGCTTTTTACGTAATCATTGGTATTTCTGAAAGCCAAACAAAATGCAGCAAACGGATAATTGAGTAACAGCTGATTGCATTAAAGTTGTGGAAGAACAGTTCACTCAAGTCTTAAATGTCAAAAAAAAAAACCACATATTTTTTACATAAGTTTTGCTTTGATATTTCAACTCACACAAATACATGAAGATGTTTCCATGTTTGTTGGTTTCTAATGCTCAAAATGTCTCACTTATGGTCAGGTGAGGGCTCCCCAAAGGTGCCACCAATTTGTTTTTATCCAAACTGAGCACTGCCTTTCCACATTGGTTTGCCTTTTTACATCAGACCCCGCCACCCCCATGAGTCATGACTGTTTAAAGCACTGTAAACTTCAGACAGACATCTTATTCTTTCCAGTGGGGTTTAACTGCATTCAGTAGTGTTGGTTGCATTATGTAGGTGAACTTCATGTATTAATAGCATGGTGGTTTGGGTGGTATCCTGTGTTGGGATTAAATTATTTTGAGAGCCTAGAAAAAAATCCTCATAAGAGTTACAAAATACAGCTACACAGATTTTTGTTGCTATTTGGGGCCCAAATGAACTCTTAGCATTCATAAAACATTCAAAATAGTCTAATTACATGTTGTTCTGTATTCTGTATTAGTATTTGACTACTATACAGTGTAGGCTATAAATGGGAAAACTGCTGTAAGAAACAAAAACAAAACTGATTTCAACACAAAGATGGATGGGAGGAGAGACGGCTTCCAGTTTTGAATGTCTCAACAAAGAAGGTCAAACATTTGTCCTAGGGGACATCTGTTTTGGGCTCTTTATTACTGTATATCTCCAGGAAACTTAATGGAGCAGAACAAAGAAAAGAGTTAGCATTGACAAATTTTACTGTCATATGATCGAACCGCTTGACAGCGAAACACCACGTTCCATACGCTAACTGTCAAGCATGCAAACAAAAATTACTGCTTCAAGACAAACGCTACTTTCGCAGCTTTTCAGTCATAAACAACAACTGAGACAAAACACCTGTCAATTCAGCTGCTGCTTTCAATCTGATGACTGGCCAGACATTTACATGTCACATGCTGAAATACTGTTTGATTTCCATGTCTTTTCCATGAAGTCAGGCTTTGATTGATTGTAATAAAAGGACAAGCAGGAAAACTGTCAAAATCAAAGTCGTGTTTTTGGCTACTGAGTGGCTCCTGCTGAATTGTCTGATTATACAAAAATAAATCTGCCAAATCAGAACTGGCCAAATGCTCTATCTCAATATGCAACAAAGGGCCATACTGAGCGACAGTCTCACCCCGCTAATGTCACCGTGGCCCTGGTTTTACCGGGCAGCTTTGTGTGCAGGAAAGTCAATTTTAGATTGTTAATTGCAGGGCTGCACACGGAAATGGAATTAATAATACAATACAATCTCTCTTTTAGTGAATACAATCACATGTGTATTTATTTTGTGCTCATTTTTTGAGGTTTGCGAAAAACAGCAAATTATTTTATTACGTGCTCTGGTCGGTTAGTCAACTTAGTCAGCTATTAATTTTGGATATGCCAAGAAATAAATATTATGAATGTGGTAGACAGAACAATGAAAAGTATCAGTCAGACAGAAGATGACACTAAGTCCTGATGGCAAAAGAATCTGGTATCGTTTGATCCCAGCTTACTGGGCTTTGAAGTGGAACAAGAATTTATGTGGAAAGAGTTTGGCACTGAGACAGTTTGGTGTTTCTGTGGCAAGTGTGAATTTTAGTTAAGATGGGTGAGAGCAATTAACACAACCAAGGAGGACTGGCCTGCTCAATAGGTGATCTTGTGTATGTGTACAGGCATATTATATTATATTATATTATATTATATTATATTGTATTGTATTGTATTGTATTGTATTGTATTGTATTATATTATATTAATTTTCTGTACCAAGGCTAAGAGTCATACCCATGTCAAACAAGGATACTTGCCATATTGTAAACACGATCATTATGCACTGCATATAAATGCAACATCCGTTTATGATGCCAGATTAAAATACAAAGTACTGAAGAGCAATGGAATTGTTTACTTGAGAAGGAAATTCAGGAAAGTGTGAGTCCATCTTAAATCTATGTGTTCTCTTGAACAGTCAGAGCAAGAAACCCTTTATTCACAGGTTTAATTTCAACGGAGTCAGACCCTGTAGATTTCTCAGCAGTGCAGCAGCAGAACAGAACAAGAGGCATAAATATTTAATGCTCGACCGTGTAGACTATACAGACGCTGTTTGCATGACGTTCTCGAATATGTCAGCTCTGGAATATAGGCACGAGGAAAAGTGTCATCATCAGGACTATTTGTCAAGTGCAAACAATCTAATTTCATCTGCACTTGCTTTGCTGATACTGAAGTGTTCAGGGTGGAAAGCACTTTCCACAATGCTGGTTTGTCATTCGTAACTCTCCGTAGTGTCACATCTATCTAAATGCCTCAAAGGGATTGAGGCTGGAGTGTGATTATGGACAGTGATTATAAAAAAAAACATGGGAGAAAAAAATGTCAGTGTGTCCCTCACTGTTACAACCCTTGAATCCAAGACTGTCGTTAATGCCCGATTATCTGCTCGCTCAGTAGATTTCAACTGCCTGAGTGTCTCTCTGAGTAGCTATTGTTCCTCCAGGGTCCCCTTATTATAGGCCTTGGCAATAATGGAGGCATGTCATTTTATTCTCACCTTGTGAAAAGTAGTGTGATTTTTCTTTCAGTGGGGTAGAATTTGTGTCAAGTCAGTTGGAAACACTCTACAGGCAAGCAGGTGGGCTTATAAAATTAAAACATTAAATATCCGTTTTTAGTGCTGTCTCTCACTGGCGTGCAATACTTTTCCCAAATTCGGACACTGACTCTCAGATATTACCATCTCAGATAAGTTGAGAGGATGCTAATTAATCAAACATTTTTTTCCATAAATGACAGTTGAAGCAAACGAAGAGGAGGAAGGAGACAGCAGCACAGAGATGACAGGGGGATTATGCAAATGTTAGAAATGATGGTTGCACACTGCGCCCCTTTGTCATGAAGGAAATGTCAGGAGAAATGATTTGAATACTCATTACTCTAAAACAGAATGAAAAATAGTGTCTGAAAAAGAAATTTTATTTTAAATATGTGTGTGAACACTCCAAACAGGATATTACTTATTATTATTAATGTTTACATGTTATGTAGCTAATATTAAGGCTCTGTGTAATTAATTATTTTTTTTCTTACTGTGTCTTGATAAAAAGAAATATCAGAACAACTGAGCAATTCAACATATACAGTGTTAGCATAATGCACATTTGTGGTTTTCAGTGTTTCCGGTTTATTTTCTTATGAAAAAGAAAAGAGTAAGAGGAATGAGAAAGCAGATATGGGTTGTCCCTCAGGATCAACATGTCAAACACATGAAAACCTTTGTCTGGATTCTGACAGATGCTCTCCTGACTGCGTAAAGGGTTAAAAAAGATAAGAATCTTTATTGTCATTGCACTGTTGTACACTGTACACTAGCACAACGAAATATAAACACAATGTGAAAATAACGATATCAAATAACAAGTCAAATTCCTAGAATGTTGTCACATACATGGCCAATAAAACTGATTCTGATACAGTTAATGCACTGTGCAGTGTAATGATATGAGATTACGCCCTATTATTGCGCATGTATACCAATAGTGCCTTGGAGTGTATATTGCACATGTACATCAATAAAAAAAGACATACTGCAGACATATTTTATATCACTGTAACAGTGACTATGAGACAATATGAGACAGTGGTGTACAACATGGAAATCTTAAACCAAAGATAAGAGCGTTGTGTTCAGAAAGGAAGGTTTTGGATAGCGTGTCATGCAGGTTTGGGAAATCCCTGTGACCAGATAGAGATCAAACAAATTATGCAAAGAGCAGATCTGTGACAGAGGCTTGACAACTGTTCTCCCGCCACACCTGCAGCGAAAACCCTTCATTGATTTTCAAACTGTCTGAGGAAACAAGTTCCAGGTGGTGGGAGGCAACATGAAGCAGTGTAGTGGTGGCAGTTTTGAAGAAATTAAGCCATTTACCAAATGCTGCAAACCGTTAATCAAACAAGGTAATGAACGGTGGAAAATAGATAGAAAAGTGATGAATGGGGCCACGCAGTAAAACAAGGGAAGAGAAATTACATTCTAAAAAAAGTTGTTTCATTTTAGTAAAGTCTTAGTATTGGTATTAATACGATTACAAGATATTTATCGTCTGTGTTTTAACAGTTACTACAATACGGTTATGTTTCTGCATGTATCTGCCAGATATTATTGTGAATATTCAACCTTGTCCACTGAGGGCAGAAGCACTTAATGCAATATACTGGCACAATAAAGAAGTCATTCAAATCAATTCAATTCAGGATTTGTCATTACTGGATTTTGGAGAAGCTGAGTGCCCAGCAAAACTGGCCTGTCCTCCAAAGGAGGCTGTCCTGGGGCTTGCCAGAGGCAATATTAAAGGTGAAGGCACTATATCAGAAAATGTATGAACCTTCAGTTTGTTGGCTACTGCTGCTGCTATGGGGCGATCAGTTAATCTTGGTGCAGTCTGATGGTGCAGTACATTGTGAAAAGTAGCAAGGGCACCTGAAATACTTTAACAACTTTATTCTCCATGTGAATAAATGAGTGAATGTCAGTCAAAAGTCACATATCTTTCTTTCTTTACTGCCACCATGCATTTGTGTTCTCAGCTACAGCTCTCTTGCATAATCCCTAATGACTTCCTATTTTTATGCTATTATTAACCCTGATATAAATCTTTTAGTCAGTATCTCAAAAGTCAACAAACTATATTTACAGCATCAATGTTTTCAATAGCGTCATCATCGGGATTTCTTGTCCAGTGACCATCTTGTATATATAGCAAATGTCAGTGGTGATGTACTCCGCTGTTTTTCTAAGGGCATGTATCATGTCACGTCATATAAACACTGCTTGTAACACACAGATGGTCTACTAATGTGCACAGTCTAATTATTTCCTCTACAGAGACACGTTCTCTGTTACTACTTGGAACATCCGCCCTTATGATGGCAAACTTCCAAGGTTCAAACAACCCTGGCTGTTAAAGGGACTGGGCGATGACATACACAAGATCAGTCACAACATTGCAACCACTTTGAACCACCTGGGACAGCAACTTTCTTTCTACTGTTAAAAAAGCAAAATTGTGTTTGGACATGCCCTAAAAGCAAGTGCATCTTGTGCAGTAGACCATGCACACTCAGATAATTTCAATTAAAGCCCTGTAAGTAATAACACAGGTCTTGAGGTGTCATGACCCAGTTTTAAGCGACTGACTGTCACAATAGCAGCCATTAACTGCAGCTGGGAAAACACAAACACATTAAGATCAGCTAATTAGCCTGCACAAACACACAGACCCTTTAATAAACAGATTTATGGTATATAGAAATATATTAAGGAAAACAGCAAATTTTCACATATGATGACGGTGAAACCATAACAAGGCTATACTAATATAATATCAATCAACATTTAATTTTGGCTTATTATTTGCAAATGACATATGAGGTCATGTCAGTTACTCAAACCAAAATGAGCAGGACCATATATGAAACTAAGGGAACACTGGTAGCAGAAGCAGTAACTACGCTGACAATACAAAAAGCACCACTGAACATTCATATTTCATTCATGCAGCTTTTTTTTTTAGTCGACTCCACTGAACACACTCGTTGCGATATCAGCAGGTTACAGTGAAGAATGTCAGAAAGGCTGAGAAGCTATTCATCACATGAGCAGCGCGGAGAGAGAAACTATAGTGATGTTTGCCATAAAAAACAGATTCACATTTAGAACGTCCATCACAAGCTACAGAAGCTATCATGCAACATGTATCACCTGACAGACACTAACTGTGTGACGACATCTGTATCAGCAGGGAGATTTTCATCAGCTACCTGTGCCCATCTTCTGATTAGACATCATACCTCACCTAATGAGAAGAGGCAGTATACTTTGAGGCAGTATATTTGAAGTCAAGGTTTAAGTTGCTTGTTTAACTATATGTTTCTTGCTATGAATAAAGTCCCATTGTTGTCAAGTGGGTTATTTTACCAGAGTGCAGAAAAAGCTTGTTTCACGGTGCTTAAAGGCCTGTCTTTGAATTATACAAAATTTGCACCGGGAACAGAACTGTCATTCGTTCATTTTGAAATCTAATTTATAGTTGCCCCAGAACCTGTTATCATGTAGCGTTTTTTCATTTAGGATGTGAGAGCTGAACTGACAGCATGCTTTCCAGCAAAATACCTCAATGGCTGACAATGATACAATTCTCTACTAGAAAATATAAACGCATTTTCCAAATGTTGATGTTTGAAGTGTGTATCCTCAGGTAAAATTTCCACATTTAACACAAAAACCTCCCTACTCACATTTTCAAATTTGCCAAAAAGGGGGCAACGTTGGATATTTCAAGCTCCTGCCATATTTCTGCTCATATAGACCTGAAGAACTGCTCTTATGCACTTTGGTTAAGAATTTTTGTTATATTTTATTTGAATATTTTCATTCTCCTCAAAATAAAACTGAAATCGTGTTGGTAATGCATCTTACGAAAGGAGTGGTGTGGGATCAGTAGTATGTACAAATTAATATGTTCTGTCACTCTTGCGCTCCATGAGCTTCCACTGAGGGGCTAGAGTTTGGCTATTTTCTCCTTGGATTTGCACTGCGCTGATACAGAGCAGAGTTGCTGACATATGTAATACCATGTCTGGTAGCCATTTGACTTACGAATATAGCCGTGCCAACAAATACTTCTAGTTGATCCATCAACTCTGAGGCCAACTACAGTTCCATCCCGCTGGGGTATCATATACACTTCCGCAGATTGTTTGCAGAGTCATCAATACAAACCTGAGTGAGTAATTCTTTTGTGTTGAAGACCAAGTCTTAGACTTATGCACTTAACAGCTAGTTCAGATTACTACCACTGGTATCACTGCTTCATTCATGCACACTGACCATAACAAGGGTTCTCACCAAGGACCAAGCAACAAACTACGGTCATTACATTTTTTTCCATGACCAACCTCACAAGATGAACAAAATACAGTGATACATGGATAACGTGCCATGTACTTTAATTCCTGCGCACCTGAGCACCACTTATCTGCACCCTGACCATAACAAATGCACATTATCAGTTCTACCAAAAAACAGGGTCAAGATACTAGCAGCTGAAAATACATACTGATGTTTTTGATTGATAAAAGTTACTGACCAGAATCTATAAAAAAAATTCAATGATGTTATGAAAAGAGTCTGGAATATTCAGTGAAAATAAGATGAAATCTGATATTTGTCAGTCATGTTTTCTGATGACTGCAATTATGTAAATGATAATAAAATTTGATTTTAATCTTTTTTTAAGAAATGGTGGAGTAGTCCTTTTACAGAGAGCACATAAAGTATGAACCATACATGACGATGCGTCACAGTGATCACAGTCCTCTTTAGTCATATTTGTTCTCACACATCACCATGTAGATGTCTTTCTTATTCACATCAGAGCATCTCCCCATTAAGGCATTTCAGACTCGACACAGCAAAGCAAGAAAATTGCAAATTGCTTCCTATCATTTTGTTTCATCTTATGCTCCTTTGGTACCCTGATATTCAGCAGCACGACTTTCAATGACACAGGAAAGCCAGGTCACTGTGTGGCTGGTTGTCAAGAAAAAAACAGAATACAATAAAGCCGGAGAGGTCTTTCTTTCTATCTGGAAAATCAGCCTCAACCACCAAACCAAATTAAAAGGGAAAAATACTGTAAACTGACCGACAGATACGACTGTGAAATTGCCAGTTACTGCCAGGTATACAAAAATTGATTTTTTGTTAAATGTATCTTAGTATAAGTGCATTATAATAAATAGTACAATAGACAGACTGGCATTAGTCACGCAGAATTCTACACAAACACATTCTATGACAGAATTTTAAGCATTTCCCCTCCTGATTATTTCTGAATATTAAATGTAAGGCTACTCAATATTAAAACCTGAAGAGTGTAAAATTATTCAATACTAAAAGTCATTATATTGCATTCTTATTGTAATGTTTGTCTATATTATAGCTGTTTCTACCTTTCTGGTTTCAGTGTATAAGCTGTATCTAATCAGTTCTACACTACAGGTGTTTATTTACACTAGCAGAGCAAAGCCATACAAAGGGCACATATTTGTTTTCCCTTTTTCAGATATCTGAAAGGGAAGACTTGCCTCTTGACCAGCCTCACATTAAACCATTCAGCAACAGTCCAGCCTCATTTCCCCTGCAGTGAACACCAATGCACCACAGACCTCGCATCTACTCTCATTTTAACCTCCGCCTTTATCAGTCATATGACCTCAGACACGTCCATGTGTTTGACATGACTTTTACATCACAGCAAACAAGATATCTCCGCTCACTGTGCATGCACAATTTGCAAAACTTTGTTTTGGGATGCCTTCCATGATCAGATGCTGTGGATAACAGTTACAAACTGGCTTGCCTAAAACATACTGCAATGATATAAAAGGTGGGATGTATCGTTTGTCTTTTAATATGAGACCAATTCATGGTTATCAACAAATCTAAACAAATAAACTAATCTCTACCCATAATTCATTAGTGTTGATTTCCCTCCATTGCAGGCAGTTTTTTTAAATATTCATATCACATTACATTTCATTTTATTGCCCTGCCTCTTGTCTTCCTGACCTTTCGATGTTTTATGCTTTATTCTACTCTTTCTTTAATCCACTGTTTTCATTTTGTTTTTCTCCTAGTCTTCAGTTGTAAGGGACATGCTGCTTTGTTTGAAAGTACTTGCATGCTGAGTGAGAAATAAAGCCTGGAATTATTCCTGGAATTAAAAACCATGTTGCTTTAAAATAACCTGCAGTATTGCGATGATTTCATCCTTGCTTGATTCTGGTGTTTACTGACAATACCAATTGCTCCGTTGTCATCTTTTTTTCTTTAAACGAAGCCACGTATCTTCCTTTGCCAAGAGTCCCGCCGGTTGCAAGTTTCCAGCAGAGTGGACTCATGTCACGTCGGCTTCAAGAAAAGGAGCTTATAAGTGTGAAGACACGGGAGTTTGACGGTCCGGACAATTTGAAACCGGTTCTCAACTGGAACCAGTTCCCGTCCCTATTGATGTCTCGGCAGTCTATAATAATTATAATGGGATATTACACAGTAATTGATCCCCTGAGGAGGATTTAATTTCTTTTTATCCTCTTAGCCCTGCACAGAGCACAGCGTCAGTGACAGAACAGTGTGTCAGGGACTTGGGGGATTTGGTGTCTTGCTACAGGACATTTTAGCAGGGTGGTTGATGACACAAACGAGGAACGGAACCTGGACCCTTTCAGTTCTGGATCAGGTTCCCCTAATGACCACTCTTTTGCTCGCTTAACTACTTACCATCCCACTCCACTTTAGTTGCATTTTTGCTGTGAGGAGGAAAAGAAAAAAAAATAAAAGATTAAAAATGGACCAGTATGAAAAAATATTCATTTTGGGTAATATTTTGATACTGGGGATGGTCAGGATTGTATCCGTGCTGTTGTTTTTCTTCCCTAAAATCAATTCCACCCACCTAGCTATTTTCTCTCCTTCTTAAGGGCCTGAACGTGTCCCAGCATGCATTGGATGAAAGGCAGAAAAACATTGGACACATTCCCTCTTTACCACGAGCCTCTAATCAACTGATCTGCATAAATCCTTTGGTACAGTTACCTAAATTAAAGTCGGACCCGTATTGTTTTGCTATTTATTGCCATCCACAACACCTTGTTTTGATGACTAATGTTTTGCATCATTTTGATGTAATCAATCAGGATATTTGTATATTGTGGGCTGAGCATTGCTGTCCCAGAGAATATACAGTACTATCAGTAGCCTCATAGATCAACAATGATGTTTAAAGTGAAACTCAACGTTTTGTGTAGCTCAGACAGGCTTTGCAATTATGAACCGATTCTCTCTGCTACCTAAAAAATCATATGCTGCCAAGTAACACAAGTAGCAGGTACAGGCCGGTAATGTTTTCATTAACACGCATTTTCATTATAAATACTTTTCTCACTAAATAAAGTGAAATTTGACTGACCAGCAATATGAGAGAAGTAACATTAGGTTTAGGTCTCTGGCCTTGCTGATGCTATAAATGTTATGCTTGTGCAGGAATTTCTCCTAAACCTATCCCAATAAAGAAGCTATTTTTATACTTGCACCACAAAACCCACTTGGGTATATTTTGTACACTTCTGCGTTACCGTTCACCAACCGCAGAAGCTGTGTTGCAATCAGTGCTAAAGAATATTTACTGTTTATGGTGGCACTGTCTCTTCCATGGGTGTCAAATGAGAGGGAATATTAGCGTTCTGAGCTATTAAGAAAGCAGAGGCTAGGGCTGACAATGGAAGAGACAAGAGAGGTGGTTCACAGTCTCCTCAGCAACGGGTATTTTTAGAGGTGGTTTTTAGACATGGCTCAGATGTTAAGAATGGGGCACGATGAGTGTTGTGAGAAAAAGAAATGGCTCATTATGTTTTCAGCAGGAGATGCAGACGAAGGGAGGCTTTGGGTTTGGAAGCTGCAATTGCATACTTGGATGTAGAGTTTCTCTGGGCTGATACACGTATGTAATTAATTGCTATTTCATTGTCTCTCAATGTATGTGCTTGTGTTTAGGGCAGAGAATGTTTGTCGTAGGTGTGTCGGAGAGTCGGAGTGAAAGTGAATTGCCCTAATTACATCGTGTCCAGTGGCGACATGCAATCTAGCTTCATGTTGCACTGAAATCTGAATCCTGCAAAGAGAATTGTATCATTAGCTAAAATTAATATATGTAATGAGCAGGACCTATAATTACTAAGTCCAATTAAAACCTGCTGAGATTCTACTAGAATATTATGTTTTAGTTTCACAGTTTTTTACAGCTGAATCCATGTATGAACACTGTTGGAGGGAAAAGTTCCACAAGAGAAAAACCACACTCGTCAAACAGGAGCAGGTAGGGTCTGGATGTGTGGTTCAGTAGCTGCATCATGTTAGAGGGTTTGATTTGGGTCTTCGAGTCAAAGGACACTGTATTTGACCATCTGAAACGCATGAATGAATGGCTGGTGTTAGCAATAAAACAAATAGCTGTGTCTACCCTTCAACTAACAAAGTTACAACACAGGGGCACCTGGAGGGCCTTGTTGAGAGTGCTTCATCTCCCTGAGGTTGGCTTCTTATCCCCTGGTTCTCCCTCCAGGGTCAAGCAATGTTTCAAAGTGCTGTCGGTGGAGTGAGAAGATAAGAAAAGGAAGGAATGATTGCTCTGCATCCACATACAGCAGATGCTGGGAGAATGGTGAAGTGAGGGGCCAGTGAGGCAAAGACATACAGTAGAATCAAATGAGTGATCGAGTCACGGAGAGCAGAGAGAGGCTGCTGCTGCTGAATTTCCCCTGTGTCTGTCTGGTTATTGTAAGTATAATGACTGTGAGGTAGCCAGATTGAGTCCAAACAAACAGGAGCAAACAGTCTACAAACAGCGTCATGCATCATACGTACTGTTGTCTATTTTATTATATATTCTATACACACACACACACACACACACACACACACACACACACACGTGCCATTTGTATGCAAATGTATGTATACATACAAATGGCATATACAGGGGGTCCTCGAGTTACGTCGGAGATCCGTTCCTGAGAATGTGTCGTAAGCGAATTTCGACGTAAATCGGACCATACATTCATTGTGCCATTGTGCATACATTGTGCCACCAGATGTCGCTATAACACCACGCTAAAATAAGAGTTTATTATGGTGAATTGCCTTTTGTCCCTCTTGACACACCGTAGCGGTTGAGATCACGAGTGTAATGAGCATTTCCGCCCCCCCCCTTCCCCCGCCGGCCGGCCGGCCATTTCACATAAGTAAACACAGCTGTGGAGGTGCCGGCAGGCTCTGCAGCACCTCTCTCTGTCTCTCTGCAGCGCTGAGAGACAGAGCGAGCGCTCAGCAACTCTTCCAGTGTGAAGTCTGTACGTATTTACGGGGCAAACCGCTTAATCCGAAACAAGGAAGTTCACGGGAGATGTGTCGTAACTACGAAAACGACGTAATTCGCGACCGACGTAACTCGAGGACCCCCTGTATATTACTTGTTATTTTGTATTGTAATATGTGTTAATTGTAATATTTTCTTTAGGACATGATAAGTAGAATAATAAGTAGATTCGGGATGTGACTTGTCTGAGGTGATATTTAAAACTCCTGACCGTATGAAGAGGTAAACATCCTGACATCCCTTACAACACACACTAAAAACACACCATATCCAAGTGTAGAGGGACTGCTGGTACATTGACCAGTCAACTGAATGTACTGGCCTGTGTAACTGTACTGTAGCTGTGTCCTGCATGACCATTGGAAATCTATTAAGGCTTTTCAAAAAACAGCTGATGTGAAACAGGGAAATGGGAAAGGCGACATCATTAAATTTATCCACTGTTTCCATTCAAATCAAAGGGCCATGGACTAAAGCCTGTTAGTATCCAAGTCGGGGTCAGGTCTTGTTTTGTGTTGCGGGTCCATCTGCTGTGAGCTTCACTAGTGGGTATTTTATTCCTGAACTGACTCACTGGGCTGGCTTTGGTCTGGGTTACGAGGAGCATTCATTAGCATGCACATACTCTCTCTGGCATTTTGGCGCAGTGATAAAACAGTTACCCTGAAACGCTGTATTGGGAATTAAAAAGCCTTAACCTGTTGGGAAGCAGCGGATGCTGCCTTTAGACATAAAAGTGAGAACTTTCTATCAACAGAAGGATGAGAAATTTACTAATAGTATGCAGGCCAAGCAAAATTCAACAACCCTGTGTGATAAGAAAAATGACCCAGAACAAATGGAAGCAGTTTTCACGTACTGAAATGTACGTACTTTCAAATGCACTCAAATTCCCCTGGTCTCCTTGACAGGACAATAAACTGAATTGATGGGTCTCTGTGTCTTAAAGCTGCCTCTCGTGGTCCAAGAAGATATTTTTTAGTACCTTACACCGCTCACACTGTGATATACTATGTCTGTATACTACCAGTTCATGTATCATTGAAAAGTCCAAAATACTGAATAAGATTTGTGGGGGGGGTTTAAGACCAGTGTTTCCAGGTTAAAATCTCTGCTGATGAAAACTGTTCAGATTATTTTGATGATGAACAGTATTTTTATTTTCATTCGTGTCACATTTTCTCTTTTATTTTCTACCAGGTGGCCTGTGCATTTCACAGTCAGTGAAAATACCACGTGAACCAAAAGCTGGAGAGTTCGACAAGATAATTCACAGGCTGAGTGAGAACCCTAATGCCCGAGTAGTCATTATCTTTGCCAACGAGGATGACATCAGGTGAGCACACAGGAATACTAATAGCTGTCATTTACAAGAACCTCTAACTTCACTGATTTCACCTTTCTTGTTGAATACTTAATAACATTTATCAGCCATTTCACCAAAATTAAAACGCTGGTGAAGGTGATAAAAAAAACAGTTTAAGAGTTTTATAAAATCTGCTAATCATCTTAACTGGTGAAATTAGAGGACTTGAAGCTGATGTTAAAATTTCACAAATGTATAAGAATAATAAATTTCACCTTTCTTTTGAAAACAGCCTAGTACACATACAGTATGTTGATATTGATGTGGTACAAAAGGCAAATATGTTCATATTTAGGTAAAATCAACTTGACACAGGATTGACTGGTCTGTCTTGATGTCATAATTTATGATGGTGTTGTACTGTATTGAGTCACAATATACTGAAATGACCTCCCAATGTTATTTCTGTTGGACTAATAGGTTTATCCTGCAACTGGACATCTTGTCTGTTATCCCTGTCAATTTGAAAGTGAACATATAAAGAGTGGCCCTGCCTTCCTCGTGGGGAGAGAAATGTGTCAGTTTCAATTCATTACATCCTTTTAAGTTTGATATTAAGAATTAATTCATTCATGCCTTGCAAAGGAAAACGTTTCCTAGCAACCTGTTCGTACGCCCTTGTATTTCCTAGTGGAAGTAGGCAGTGATTTGGGGCGGTCTGTTGACCAGGGCAGAAAGCTCCTGCTCATTGACTTAATCCAGCCATGATAACAGGGTAATAGTCTGGATACACAGTAATTACAGAAAACCAAGGGGATTTCAGCACTGCAAAGCTGTTTTGATTGAAGCGCTTCAATTCAATACTGAACTAGTCATGTGTATAAATGAAGATGCCTTCTTACAGGGTTGTGAAGAATTCAGAAAATAATGTTTCTGGGTTCGACTTTAAGTTTGTCCATGGCTGTGTTCGCGCTAGGTGAGACGACAATATTATTTGGTGAAAAAAGCCAAACTTTTGGTTTTCTGAACATTTAACATTTAATTCCACCTTGGCATTAATTTCCAACAGTAACCTTTTCATTAACCTAAAAATCTCGACGGTTTGGCATGATAAAATGTCAGGTAACACCTAAAGCTTATATAATGAGTGTTGTTACATTAACACTGGATGAAATGGCTTAATAATGTAGGTGTGTTGACAGAGAACAAGTCATGTGAATAACAAAAACATAACAATAATAAGGTTATGTTAATGTTTCACTATAGCATTATTAAAATTGTAAAACATTTTATGTGACTTGGGATCTGAACCTTAAACCTTTGACTCTACTTCACATTGGGCTATTTTTGTATCACACAATCTAGTCATGGTTCTGTTATGTAATCTCCCAAAGATGGGAAAATCTATTTCTTTCATTTAGCATAAATAGAGCACATAATTGCATCTTAATGCAAATGCTCATTTCACTAATTTTCTTGGGAGCCGACTCAGGGAAAAATCGTTACCAGTCAAACATAAATCGTTGGGCTCATGCAGGCAAAATAAAGAGGTAAAGCAATGTAAACTTTGTGGAATGACTCACAGCTCACCCACACCACGATTTACAGAAACCTGGAGCAATTATTTACAAGGTTGTAAAACATTTTTAATGCAACAACAGTCTTATTTTAGATGTTAAAACAATAACTGTCATGTAAAAAAGCTGATGTTGTGCTCAGCACGACAACATGCTTAATATTTATTGCTCTAGCATCTTTGGGGCAATATAATGGTCGGTAATGCATCGCATGCCAGGTGGCTGGGTTTAAATTTTATGTTGCTGTGCTCAAGCCTTCTTGATGTAACACTACTGCTGCAGCAGCGCTTGCTGGCAGTTTTTTTTTTCCATTTTACGACACCCCAAACTCACCTTCACTAGCATCAAGCCTGCACAAATGTGGCAAGGGTGTCATTCTGTCACAGCAAGGAAGAACTCCACTGCACCAGCAATGGACTTGGTGTCTGTGGGGACTTTTCAATTCTACTAAAGTGCCTCAGTACAACTTTGTCTAGACTCAGCTGTATGGGAGCTGCGCCTTCTCTTGAGAGAGCATTTAAGTCGGTAGTTTCTCTCCAAGGCGATGCGTGACCGCAGCATAAAGAACGACATTATAAAGGTCTAATTACACACCGCTCTCCCTCTCTGCCTCAAAGGCGACTCCTGCAAGCTGCTAAGAAGGCCAATCAAACAGGTCATTTCATCTGGGTGGGTTCAGACAGCTGGGGCTCCAAAATTGCCCCTATTCTGAACCAGGAAGAGATGGCAGAGGGCGCCGTCACCATCCTACCAAAACGACAGTCCATCAAAGGTATTCCTAAGAATGTTTTACTAAAAATGTTTCAAAAGCATTTGCTCCCTTTCTGCTTGTTGTTGTTTGCTTCCACTAATCATGAATAGTTTCAGTGGGGAGTGCTTCTACTTGTAATGTTTCCCTGCGCTTACAGGCACATTAACGATGTAGCATAGTTGCAGCAAAGCTGATTAAATAATAATTCATAATCTTATTTATATTTCTACTATACTTTTATTCAATATGCAGAGCTACAGGTTTTACTACTTCTGATAAAGCATTATTAAATAACGGATAAAGATGACAAAGCATTCAGACTGCAGATTACAATGCTGCAGATCACTGTAGCTGTATAACAACTGAATGATTAAGTTTACTGGATTCATAAATAATGTTATTTGTTTCAAATAATTAACAGTTTTTAAGGGGTTTTTAGTCAGTAAATTGTCATTTCTCTGAAAGAAACAATAAATCACTGATTAGAATGATGACTTCACTTTAATAGTTTTTAAATCATTGCTTACCTAATCCATCATAATATTGTAAGAGACCAAATTATGGAACAAAGCAATTCATTGTGTCAGGAATACTAAAGAGGCTTGACGGAAACACACATAAAAAAAACAATATTTATATTATAAATTATTACTTATTTTTATATTATATTATTATATAAATAATGTATTTTCTTTTTCCTTGTCTAGTATCATTATAAAATTAATGATAATGGACCCAAACTATTGCAGACTACAGATGAACCCTGTAGGTATACACAGCATATAAAAAACAGCATTAAATAACTATGTCACAACTTCAAACATTAAAATGACCTCTCATGATTTTCTAAAATGGGTAAGGAATGCACGTATCCTGTAACGTTAAGCAAAGCCAATTATAACTGCACACATTACATGTCTAAGGGCTTATCTATAGATCCGCCAACAAATAATTACAGCCCACAGAGATTCAAACTGCATCTGTCGCCTGTTTCTTTCAGGTTTCGATCGCTATTTCATCAGCCGAACATTAGAGAACAACAGGAGGAATATCTGGTTTGCAGAGTTCTGGGAGAATAACTTCCAGTGCAAGCTTAGTCGGCACGCTGTGAAGAAAGGATCTGGCATCAAAAAATGCACAAGTGAGTATTGCACTCCATCAGTGACCAACTCTATTGATTGGGTCTGCTGTGAATATGTTATCTGTGTCAGGGAGAAAAGAGTCATACTTCTCTAATTTAGGTTAAATGTAATGGGTGTCGCTGAGTTAATGGGAACCTCTAATTTCGTCAAGGAGGAATTAATGTTCCTATTACTTGTCTGTCGGCCAGTTTAATTTGCAGTGGGTGACAAAGCAATCACAAAACTGTGCCACCACCTGCGCTGAAACCCTAATCAATAGTAAATCCAATCAGCATATTAGGAACAAGCTTTCAGGTCATTAAAATCAGTGGTCTCCCTAGGTCTTTCTCCCGCACAATGTCCCAGAGCAACACTGCATACATACAGTGTGTGTATCCGTGGTGAGGTGTTGGAAATATTAGCAATGGAAAAGCCCTCTGCTCCATTCAATTCAGACGTGTTTATGAGCATGTGGGGCTGCACCTGCCATTCACTTGCTCAGAGTCAATAAATAATTCTGCTCATGTTAGAGTCCAGTCCACACAGACTATGTGCTGTTTAGACAAAACATCTTAACACACATTATTCCCATTATTCGTATAAATGTCTGATGGAAGGCACGAGAAGAAACTATTCAATAGACAATGGTACTTTACATGGTCGTTTATATTATGTCACAGTGCACCATTAAGTGATCAAAGCATTACTTTTATTGTAGTAAACTTTATAGGCCCAAAGACTGAAATTAATTTTTATAAGTACTTTCGGTTAGTCATTAGCAATTAACCGCTGGTTTAACAAATGCAGTGAACAGGCACCTAATGGCACCTGCAGCTGCAGTCCAACTAGCAGAATGAGACAGCATTAGCATTTCTTTTCCTGAAAACTGACATTGTATGTGAACATTCTTATATAGTTAAATGAATGCAGTGAATTGTAGGGTTAAATCTCAGATCAGGCACATTGTAATAATGTAAATGATAACTGACTATAAAACAACTGACTTTGTTTATACATGGGAAGGAATAACAATAACAATACAACATTTACTCAGTTTGGTTCTAAGTGAAAATAAGAACTTCATTGCCTATATCTATTTATACAGGTATATAACATTCCCATTGAAATGTTAGTTATTTATCTTAGAGGACATCACACAATAGACACTGTTGATAAGTCAGTGGATCATGTACACTGCCAGTAACTGGTATTAATGATATGACAGGCCTGTTTACTTTTGAGTTAGAGCCAAGGCTAATTATGACAAAATAACTGAACCTAGAAATTGAGAACGGCGGAGGGAGTGGTGTTTTATTTTGAAAGGGCTGAGCGGAAGTTCCGGGGACAGGAAGCAGGAGGCTTCGGCTCCACTCGGAGAAACAGCAGCGGCATGTATGGTGAACAACCGTCCGACTCTGTCGCCTTTTTTCCGGGGACCGGCTGTATGATTAAGCTACAATCTTCAATGAGTAAGCATATCCCACAGTTCTGTGGTGTTCTGGGTCACACATTTATGGAGTTTCTGAAGGGCAGTGGAGACTACTGCCAGGCTCAGCACGCTGCATATGCAGACGAGTGAACGGCCAAACTCGCCATCGATCCGAAGCACTTGAGCCACAGGAGGGACCCGGGAAGTTGGCAGTACCGGGACGCCTCCCAGAACCAGCGATAACTCGGCCTGGATGGGGTAACTCCACCCGCTGCACACTGCCCTCGTTGGCTTCCGCCTGGCCAGAATCAAGGTGGAACCAGCCTTGTTTTTTACTTTCTTCCTTTTCTTTTGTTTTTTCCCCAAAGGAAAAAAGGAAGGTTTTGAGTTAGTGTTCTGATCGTCCGCCCTTTTTTCGACTGCCAACTCCCCAAAATTCCACATTTGCGTGTCGCAGCCTTTGTTTAGTTCTTTTTTTTAAGCCTCGCTAACCTCGAAGACGACCGGAGGGTCTTTCGTTTCCAGAAGAATTCCAGGTTTACGTGTTTACATCGGTGTCAACGCTCTGCAGGAGACTTTTGCTTTTTGTTAACTATAGTTGTTGTTTTTTTTACGTCGTCACAATGGCTCGTATGAATAGACCTGCCCCCGTGGAGATCACCTACAAAAACACGTTCCTCATCACCCACAATCCCACCAACGCCACCCTGAACAAGTTCATTGAGGAGCTGAAGAAATACGGAGTCACCACTGTAGTGAGAGTTTGTGAGGCCACGTATGACGCCACCCTGGTGGTGAAAGAGGGAATCCAGGTTCTGGATTGGCCATTCGATGATGGAGCTCCACCCTCCAACCAGATTGTGGATGATTGGCTGAACCTGCTGAAGCTGAAGTTCAGGGAGGAGCCCGGCTGCTGCATCGCTGTCCACTGTGTGGCAGGACTGGGCAGAGCTCCTGTTCTGGTCGCACTCGCCTTGATTGAATGTGGGATGAAATATGAAGACGCTGTTCAGTTCATTCGACAGAAGCGTTGAGGAGCGTTCGACAGCAAGCAGCTGTTCTACCTGGAGAAATATCGTCCAAAGATGCGTCTGCACTTCAAAGATTCCAACGGCCCTCGCAATAACTGCTGCATCCAGTAGAGCCAATCCCAGAGCCACGCCAACACCAACACCACCGTCACGTGACACCAGAGTTAAGTTTAACCCTGATTGTTGCCTGGCAGGCTTGTTTTCTTAGTCATTGTGTTAGTACTTAATTTTTGGAAAACCATGCCTGGTAATTCCACTACGCCCCACTCCCACCCCTCCCGTTCAGGTCAAAAATAAAGTGTCAATAAAAAGAAATAAAGAAAAAGAAAAAAAAGGTGAGGTGCGAGATGCTGTGAGTTCACGCAAGATCGGTGCGGAATCCAATATGGCGTCCTCCATCTAACCGAAAAACACACCACCGAAAAACACACAACTTTAACAACAAACGCCAGAAAACATAAAACTAATATATATATATATATTTGGTATGTTACGTTCCCCCACCCATAAAAAACAAACCCCAGTTTGTTTAATGAGAGGGTAAACACAAAGAAACAAAATACAAATATTTTTACTCATAATGTGGTCAGTGTATACAGTCATACAGTCACGGGAAGAGTGCTCGATCCAACGTACACCTCAAAATGCTGCAACGCCAGAAGCATGGCCAGGGTTTCCTTCTCGATCGGTTCCAACACGCCAGAGGCCGTTCACCCTGGAGACCCGCTGCGGATATGGGCACGGCCCGGCGCGAGATTCACACCCTCTCCCCCGGACTTTCAAGGGCCGGCGAGAGCTCACCGGACGCCGCCGGAACCGCGACGCCCCCCAGGGCGCGGGCCCCTCTCTCGCGGCGAACCCATTCCAGGGCGCCCTGCCCTTCACAAAGAACAGAGAACTCTCCCCGGGGCTCCCGCCAGCCTCTCCGGGATCGCCCGCGTCGCCGCACTGGACGCCCCGCGGCGCCCGTCTCCGCCGCTCCAGACTCGGGGATCCGAACCCGACTCCCTCTCCACTAAGTGATACAAACCCTTTGGAAATAAAAGGTTTGAAACAGTCATCTGGACCTGGCGGAGTGATTAAGGGATTACATGGCGGTGAAACTGTCTTAATTAACCCCACCCCTTTTGATGGCCTCGACACACTCTGTTGCTTCCTCTTCAATAGTTCACAGTCAGAAACTAAATGACCAGGCCTATGGCAGAAAAAACAGAGTTTCTCCGTTTTTGGTTTGGGAACAGTCACGGTGGCATTTGGCATTTGATCAGACACATTGACAGGCTTTGTTACCGATTCACAACTGAAAGAATTACCAGGCTTTGAAAAATTATTTTTATGAGTTAAGGCAAACTCATCCGCTAACACAGCCGCTTCCTGAAGAGTGGACACCTTCTGCTCATTCAGGTAAGTGACT
>JAFBJQ010004761.1:0-247289 GCA_016785345.1 Trinectes maculatus
TATGTCGAAAATGTCCAAAAACGGCGAAAAACGAAAAGTGGAAATAACGCACCAGAATGGTGGGAAATAGCGATAAATCACCCCCAGAATGATATTTTGTTGATTAGTGGCCAGAAAACCTCATTTTCTCATAGGTCGAAAATCGAAAAAAAACATAAGAGGTTAGTATGTCGAAAATATCAAAAAACGGCCAAAAACGAAAAGTGGAAATAACGCGCCAGAATGGCAGGAAATAGCGTGAAATCACCCCCAAGAATGATATTTTGTTGATTAGTGGCCAGAAAACCTCATTTTCTCATAGGTCAAAAAACTTTAAAAAACGTAAGGGGTTAGTATGTCGAAAAATGTCCAACAATGGCGAAAAACTAAAAGTGGAAATAACGCACCAGAATGGTAGGAAATAGCGTGAAGTCACCCCCCATAATGATATTTTGTTGATTTTTGGCCAGAAAACCTCATTTTCTCCTAGGTCAAAAAAAGAAAAAAACCGTAAGGGGTTAATGTGTCGAAAATGCCCCAAAATGGCCAAAAATGAAAAGTGGAAATAACGCGCCAGAATGGCAGGAAATAGCGCTAAATCACCCCCCAGAATGATATTTTGTTGATTAGTGGCCAGAAAACCTCATTTTCTCATAGGTCGAAAATTCAAAAAAACGTAAGGGGTTAGTATGTCGAAAATGTCCAAAAACGGCCAAAAACAAAAAGTGGAAATAATGCGCCCAAATGGCAGGAAATGGCGTGAAATCACCCCCCAGAATGATATTTTGTTGATTAGTGGCCAGAAAACCTCATTTTCTCATAGGTTGAAAATTTATTAAAAACGTAGGGGGTTAGTATGTCGAAAATGTCCAAAACCGGCCAAAAATGAAAAGTGGAAATAACGCGCCAGAATGGCAGGAAATGGCGTGAAATCACCCCCCAGAATGATATTTTGTTGATTAGTGGCCAAAAAACCTCATTTTCTCATAGGTCGAAAATCGAAAAAAAACGTAAGGGGTTAGTATGTCGAAAATGTCCAAAACCGGCCAAAAACGAAAAGTGGAAATAATGCGCCAGATTGGCAGGAAATAGCGCTAAATCACCCCCCAGAATGATATTTTGTTGATTTTTGGCCAGAAAACCTCATTTTCTCATAGGTCAAAAATCTCAAAAAAACGTAAGGGGTTAGTATGTCGAAGATGTCCAAAAACGACCCTAAATTAAAAGTGGAAATAACGCGCCAGAATGGTAGGAAAAGGCTTGAAATCATGACCCAGAATGATATTTTGTTGATTAGAGGCCAGAAAACCTCATTTTATCATAGGTCAGAAATTGCAAAAAAATGTAAGGGGTTAGTATGTCGAAAATGTCCAAAAATGAGCAATGATTAAAAGTGTAAATAACGGGCCAGAACGGTAGGAAAAAGCGTGAAATCACCCACCAGAATGATATTTTGTTGTTTAGAGGCCAAAAAACCTCACTTTCTCATCGGTCAAAAAAACGTAAGGGGTTAGTATTTCGAAAATGTCCAAAAACGGCCAAAAATTAAAAGTGGAAATAACGCGCCAGAATAGCAGGAAATAGCGTGAAATCATCACGAGAATGATATTTTGTTGATTAAACACCAGAAAACAGACTTGTCTGGTATAGATACAAACTATTTTCTTTAATATTAGCAACTTCTAAGATAGCTTTATGGATATGGCCCCAGATTATTTTGACTTGAGAGTTTACAGCTGATAAGCAGTGCAGGAGGTCGGAGGTTAAATCTGTTTACATGCTGGTAGGACACTGCATACTTTGACTCCTTTGACCTTGTAGCCTATTCTCCAAGAATCTGAAACATTTACATTAAAGATACTATTACAGTGTTCTCCAGAAGGACCCGTTTAAAAGTTGGTCTTTTTATCTGAACTGAAGATATTAGTGTTATGTCGCAAGTCATGTAAGTCACAGTCAGGTAAGTGTAAATAAAAATTATAAAAATGAAAGGATGTTAATAGAAAAACGTTTTATGCTAAATGATTTATGCTAAATGTTTTCTCCCAAACTTATATTATCAGGGTTTTTTAAATTGGAGGTTCAAAGTACTATCAGAAAGAACCTTGTTTTTCAGCTTACATGTTGTAATTTCAAAGAAGAAACAGAAAAAGGGGCATGAGCAGCAACATCGGCACCCATTCTTCCTTCTTGATATTTGGTTGCATGACCTGTTGCAGCGATGACAGCCTCCAAACATTTCTTCCAAACTTTTGCACACTGTTGAAACAGATATACTAAGGTCTTTGGAGATGCTCTCATACCCTTTGGTGGTCTTGTGTTTGCTAATAATAGCACTTCTAATGTCCTCAGACAGCCCCCTTGTCATCACTATCATGACAAAGGAACAGGAAATAAACATATGGCTTTTTATAACACTGAAGTCATCCTTGATTGGCTAATTCATGTCACATGAGCACTGACAAGATATCACAGGTGATTCTCATTTGTGATTTACCACAGGTGAGTCAAAATGTTGACATTGTTTTTGTTTTTAATAGTTATTCTTCATTTGCTGTTTTGTATCCAACATGAGTTTAAAAAAAAGCAGCTTTGCTCGATTCATTTCTTTCAGGACATGTTACGCATTTTGTACTTATTCATGGGTGCCAAACAGTTCACAAGATTTTATTTACAATTGTAAATGATGGCAATAATGATAAATATAATAATAAACTCTATTACTCAGTCTAAAATTTATTGGCGTTGGCAGTGGAAGTATACTTCAAAACCTGGCCTCTGTTGTCCTCTAGTGGCAACTGTGGCAACTGTGGCAACTTTTCACTTCAGCTTGCACCAGAGAATATTCTCTCAGTATGGTTTCTATGACCTGACGTTTAACAAGGCTACTTTATTTTCTCATTGTTAATTTCCTGAAATGTAAAATAGATGTTTCTAGAAAAGAAGGATTCTTTCTATAAAATCACACATCGCCTACATCACCTATACGCCAACACTCACACCTCACACACAAGCTTAAATTAAATGATACTTTAACAGATCGTCATTATTGACATTTAATTAGATATTCCTCCCAACACAGCAGTTTCACAGTTTGCCAGCAGGTGGCGCTCACTGCTGCAGAATCAGCAGTGAACGGAGAGTATTTAAAACCACAGATACAGTCCTGTGTATGTGTATGAGGGAGAAGGGGCGGGAATGGGATGGGTGGTTGGTAATTCCTTGTATTCATATTTGTAGACTAATACACAGAATCAGAATCATGCAACCGGGGTGGGGGTGGGGGTGGGGGGGCTCTTTCTCAAGAACTCCCTGACTTCACTTGTGTGAGCTGACATGTTGGGACAGGAGCTGGTGGTCTGAGGTTTGCCTGCCAGGATGAGTCACTCCCCTGAGTTCCAGTTTCAAGTTTTCCTTCCCTGAGGCAACACATTTCTGTAAAAGTTACTGTGACGCGTTGGATGTTGAATATAACTTTTTAAAGTGTCTTTGTATGGGTTATTATTTGTTAATTATTTAACTTTGGCAAAAAAAAAATTGATGTTTTGAAAATTCCCACCCTTATTTCCTGAGTTGCCTGTTCAAACTACATGTGCATTTACTTTTTGCTGGGAATTTTCTAACACGAAAATTTATATCTGTGAGAGATTTCAGTCAGTCTCACAAAATAAATCCATCTATGATGACGATTGCTCTGTAGCTTAGATCACAGGGGCGTTTACAGGTACGTGAAGGACACCTGATGGAGATGGGTGGGGTTTTTGTTTTCCTTCCACCTTTACGCACTTATGCTTGTCCACACTTGCAAACACATAGGCTGACCCTAAGGGCAGAACTTGCACAAGCCATGACACCTTTTGTTATTGTGTCCCAGTTTCAATACTAACAAGTATTTTGTTTGTTGTTGCCTTGGCATAAGTATGAATTTAGAAAAAAAACTACATTTAACTAGTATGTAACAATTTTATTTTACTTCTGACAAAACAGTTTCACATAATATTCCAAACAGAGCAAAGCAAAAAGCAAATAGGACTGTGACCAAAAGTTTCAAAACTTTGCTTTAAATTCAAAAAGTAATTACCAGGCAACACACTTCAGATAAGCTTTGACGTGTCTTGATAATTAATAATTACTTTAATAATTATACATTTCAATTTCAAGTAACATTTGTTATTTATAATTTACTGCTGATGTCCTTTATATTTCATTTGGGCTGTCGTATGGACTAATAAAGAGCTGAATTTCCCAGAGACTGTGAACATACACCTGCAAATAAACATGCTGCAAAACACTCTTCCACGAGCTGAGGCTGGCTGGTGCACGTGTTCTTCTAGACGTAGTCCTTGCCTGGCTGGCCGGCAGAGCTTGATGGCGGGTAGCGTGGCTGTTTCCCTGAGCCTTTGCCGGGGCATCCACAGCAAAAGAAGCAGCCTCCTATAATGATTAGAGCTGCAGCACCCCAGCCCACATACAGGGCACTCCCAAATTCATACCTGGAAGAGATACACAGATGTAGTAATACGTGTTGCTCATGTCATAGTCAGTAACAACAGCAGTTTTCAGGTATCAAGCCAGTGTTATAAAATTAGTATTTTAGGATTTAAATACAGTAACAGCTTGGTATTACTGGAAATACATTTATTTGTAACTCACCTTGAATTAGTGGGAGTGAATGGGTTGTAGAACTCCTGTGCTATTCTGTGACCATACCAAGATGTTCCCACAAGAGCCATCAGACCTGGAATGTTATGTTTTTTTCTTAATATGGGGTTATGAGGCATTTAATCTGTCTGGTATCATCATGGTGTGTGTGTGCGTCTGACCTGCAATAATGAAGATAATCCCTCCAGTTAGCGCCACCTTGTCCTTCTGCTCCTTTTGATCTGCCAAGCAGGTGGTGCACCTCATGCCCACCGTCTCCACCAAGATGGCAATAAAGGACAGCAAGACTGCGATGAGCATCAGCCCCCGTGTGCCCTGTACAATCCCTGGAGACCAAGGCAGAACCGGAGCAGATGATTTGATCAGCAAGATTCATTCACATTTGTCATTTTTTTCTTCCACTCATATCTACGTTCATCTCGTACTTTTTCTGTGCTTGTTTTTAACTGCACAAATGAATACACAAAAAGTGATTATCTATAAGTTTTTATAAAGCTTTTATAAAACTTATACTTGTTTTTAGCGTTGAGCAGGCGGTGTATGGTTCGTGCACACCCTGTTGTTTACTACAGGAGCAGAACAAAACAGATGGGAGTGTCACACCTCGTTAAGTTGCACTAAAGACGTTCCCTCAAGATATGTTTTTTTTTTTATGTCTGACGAAGCTGATATCAGACGTCTTTTAAAATTAAAATTAAAATTAAATGAGAATTTGAAATCAAACACTGTCCATTTAAGTGGCTTTTGGTGGGATCAGAAGTTTCCTGATGCTCAGCCAGCTTCTGGTATTTGACTGACATGTCTCTGCACGTCACTGGTCTTACGTGGAGATAAAAGGGTATTTCAGGAAAGTCGGAAGAACAAGAGGGATTTGTTAACACACAAGCAATGTTTAGACCGGTCTAAACTTTTATTGACAATTCATTGACAAAGTCATGACTGAAAACGCTCTGAAAAAGGATTATTTAAGTCAAAGACTTTCATTGTTTTTGAGTTATTTTGTTCCCAAACAGATTTTGATTTTTCGCGTATTGATTTTTTTGAGATGCTCCAATTAAGATGCTCGATTGTTCATATTTCTAAGCAAATATTGTGAATGTTGTAAATAATGAAAATATGATTTGAAATGTTACCTGGCAGCTGGAGAAGTGAATCGTAGACTTTACACTGGACCTGACCCGTGCTCTGTGATGCACAGGTTTTCCACAGTCCTTCATACAACGCCTGAGCCGTGATGATGTTGTCTCCTGCATAGGACGACGCTTTCCATTCCACCATGACTGTGGATGCTATTGTGCCGATAAAGCCCAGGAAGGCGAGTGTGAAGCCCAGAAGCTGTATTCCTGCATTGGCCATGGTTTAACTTTAGAGCTGGTGAAGAAGTCAAGTGGGGGGAAAAAAAGAAAATTAAAAATTTCCTCTCGATAAAGACAGACTGAAAAACTACTAAACTTCCTGTAGTAGTTCCAGTTGGCTTTGGGTGGTGGAGCTGATCCCAGACAATGGTGTCGACCTGTGCATCCTCAGGAAATAACCTGAAGCTGAGCAAGGATCCAGGAATTCCGTAGCAGGACGTCACCTAGTGGACGTGATGGTCCCCTGCAGGGAGTAGAGTGAATCTCCAACCTCCATCCAAGTTGAAAATACAAATGCTGTACAGAGAGAAAGCACTTATTTACACTTGTGCAGTCATGCCAGTACATTTTAAATGCAACCTCAGAGCAAAAAGATATATATATATATACATATATATACATATATATATATATATATATATAAAGATACACACATGATACTATATAACAAATAAATGTGATCTGGAGACACTGCTCTCTGATCAGACAATTATACACATTTTTTTAAACATGATCCATTTGGAATGTAAATATTTCTAAGATTTCAAACTCATCGCTCATTAGTCCAATGTCCAGTGGAAAGAGTGGGACCCTTCCTCTGGTATCTGTTCTTTTTTTTTTTGGTAAACAGTGACTCAATCCAAACAGTGTCAGCCTAGTGCTGAACCTAAAAAAAATAGACTACATGGAAATACAGGATTTCTTTTCTCTTCCACATGTTTTACATGAGCAGCAAAACAATGATACAAACTCCACTGTGTGAGAGACCTGACAGATGTGCACATCTACAGGATCACCTACTTTTCTCTTTTGTGCGCAGATGAATTCATGGCAGGAGCCGGCCACTGACCAAAGGTTTCGTCTTGCCTAATTCAGGCTTGTTGTCGCTTGCACTTTGTGTTAGCTTACTCTTAGATCCACATGGAAATCCGAGTCAAGGCTGAGTCATCCCTGTAACGCAGAGGTATGTTATGTTTTTAAATGGATTTAAATGAACATTATTCATTCTTGAGCACAACGCCTTATTTTCTGCTCATCTTTGGTCCCTTGTGCATTCGTATAATCTCTCTTCATGTTTTAGCAGTGGAAAATGGATAGAGACCTGGGTCTGACTCTGTTCGTGGTGCTGATTCTCTGCTCCAAAGGAAACACACAGTCACAAACCTCGTGTCCATACAGATGTCAGTGTTTCACTCTGAGCCAAGTACTGTGTGCAGATGAACGGATGATATCTTTGCCCAGTAACCTGTCCAAGCAGGTCAAGGAATTTTTCGTAATGACATCACCTCTGGCTTACCTGTTCCCTCACACTTTAGGGGAGAGCCCCCAACTCACCAAGCTCGTCTTTCTGAATAATGCACTGCGCAGCATTCACTGTAAGGCTTTTGAGAATCTGACTGAGCTACAGGAGCTGGAGATTAGTGGAAACCACTTACTGGACAACTTAATTCTGGGGACTTTTTCAAATCAAACCAACCTGACCAAACTGCTGCTCAACTTCAACAGGTTTAAGACGGTGCTTCCAGGCATGTTCGACACCCTGAAACAACTAGAAACTCTACAAATGAAGGGAAACATCATCTCAGAGCTACCGCCATTTCTTTTCCTGGATCTCCACAGCCTACGTGTCCTGGACTTGTCACAGAACAAGCTTGTAGAAGTGAAAAGAGACACGTTGTCTGGTCCGGCTAAGCTGGAGGTCCTGAAGATAAACAACAACCTCATTAGCAATCTTACATCTGACACTTTTCACAATATTTCTCAGCTGACAGAACTTCACCTGGAAGGAAATAGGATATCGGAACTGCCTGATGGCATCTTCTCTGTGCTAACCAACCTAACTGTTCTAAACCTTCGTGGAAACCTTCTTACAACCTTCACCGATAAAGTGTTTGGATTCAACGCCTCATCTTTAAAAGAGCTTAACCTCAAAGGTAATCGACTGACAGAAGTGTCCCCACTTAGCTTTTTGACATCTCTCGCCAAACTTATCCTGTCCTCTAACCAGCTCTCCAACCTCTCAGAAGACATGTTGAAGAATGTTTCGCTACTGGAGAAAGTGGATCTCTCGGAAAACCAGCTCACATTTCTGCCTGAAAACATCTTCAAGGATCTAATTGGCATCACAGCGATTAACCTCCACAAAAACAATCTGACCAAGCTGGAGTCCAAACTATTTGAAGACCAGCAGCTGATTCAGCAGCTCTACTTGTCGGACAACCAGCTTGAAACTCTTCCACTGGGCCTTTTAGACCCTTTCGTCATCCAGCACACAGTGAGGCTCCATGGGAACCCCTGGAAATGTGACTGTCAGATGTGGTACCTGCATGACTGGGTGCTGAGAAACAGCCTAAACATCGAGATGCTTGACAGTGTGCTCTGTGAGAGCCCCAGCTTTTTAAGAAGACGGCCGGTCGTCACCATCAACAAGGAGCAGCTGGTGTGCCCGGTGACTCGAGACGAGATGTTAGATCTTAACCCCTGTAGCCTACAAGCATCCAGTGACACCCTTATCATTAAATGTAAAGTGGAAAAATGTTCTTCAAAGACAGTGAAGGTAAAGTTTCTGGAGGACGACGGCAATATTCAGGAGCATGTTATGAAAAGTGAGCTTAAACATTCTCAATGCAGCAATGACACAAAGACTGAGAGTCCCATTCAGTAACGAAGAGTCACGTCATACGTTCTGAGTCAGAGTCGATACTGTCAACAAACCTCTATCTAAGCAGCTAATAACTAGTATATCTAAATCCTGCTGGGTGATAAGAGAGGTGGATGAACCCTTTTCTGTTCAAGGCAGTTCAAAGTTCGACTCAGTAATTTCTCAAAAGTACCTATAGGTAACATGTTAATGATCTGCAAATGATGTGTGACTGTGGTGTGTTTGATTTCCTCACCTCCAGTAGCATTTGCCTCTCCTCACAGCGTTAGAGCTTCTGTGGTCTGCTTGATAACCTGAGGGCTTAAAGAAAGAAGTTGAAGGCACGAGTGTTTGATTATGTCCTTTTACGCACTGTGTATTTTACAGACCAAAAGAATATCAATAAAATAAGAGAGGTGGATGAACCCTTTTCTGTTCAAGGCAGTTCAAAGTTCGACTCAGTAGTTTCTCAAAAGTACCTATAGGTAGCATGTTAATGATCTGCAAATGATGTGTGACTGTGGTGTGTTTGATTTCCTCACCTCCAGTAGCATTTGCCTCTCCTCACAGCGTTAGAGCTTCTGTGGTCTGCTTGATAACCTGAGGGCTTAAAGAAAGAAGTTGAAGGCACGAGTGTTTGATTATGTCCTTTTACGCACTGTGTATTTTACAGACCAAAAGAATATCAATAAAATATAATATTTCTTCATGTACATATTTAGATCTATACAAGGTATTTTAAAACTAAAATCCCAATCTGATAAAAAAAAAAAACTAGCAAGTCCTGCCCTCATCACCCCACTGCCACTGAATACAGAGAGATGTGATAAAGAGTGACCAGCAGTGACGGGAGGAGGGAGGCCTCGGCACAACAAGGCACACAGATGGCTACACCTTGAATACAGCACTCTAAGCAATGCTTAAAAAGGGTCAAAGGCCAAAGGGTCGATTGGGTTCTCGGTCTGAGCTGAATGACATCACAATTCAAATGACAAAAACTGGTGGCTGTCTTGTTTCCAGAGTTTGGTAGGATGGTCGTAAGTGTGAGGAAATCCTCTCTTGACTAAAACTGCGGGTTAAACCCGATATTTAACATTAGCTGTTAGCAAACGTTAGCAACAACCTATGGAAGATGTTAAGGACTTAATTCAAACTTAATCATACAAGTTATCTAGAATGGCCAAAAGAAACTCTATTTATAAAAACAAAATATTATTTTTTAAAATGCTGTAATTTTGGTTGTTTTTATTTAAAAAAAAAAAAGTAAATTCACATTAATTTTAACCAATGCTGTTTATTAATTTAATAATAAAGTGAGGTCATCTTAATCCTGTTAGATTCCCCAGGACTGAGGTTCTACTAAATTATTAGTAGCCACCCATGATACCAGAAGTTCAAGCTGGGTCCAGTGTATTTTTTAATGTTAACTGAGTAATCTTCAGCAGCAGATCACCTGTCATCATCCATCAAAGCCAATTACTGTCCTCTGAGACACAATGCAAAGCACCTCTGAACCCCCACGGTAAGATCTCAGCTCTCCATCCTACACGCTGGGCAGTTAGAGCTGGACACCACACTTCACGCAGCAGCTCTTCAGATGCGAGAGGAAAGAAACAGAGGGGAGGAGACATTTTCTGGTGAGACACACAATGTCCAAAACAACACAAAGCACTGGGGGGTTTCCCACAGAGTTTAGACTGGCCAGTGGGCAGGAGGCGGTGAGGGCAGGGCAGGGTCCTTGGGACAAAGAGTAGGGGTCATCTGAGACTCTGTGCCTTGGGGCAAGAATTCAAGAGGAGATGTTTTGGATCTGTAAAACATAATGGAATTTTCCATCAGGCAGCAATTTTTATCATCATCATTATCACTATCATTATTATCTCACTATATCAATAACGCTGGACATTTTTTTCATCCTTTAGAACAAATGTCAAAAAATGTTATTTTACCATAAATGATGATTGTTTTTTCCAGCTCATTTAATGAGTCCAGTCAATCGTGAAACGATGACGTCCACGGCTCGTTATATGTGAACAGGTCTATCAGATCCACCCTCTCAGCCTGCGAGAGGGTGACACACATCCTCCATGATACGATGACCTGAACATCTCAGGAACACAAAAAGTCCATTTTGCACACTCGAAATGTGAGGCTTGCTTACAAACAAGGGTCAATATTTACCCCTCAGTGCACCTAGACCCCCGGGTGGAGGCTAAATTGGTGTTGCTGACCAAATTAAGCACAGATGACCTGATGTGGGTGTTAAGTGGACGGCGAGATGTCACTAGAATGGTAATCTTTCTGCATACTGGTACACAGCCTCTTTGTCTTGTCCGTGCCTATTGGTGGATAACAAGAAGCTATAAGCTCCTTATCATCACATTACAATTACGCAGGATGAATCGGGACCTGTGGCCCTCTGGACCGTGGTCTCATAGGGCCACCCTTGTTTTGTTTCCAGCTCTACAGATGGAGAGGTTTCAATTTGCATGCATGCAGCCCCGAATATATTAACAGTCCTTGTGGTGAAGGGTCACGGCAAAACGTAGCTGCAAAGCAATTAACATATACCAGTTTAGGGTTTATGATCAATTTAATGAGTCAATTGACAGACCTTAATGTTGCAACCCCTTTAAATTGATTGGTTCAACGTTAAAAAAATGTATTATAAAACTGCACAATATAAAAATGAAACTCCAGAAGTTATAAACCAAATTCAACCTCTGAGCTTCACTTTGACATTGACTGATTGATGCCAGACCAAAAGTTAAGGTTGATTGGAGCATTAGTATTATGGGATGTTAAACACTGGAAAACCCACATTGATCTTTATAGTCCTCTTCACGAGCCGTCATGGGCACATGGTCTCAGACGCACAAAGAAAACAAAGCCCCCAACACAACATTTCTTTTAAAGATGCAGTGTGACCTGTGATGTACAACTACAGCTCCACAGTCACAGCATCGTCACTGGGTAATAAACTTCCCCCTTTCTCTGTTATCGCGTCACGGTGACACGACGATAAGTCACCCCCGGAAACTGCACTTCCACCAGTATGTGTGCGTTGTTTTTGTTTTTTTTCCAAAAACAACCTGCTAAATCAAAAAGGAATGAATTGGAGTGAAGGGACAAAGAGTATTGTCCATTCACCATTGATATCCAGTGCATAATCTATTCATTAGCCTTGATGTGAACCACCGCTGACTATTTCCACCCCCATCATGCACCATAACAACCCTATGAACAACACCACGCCAATTCAACTCCAGAGGCGGAGGCGGCAGAGGCTTCCGGTGTGTGTCAGAGAGAGAGACAGTGTTCTAGCAGGGAACCCGTCACTGTTGTCACTGTGTTTGTGAGAGTGGGCCATCGATCATGGACTACAGGAAAAGGCCAGAACCCTCCCCAGCTTCATGTTTACTATTCTCTGCTTTAGGAGGTTTTGGGAAAACACTGAATGAAACTGGGGGGTTTTGATTAGGGAAGGCCAGAGAAATGGGATGAGGTACAACCGGACCACAAACAGCAACACTCAAGCTTCTCCATCACACACAGGTACATAGACCTGGCACTTCACAGCTCTACTCATCTGAAGAGCACAGCCGGGACTAAAGAGTTCTCAAACAGCCTTTAAGACCAGGACCTTTTGGAAGCAGACAACAATAAGGCTCCTTTAGCACGGTGAAAGTGACAGCATGGTCCTTCCCCCTCCTAACCATTAAACCTCTGCCTGGATAAACAAGGGGAAGGCCCTTTATGAAGATGGAGAGGGTCACAAAAAGAGAAGCCATTGAGCCACTGAGGGGCCCGTCTTTGTTTTTGTGTTTGGGAGGGTTTTCTCAAAGGATGCTCCGATATGAGGGGGGAGCTCTGTTTTTGTCTTTTCCTCCTCCTTACCGCCACTCTTCTCTCCGCTGTGCCAAAACAGAGATGTAAACCTAATTGACTGTATCATTTTGCACAAAGTGAGCACTTTGAATAACTTTTAGTGACATTGAGATTGATGATTAAAATAGAATTTGATTTTTTATTTTTTTTTTATTTGATTTGCTCCTAGATAAGCTGCCACATACCTGCTCTTCAAAAAGAAACAATAGTTACTGAAAAACCAGTGGTTACTCTAGTTCTGTGTTGATTAATCTCGTAAATTCCATGAATATTAAATCAGGAAGAAGCAAACGGTCATGGTTTGTGTGTGTTTACCTCTGGAGGTGCCACTGTGTGATGCTGTCAAAGGGAGGCCCTATCTTCTGGTGATGGGTGCCAGGTCTGTTGACGGGTTGCCAGATTTAGGGCAACATGCTGTTGGAGCTGCCTTGTCTTGGGAGCGTGAATGAGGGGCACCTGTGACCTCTGGTCACGCTCTGCTTGTGGCTTGCTGAGCGAGCACCACGCTCAGGACACACGCTGGGACCTTCAGGCCTTCAACTGTCCACTAAATGGTTTTGGATTCGACTGGCTCTGCAGGGCTTCTGCATATATAAACATACTCGCATGGTAGAATCATTTCATATCAGATGTGGCGTCTATGTAAATCACAAAACAGTTATCACATTACATCACGAAACGTATCAGTTATCAGTCTTCAACAGGGAGAAGAGCGGAAGAAGTATTTGAAGTATCAAAATGCACTTAATCCTTAAGTAATGCTGGTATCTTGTTCAGGCTGATCTTCATTTAACCCTGTCGGTGTGTTCACATTCAGGCCCTATCCATTTCACATTCCCCTTTTGGCAGTAGAGCAGAAAAGCCTGCGCGTGTCAACAAACCCTGTCCCGCCCTCCTTACTGTCTGGCAGCATGCCTTTTGGGCTCAACGCGACATCTCGGGTTCCTGGCCACATTAAAGAGGTATTTATTTTCAGCCAGAAAACAGGTTTCTATGTCACTGCAAAGGTTTTATCGGGTGTGGACACTACGCACGGTAGTGGAGGGGGAGGCTGTGTTTAAATGGCTCATGGGAAATGGATGAATTTCCACAGGCCAGAGATGAAGTCTATCCAATGGCTTTTGTCGAAGGCAGAACCAGCAAACCTGGCTCTGTATCAATACACACAAGTGTTATTACATGGCGGGACGGCCAACACACTGCTGCAGCAGATAAACGTTGTAAACCTCATAGAAACATTTTATTCATCTCAAAAAAATAAAAAAAAATACACAGTGCTTTTCAAGAGTCTTTCAGTTATTTACATGACCTCCTGAGGCAAACAAACTGCCCCGTATCAACAACAGAAAATCACAGAAAAGTCTCCTAACGGCCATATAAAAACACAAACGTGTAAACAGCCCTCTCAGGTAGGCTTTAAAAAGCATTTACAACATGTACAAAAATATAATTTGCGGTATGATAGTCCTTTTCTCCAACAATTGGATGAGTCGTTTTTCTACCACGGTCTCCACACCGAGTCGGAGGTGAGCGGAGGTGCAACAGGTGACACATGGTGGCTGTTTTGTGCACCCAGAGGTACGAGAGCCGCACCGGGAACAAGAAAAGTGACCTGTCCATTTGGAGATGGTACAACCTGGAAACCGCCGTACAGTTTAATCGCCTCCGGGGAAACGTGCATGGCTGAGCCACTTTTGCCGGGCATCTGTGTGGATGAGGGGGCTGAAAGCTGTGCAGTGGTTTGTCCAAGTGCGCCTGGGTGAGGTCCATAAATGCTGACAGCGCCGATCTGGGTCACGCAAGCTGCCAGATGGCTGAGGAGGCGAGTCCTCACCTCTGCGCTGACTCCCTCACAAGTGGACAGGAAACGGGTGACCTCCCCAACACACTCACCGAACCCAGCTCTGTATTTACTAAGAACGGATGGGTCTGCGTTCACAGCAGCTGTCAAAGAAAATAAAAATATACAGATGCATAAACAGAGCTAGAATATAAGATTGTAAAGAACAATACAAAAATATTATTAAATACTTAAAAGATTGGATTTATATTGAATTAATTCATAGATTTGGGCAAACACACACAGCTGTGGGTGGGGGCAGTAAATCTTATAGCGGGAACATGTTTACTATCTAAACTTAGATGTCCAAGAAGTACTACATGCACATCAGTCCAGAAATGGTACAGTACCAGTCGTCTGGAGTCGCTGCAGGTTCCTGAGGTGCTTCACAGTCATCTCCAGTATATCTGCCTTCTCCAGTTTAGAGTGTCTGGAGCTCTATTCAAACACACACACACAAAAAAAATAATTTTATTATTCAAGATTCAAAGTGTATATTGTCATATGAACAGTGATGAAACAAGTTTCTCTGTTAAATGAAATTCTTTTCTTGTCTGTCCGCATTAAACGCCAGAGAGAAGAGTAAGATCAAATAACAGTGAGGGTAATTGATATCAAAATAAATGAAATACAAAATAAGGGCAATTTGAAATGGGCATGAGACACACAATATAAACTGTTTCTGCAGACTGGTCAAGAAAAAACAGACTGTGCATAAAAATATGAATTTGCTCATGCAGTCCCCATTCAGAATGTGTGTATGTGTGTGTGGGAATGGAGTAATGCGTGCTTACGTCTTTCTTGAGTGCGTCCAGGATGAGGGTCTTCAGCTGGCCCAGACTCTCATTGATGCGCGCGCGTCTTCGCTTCTCCATGATTGGCTTGGAGGACTTGACAACGAAGAAGACAAGTTAATAAAGTTGTCAATAAAGTTGCATCTAGCAAACAAATAATGTTATAGATAGATAGATAGATAGATAGATAGATAGATAGATAGATAGATAGATAGATAGATAGATAGATAGATAGATAGATAGATAGATAGATAGATACCTTCCTGTTCTCGGACAGTGTGCGGGGCTTTTCCGGTGTGGAGTGTCCACTCGCCGGGGTGACGGCCACGGCTGATGGAGATGTTCTTTCCAAAGTTCCGGCTGGCATCTTCAGGTTCGTTAAAAATAAAAAGTAGCGACAGCAAAAATAAAAAATAAAAACTTCAATCACTGATTAAAAAAAACGCTGCACGGCAACAAAGAGTGGTTTCCAGTTGCGTCTTGTTCCGTCTTCTCCTGGCTGATGTCCGACGTGACGTGTGTCTCGCGGCCTGGCTGACACCAGTGAGCTCCTGTTTCCACCGCCGCGCCTTTTATTTATAGGGATGGAGCCTGCACGCGAGCGGCTCGTGTGCGCGTTCCGCCGGTTCCGTCCGTCCGTCCAATGGGCGCGCGGGACACGGCGCCCGGGGGGGCGGCGGGCTCGTGCGGCAGGTCGCGCTGATTGGCTGCCTGTCAGGATGCTGCAGGACTGTGTCACACAGAGAGGTATATAAACACACTCACATGTGTTTATATGCTGATGCTGCATTATAACATGTGGATTCATCCAGTGTGCTGAAAATGCATCAGATTAAGCCAATGTGATATTTAGCCTTAGCCAACTATTTATTTTCTGTTTTCCCAACATTATTTTTACATTAATGTCATTAACGGATATAACATGTCCAAAAGGTCAAAGTGACTGAAAACAGTGCATCCTATGCAAAAGCACCTCTTTACTCCTAATGTTGAGATTAAATAAATAAATACATACATACATAATTATGTAGAATAGTATTTTTATTAATTTATTATAATAAACAAACAAATAAATAAATAAACGGAAATAATGAAAGAAATAAATCCTCTGTGTGTGTGTGTGTGTGTGTGTGTGTGTGTGTGCGTGTGTCTGTGTGTGTGTGTCCCTCTACCTTTTTTCCCCCTGGGGGTCACTGAGTGCGACAGCGAGGCAGTGAAGACCTCATCCTCTGACACACTCCAGGCCTGATGTCCACTGAAGAAGAAAATCTCTGACACACTCAGCTCTCCTCTCATGACATGAACTCTGACACGTCCTGTCTGTTATCAGTGACGAGGCAGGGTGCGGAGCCAAAGAGTTATTTTAAACCCATCTGACCACTGACCAGGAATGTCGATAAAAAAAAAAAGCTTTAGAAAATATATCAAAGGATGTGTGTCTGTCTATCTCCAGCATCTGCATGGCAGCTTCTTGTATTTGATGAATTGCAGTTTATAATACAAATAACATATGTTTTTTTCTTCTTTTTTAAAAATTAATCTTTAAATATATTGACTTCAGGTAATAATAAAATCGTTCTTATTATGGATGTTTGCTATAGACTAAATTCACAGTTACAGAAAGTATACACTGTTCATTTCTGTGCATATCTATTGTCTGCTGTTTTTTATGCCATATCTTTCCAATGAGACAAACAAATGTTTTTTAAAGCCAATTATGCAAACTAAATATATATATACATATATATATATATATATACACACATATATATACATATATATCACACCGTCTGGATTTGCTTGTTGCATATAGTGTCACTGTTATACTTAGACCTCTCTGTCTGGTCCAGGTTTTGCTATCAGACTTTTCCATCCTCCCTGATGGACTTCAAACGCTGTCTGTAAATCTCCTAAATCCTCAGAGGTGAAATGACCCTGAAAGCAGGTCAAGTCTGTGTCCACAGCTTCTACTGCTTCAAGCGCCACTGGCTTCTTGATCGGAGTCAGTGCTAAATTAAGTCCAACAATCAGTGCTTATTACAAGTCGGGCTATGTTATACGAAACTTTTTTTCTCCCCCACAAATAAATGTTGACATTGGGCATTTTCGCCGTGCCAAACTGTTCAAATATAAAAGCCGTTTTTGTTTGTCACTGATGCACTCACCCAACATTCACACTGCCCCCCTCAGGCCCCCTGACTTTTCACTTAGGATCACATAAAGTGCTCTGTTAATCTTCTGACTGGATATTTAACAAGATGCTGCTTTAAAAGAGCCCGAGGTGCCCACACACAGCAGATGAGACGGTGTCTGTAGAAGAGGCCGTGCAATAATAAATTATGTCCTATCATATATATATATATATACACACATATATATACATATATATCACACCGTCTGGATTTGCTTGTTGCATATAGTGTCACTGTTATACTTAGACCTCTCTGTCTGGTCCAGGTTTTGCTATCAGACTTTTCCATCCTCCCTGATGGACTTCAAACGCTGTCTGTAAATCTCCTAAATCCTCAGAGGTGAAATGACCCTGAAAGCAGGTCAAGTCTGTGTCCACAGCTTCTACTGCTTCAAGCGCCACTGGCTTCTTGATCGGAGTCAGTGCTAAATTAAGTCCAACAATCAGTGCTTATTACAAGTCGGGCTATGTTATACGAAACTTTTTTTCTCCCCCACAAATAAATGTTGACATTGGGCATTTTCGCCGTGCCAAACTGTTCAAATATAAAAGCCGTTTTTGTTTGTCACTGATGCACTCACCCAACATTCACACTGCCCCCCTCAGGCCCCCTGACTTTTCACTTAGGATCACATAAAGTGCTCTGTTAATCTTCTGACTGGATATTTAACAAGATGCTGCTTTAAAAGAGCCCGAGGTGCCCACACACAGCAGATGAGACGGTGTCTGTAGAAGAGGCCGTGCAATAATAAATTATGTCCTATCAGTTTTGTTTCCACAGCGCCTGCTGCTCCGCCACAAACAACCCTTTATTGTGTGGATGGAGATGAAGACATGAGGTTTATAGCGCAGCCCTGATCTCTATCAGTGTGGGAACGCTGGAACGGGAGACGGCAGTCAGTGGACGGAAGCCATCAAGGTCCAGCTTGTGGCTGATAACCACATGCGGAATGAAACGGAGGCGGGACGACGTGCATTCCTATGATTTTTGGTTTGTTTATAAACCATGTTCAGATATACTAGAATAAAAAAAAGTGATAGATTTACTGTTTAACTCACTGATTTGAGCCATCATTACTAATACTTTATCCTCTTTTTATCCATATGAGGCACCATGATACATGTCAGGGTTAATATATTATTCTTATATTAATCATAAATGTTTTGCAGTATAAATCTGAATATCAGGTTTAAAAAATGTACGTTTCTATGTTTCTACGTTGCCATGTTCTCCTCCGTCCCGAGATGGTGCCCTCGGTTTCTGCTCCACCAGCCACCACAGCAGTTCGGGCAGTGAAATGACCATCCTCATCATCAAATACAGCAGAGGTTCCCTTTCAACTGCTGGTATGAAAACATCTCAGGCCAGGAGGGGAGGGCACAGACACAGCAGATCACTTCAACATCTCATCCAGCGCTCCGCTCGCTCTCCGTGCCTCCTCCTGCCTTTGAATCCCTCTTAAAGAGGGAAGGGGGGCCCTCGCATAGCAACGCCCAGCCCCTGGCTCTGCCCGCCTTTTGTCCCCCTCCCCAACAGCAGTTTCTGCTCCAGAAGCCTTAGACAAGGCTTCCATTAATTGCAGGCCTGTGTGGAATACACGTGGGACAATGGGCCCAACAGAGTATCCGGCCCCCAGACAAGGCTGGAAACAAGTGGTACAGGAATCCGGCAGAATAGACTCGTCCTGGCTGATGTCACTGAATACATTTACCTACCTCAGAGCGCATTCACTCTGCGCTTTGTTTTATTTGGACAAAAAAAGAGAAGGGGTAGGGGGAGGCAGACGAATCAATGGGGAAGAGGAGCCTGCAGGGGGGTGGGCTCAAGGATGGGAAATAACTGGTCGTCATGGCGACGCGCCGAATCAAAAATATGGTCGAATTTAGCGAAGGCAGAGATGTAGAAAGGGTAGAGGGCATTAGATTAAACCGCGTGTGAGATAAGAGGAGGCTGAAAACAGAGGTTTGGGTTTTTTTTAAAGGTGCATTCAGCCCTGTTTATACGCTAATAAAGAGCGGATAAAGGAGCGGGAGATTAGGAGATTCATCTCGGCTCATGTTTGTCAACAACAACCTGAGCGGTTTCAAGTCAGCTTATTCCAAGTCAGTACACCGGCCCCGGAGGGGATGCTCTGCTATGGCAAGTGAAGCTGCGGAGGAAAAGGGGGACCATAGCAACTGGTATTCCAGCAAAACAACCTGCCATCTGTCACCTAACATGGCCAGTTCCTTCGTAAAAAAAAAAAAAAAACAGCATTTAGATCTTCAACTTGGAGGCAAAGGCAATGAGACTGAAGTCTTATTGAACTCTGGGTCCCCCCCTTTGAAAAGTAAACCAGTCGCCGCCTTATCCCTCATCAAATTCGGGGGGGAAAAAAAAACGCTTTTACAGATTCTAAAAGAGGCCTCACATTTAATTTTTAAAACCCAGACTTGAAAGTGCTCCTGAACCACATTCAGCAGTGGAAACTCTTTAAAGGGCTAGTTAGCATGTAGATTATATGCATTTCATTGCATTGTCAAAGTATCTAAGTGTATTTACATGTTAATATGTTCAGGCATACGATCGTTTTGAAAAGGTGTTGGGGTGGGGGGTGGGGAGGGGGGCTGGTTAACTGTGTGTTTTCTCTCTGTGGTCCATGAGAATGTGTTTTCTTTGTGCCATCAAGGTTCAAACACATTCCTGTAAGGCCATGGATATTATGAGCATTGATTCCCTGCAGCAAAACAACCTATAAACCTGATGATCCTTGCTGGAAAACAAGTCTGTAAAGGCACAGTGCGTAAAACCTCGCCAGCGCACGAGTTTTTAGTATCTTTCTCCCCTCTTATGGGTAAAGATTACAGAGTCTGTTTGTTTGTGCGGCAGAAAGCTACCCCACAACAAGTGCCCCTGCTGATGCCCAGCCATGTGGTGCTGATCCTCATCCGAGCTTACTCCATATCCACGAGTGTGTTTGCACTGGGATTTATGAACGTGAAGATGGCCCATTCTTGCGACTCAAGATGACTCACAAGACCAGCGTTTTGGCCACTTACGCTGTGAAAGCAGCCCGGGGGGATGCCCTTTCAGCACTCGAGGACCTCTGGCTGAGTCCCCTTCACACGCCAGATCAGCCTCACTTTGGGAAAAGTGTCCCTGCTCCTTACAGGCCGTCCTGAGGGATGGCGCGCTCCTTGTCCCAAGGCCTCCCTCCTTCACCTGCCAGCTTAGTGCTCATCACTTATGCACATAATCCCTGGTTAGTGCATGTGATCCACCAGCCCAAGCCCAGGCCCCTGAGCCTCCCCTGCTCACATGCTTGCTGGGTGGCTCCTGGGTGGCCATGGCAACACTCATCTTCTCATGACAGTTAGGCTTCAGTCGTGGCTCTAAGTCCCTCTTCAGCCTGCGCGTCTTTTTCTGCCCGCTGCTTTCTGTCTCCTAAAGCCCTCCTCTGTTTGTGCGTGGCTCTATCTATGGCTTTCTGTTCGGCCGTTCCCATGCTTTGTCCCAGCCGAATCTTCAAGAACCAGCTTCAAACTTCTCATCAACATTTAAAGGCCAGATTCAGCGTCACTACAGATTTCTGGCCAAACGAAGGCCCCCGGCCTCATGTAATTGCAAGTTCGATCTGTAAAGCGAGATTGCAAGATGCGATTGTGTGCTTCTTTTCACCGTGGTCACTGCAGGCCTCTTGAGTGGGGATCGTCTTACCCCGAAGCAACCCCGCAGCCTCAACCATTAGTTTGTTTAAAGTGCTGAATATCGCACAGGCCCCCGGGGGAGAGTGAGAGAGGCAGCCCGGCGATGTTGTGTGGCCCCACACTAACAAGTGTCACAGTGATCCGAGCCGGTCCTCCCCCTGTGTGAACGCCATGTGAGAGGCGGCTCCATCCATGCCCCTGCCACCTCCACACAAGGCCCTCCATTGACTTCTAACCTGTTGAGGGACCATGGGAGACAAAGCGCCGCGGGGCGGGGCCGGTCCCTCCGACAAGCCTGTGAACAAACGTTAACACGGCTGCAACTGTCCACCCCCTGAATCACTGAATTTATTGACCAACCACAGAGACCATTCAGGCCTGGAAGCACTGATAAAGGAAGGGGGACAAGGAACGCCATGAAGGCCCGGGGAAGGAGGCCATACTTCCAGGCCAGGAGGGAGGAGAAGGGCTTTGTGACTGTCTGGTGGGTCACAGACCTTTTACCAGACGTGGGTGCCTTTGTAACATCTGCAAAATAAAGCCTACCGTAAGTGAGCATCAGGTTGGCCTTGTGCCCTGACTATTAATCAAGACCAGGGCCCTCTGAGTGTCCGGCGTTAGACAAGACGCAGCTGAGCGATGACTGCTTATGGATAAGAATTACACAAACGCATGTGTGCGCTCGAGAGTGACAGACACGCGGAGAAAGCGGCTCGATGTTTACGACGATTAGGGCAGAAAATTGCGCTACAGAGAAGGTCACTTCTCAAAATATTCCGAGCCGGCCTGATCTCTCTCTCTGTGGGATCCGCTTGCGTGTAAAGAAACAGCACACAAAGGCGGCGTGCACAGGCCCAAATCTTGAAAGTACACAACGGAGACAAAGGAGCGTATGGGTAAAAGGGAACGGAGATGAAGTCCAAAATGTCTGAACTAGCACACGTCTGAGCGCAAGCTTGAGAAAATCTTTTCCAGCGAGTATCTGGCTGTGAGGAAGAAAAGCTGTGTGTTTTGGCGTCTTTATGTCTTTCCACCACTCTCCATCTGTTGCGCTGCTGACACAAAGGGGAATACAGCGAGGAGTACACAAAAACCCATATTGCTTTGTGGAGAGGCAACAGTATCCAGAAAACTACATGGCAAACAGAGCCAAAGCAGGACATCCCAGCTCTGTCCACACCAGTGTTTACAGAAAAGATGATCCGTGCAAGCCATGGAGACACACATGAATTCATGATACCTCCTCATCCTCATCATGAATATTCCCAAAAAGGCTCTTCCCTGATCTGTGGGAGATTCTTTTCTTTGAGTTACAAGCGAGGACCCCCTTCCCTTATTCACAGTCTCCCCTAAATCCACCCATTCACTGCCTATGGGCCCTGATCTCCACATGAAATGATACCCCTCTTTCTCCTCCACTCTCGCGCCTTAAAGCACCCATATGCCAGGCAGCGAGGAGGCTGGGAAAGCCCATAATTGATCAGTAAGTCTTGGCTGAAAAAGTGTGACCAAGGTCAGCCCCCCACGAAGCATGCAAGAGTGGGCTTAATCTACAGATTTATTGGAAAATGTAATGGGAGTTCCGCAGAGCAAACACGCAGACATTTGTTGACATAAGTTGATTTGTCATATTCCGAATACAAAAATAAGTTTATTACAAGTTTTTAAAAACATTCCATTAAAAATATCTCTCCATTTAACGTAATAATGGTGATTATTACATTTGTGATTATTTTTGTCATTTTTCACATTTATTATATTTTCTACACTGGAAAACTAAAGGAAAGAAATGTGTACAACAAATTTGAAGAGCTAGTTATCAAAAAACAACAACAACAACATAAAAGTCGCATGTTAAGATCAACAGTTACAAAAATATATCAGCAGCAAGTGTCTCAAAGATTAATCATTTGTTTGCATTAATTAAAAAAAAACAGATCTGCACAGTACCTCAGTAATGATACATGGTGTAAGCTAGGAAAACTGCTAATTTCGTCTGCAAAAATATTATTTGGAGTTAAATAACATTTCATAATGCATCGGAAGGCTGATGAAGAAGCTTGTTTTGATTCTCTCATTGTGCGCACGCACACACACGCACGCACACGCACGCACACGCACACACACACACACTGGCAAAAAAAGTTTGAAAGGGTCAAAAATATCTGCTTCTCTCTTCCACAGGAAGAATTAACTAAGGCAACTCTAAAAAAGATGTTTTCTGCCACAGAAATACAACACTAACGGCCGCATTTAAAAACCTGGAAACAGGTACGAGTCTTTGTGTTTCTTTGAATTCATATGACCTCACGCTGCTTCACAGCATCTCTATTTTAGAATAACATTCAGATACACTCATTCAGTCCAGACACACATTTGACAATCAACTGTTAACTGTGAAACATACATCACTATCCTGTGCAGTTATGCGTTTTGTGAAGAAGTAAAGTACGATATAGCATTGTCACATTGAAGGAATAATAATTATTAGTTCCTGATAGGAGGGAAAAAATCATTGTGACCATGATTGTTGACTTTCTACAAACAATATTTAAGCATAATTCATAAGTGTGAACTGCTTACAGTGTTAACATGTAAGCCTGTTCATTATAAGGCTTGTTTGTTGGCATCCACCAGGTTTCTTTGTTTCCGAAACAAACACATTAATTTGACTATTAGTCAACTCAATAACAATAGCATGTCCTTATTTGGTTAGGTTTAGTACTTACAGTAGTTTGCATAATGGTCACAGTGTCAGAGGGTAGCTGCTACTGTGGATCACTGGTGTAAGTGACAGTTGAGGGCCTGGGGGGCCAGTTGGAGTCATCCTGCAGCTCCAGAGCCAGGTGCATGTAGCGCACCCTCGGAGGCTTGTTCTTCCGACAGAATAACCAGGAGAGGAAAGACGAGCACCACCGGTCATTGGCCACCTGAGAATATCAGCAGTAAGAAATTTACAAACAAGAAGAGTAGTGTGTAAAGCAGTCTTACAGGAATTAATACTCTATCTCTACCGAAAGAAAAGGTTGGTCATTTCAGGTTTTCTGTAATTATGTGACCAGAACTCAAATGCAAATGTCTTTACATTGCAAAATATTTAAAATAAACTTGGCTGTATGAGAGTTTTAAGAAAGTTCAAGTAGTTATTGCAAAACCAAATTGGTAGGTTATTGCATACATATCACAAACACAGTTTCTTTGTTACACATTTCCATTGGTTTATGATATAAATGCAGTAACATGTCAACTTTCTGAAAAACCAAAACAGTAAATTATCTATGATGTGCAATTAAAGATGACACATGTTCAATATACATTTTAACCTTTGTGACAGTCCATAATATTGGGAGTCTGACAAAGAGCGCACAGGATCATCAGAATCAAAAACATACGAAAGCAAGAGAAACCGAGCTGAGACTGAAAGAAGCCGTGTCAATGACTACAAAACAGAGAAGAAGTGTTGTCAAGAGCTTCCCAACCTGAGGTGTGGCAGAAGAGGAGGTGTCTGTGGGGCGATTTACCCCCTGATTGCCTCTGAAAACAAGCCTCCACAGGATGAAGTCAAGGATCAAAATCTATGGGAGATTTCAGTGGGAAGTTATGATGCAGCTCAGGAAACACGACTGAGAGAAGTGAGAGATTGGGTTAAAGCCACAGAAACGCACAAACAAAACAATCAAGTGGAAAACAATCATAGATTTCATTCATTAGGCTGAAAATGTACTGCGGAACACTGGTTCAGGAGAAGAAAAAAAAAACCTATGCATGCAAATCACTGAATTTAAAAACAGAGATCAGCCGCAGAGAGCCTGTAGGGTCTGATGTCTCTGAATTGTACCTCCAGCAGAAAAGAGACAGCTGCATTCACCACGACAATAATAACCAGGGTAACGCGCCAATCCTGGGGAACACACACGATCTGAGGGGAAGCACAGCAGTCGCATGAGCCCACAACGATTTCATCAACTTATGATGAGAAAAGAAAAAAAAAGAAAAAGAAAAAAAAAAAAAAATCAGGTTTTACCTCCAGAAAGCTGTCGATTGCAGGAACAGGGTACAGCATGATGAGGAGCAGAAACGTATACAGACCAATACAGGAAAGCATGAACGGCCCTTTTGACACAAATATTAAATAATATAATAAAAATATTAAATATATATAAAGTTTGGTCACAATATATTATAGGTGTTAACTTAATGAGCACACATGTATGTGGGACTGGACGATCGTGCGGGTGTCATTTTCATATTTGAGGAATAAAAATATGATTTTGAAAAAAATAAACAAGTGCGTTTAGAAAAACTGATAACAATAGGAAATGTATTTAAAAATAGAGCTGAAGGTTAAAAGCAACCTCTTAACTCTTCTATATGGTTTTCTAACTTTAAAATAAATAACTTTTTTCAACATTATGTATCAAAACGTGTTGGACATAACTGAGACAATCAGCTGTTTAGCAATACTAAACAGGTCTCACAGTTCTTGTAGCTGGGTTGTCTGAATGGCTTTCCCTTGGAGAAGATGATGGCCACAGCTAAGTACTGGAAGGAGGAGACGTAGAAGAGGGTGGTGTTCTCGTAGTTCCTGATGTTTTTGTGGTCGTGCGGAGTTGTAACGTTCGGGCTGTGAGAGAAACTCGAGCTGGAAAAATTACAGGCGCTGCAGGAGAAAAGAGGACAAAGAGACAAACAATTTATACAGACATCTGAAAAGTTGTGTGTTCATAAACCAAGACGGAATAATAAATAAATAAATAAAGACAGAAGGGAAAAAGTGCTTTTTGTAGTTTGTTGTGTTATTCTTTTTGTATGATTTTGATTGTATCATTTCAATCGTCTGACATTTTAAAACACCGGAGATGTGTGGAGAAATCCATAATGTTACCGAGCACGATGAAGTGCACAGTAAGCAAACCCGTATAATTTAAAATCAGTTTTCAGATGTGTTACTCACTCCGACTGGGGTGTCCATATCTCATACCACCTCTGCTGTCGCACTAACAGGAAAGCCAGGACTTGGAAGAACAGGCAGGTCAGGATCTGGGTCAGGACCGAGCACAGCAGGGGGCCTGAAATCAGGCTGGAAGGGGGACGACGCCACACCAGCTGCTTCCATGCTGGATTTAGACTCACTTAAAACAGGAAAGTGCATCAGTGAGTTGCTTTCCAAAAGTTACTATCATATCTCAAAGGTTTCATTATCTTAAGGCCTAACTCAGCTTTTGATGCTTTTCTTCATACTACTCACTTGTAAAAGCAATGATGAGAATAATAGCGATATCAATGAAGAGGAACTGGAAGTCTCCTAAATTGCTGAGGATCTGTAACACCAGAACAGTAATAGAAAACCATGAGCAGATTAATGGATATACACTTGCTACACCTTTAATACGCAGTTTTCATTCAGTGTGATGAGTGTGGAGAGCGGTGTGAGAGTATTTACGGAGTACAGCAGCGTGACACTGAGGTACTGGATGATGCTGTAGAGAGCCATGAACTTGAAGACGCAGAAGGATGTTATGAGAGCAGCTCGACCCTCCCTTGGGCAGGAAAGAAATTCAAAAGACAATCAAACCACTACAACTCACTATTTTATGTTGACAAAACACAACTGGCACAATGAGAAGTATTCATGAGAATAATAAAAATTTCCACTGTTGCAATTTGATTACAGTCAAACCAATCAATAAGTGGGAAATTCTTTGTTTGCATGTTGGCAAACATGTGTGAAAAGTCTTATATTTTGGTGTTTACATTCTGTTATCATTAACGAGTTGTTACCTGATGAGGTTGGGGACGCAGGAGATGTTTGAAGTGGAGGAGGTGAATGGAGAAGCAACAGAAGCCTCCAGCTCGGAGAGAGAAATCCCACTGTGAGCTCTCTTCAGAGCCTGGGAGAGCGAGAGAGATCACAGTTATAACAAATCCCACTGCATGAACAGCAATGCTCTAATATCAGTTTGTTGGCCTTGACAAAAATATGTATTTCCAATGAACCTCTTCTTTGATGTTATCAGTTATTATTATATTGGTTCACAAATAAATAAAAGCATCACTGATACCTCAGATGAACCGGACAGAGAGTGTAGTGATTTGTGGGATCCATACTTACTCCACAGTCATTAGCACCATCACCGCACATCCCCACAGTGTAGCTGGAAGGTAAACGGGATGAGGAACAATTAAACATTCGCCACAGATGATAATGCTTTAAAATCACATAATAGCCAACAGACTGATAACGTGACTGAAACATACTCACTCGATGCTCTGCAGGACTTCCACCAGCTGGGTCTTCTGGTCTGGAGCCATTCGCGCAAACACAGTAGCTCCTAGCGCTACCTGCAGTGCCACCATGTGTGTAGACAGAGAATTACACCACTACTACATAGTTGCATCACCATAAATAATGTAACCAACTTGAACACACCGATTTCTCTTTAAAGTGAGCTTCAAACAACTTTTTTTTTTTTAAAAAACGTATACGTATAGAGATATTTATATGTCCGGTCTAAGCCAGTACCTTTTGGACGAGTTGAGGAAAGTGCTCAGTGATAACAGCGAATGATCTGCCACTCAAAGCGATGTGATAGTTTTGTTCCTGGAGAGCATGTTGCTCGCCATACACCGCTTCCTCCAGGTTTATCTCCACGCACTACAGGAAAGAGGACGTCAGTCATCTACCGATTAACGGTGTGGTTTCTTCAAACTATTCATGTTTCTTTGCTTTAGTTTGTTATAATATTTGAGGCAGGGCTGTAAAGAGATGTCTGAAACATCCACAAGTAAAATCACTTGTGGGAAACACAGGAAGCAAAAAAACAATTATCCTCAGGGGCCACAGTAACCTCAGAGGAGAGGTCAGTAAGGTCGGTGACATCTGATCACAAGCAATTTTGGCCAGTTTTTTTTTTTTTTTTTATCTCAATCCAAATAGATTATATGATAATGAGTCAGCATATGAGGAACATGTCGATATAGTTTATTTGCGTTGTTATGTGCTGCTTTACTCGTTACTCAGTGGCTCTGGGACTTTGTCCTACCTGGTTGTCCTTGACGGCCTGAGCCGGGTTCTCAGTGTAAAGCCATGTGACACTGGCAGGGTGGAAATCTTTAGGTGGCACAGCATCTGCTATAATGACCTTCTCATGAGCACGGATCATCCCACAGTCACGGGCCACCGATATGGCCGTCAGCATGTTGTCACCTCGCAGGTGATAAAGGAGGAAGGTGGAAAGTAAGAAACCTACCGACATGGATGCTTTATAATTTCAGCCACAGACATGTCGACAGATTCACGGAGCTTCGTTACCTGTCACCATCACAGTGCGGATGTTAGCTCGTCGTAATTCAAGTAAAACACCGGCGGTCTCCGGCTTTATTTTGTTCTGCATGATGATTAATCCGAGGAACTCCATGTTGGTCTCTATCAGGTCCCTGAAAGCAACAGATCATTTGACAACATTCACTTCACATTACATTTCACATTTCAAGTCCCTTTGTATACAGTCAGGTCCATAAATATTGGGACATCGACACAATTCTAATCTTTTTGTAATTCCTACACCGTTCACCTGATTTGGATGTAAATACCCTCAAATTAAAGCTGAAAGTCTGCAGTTAAAGCATCTTGTTTGTTTCATTTCAAATCCACTGTTGTGGTGGTAGAGCCAAAAAGATTAGAATTGTGCCGATGTCCCAATATTTATGGACCTGACTGTATTTATATTTCAGGCAAAAACCGGCAGTACAATACTCTAATAGCATCACAATAGTTAAACAGCTGTAGTTCTCCTATTAAACCCAGTAGCTTCCCAACCTTCCTTATCTGCTTCGACTTCAGTTAATCATTTTCTATGTTTATCAGAATGACAGGAAACACCCAGACACAGACAAGAAAGTGCTGATTTTAAGCAAGGAGTCATGTGGGCTTGTCCATGAGCCAGGAAAACGAACTCATTCTTTAACATTAGGGTGAGTTTTCAATTCCAGTTGGGACAAGCACTGCAGCCGCACTGTGTTTTGACATGTTTTCATGTAATCGTGTAGATAGTTTGCAGTTAGAGCCTTTAAGTCTGATTTAAAGCAACAGATTCTAACATGCTTAGGATAAGTGGACCATTTCCCTCTCCTCTGTAGATACAGTATTAATCTATCAAACATCAAAACAATCATCACACCATCACAGTTGATTTATTACACAGTGTTACAGTGTTTTCATACAGGGGTATACTTCAGGGACTATCAGTGACTAATGACACTGTACTGTGGACAGCGTTATCTGTGAACAGAAACGTACCTGCTGAGGCTCTGGACTTTGTGCCAGGACAGTTTGGACTCCAGCTGTCGATGTGCCAGGGCAATAACTCGGAAACCTTGTCTGGTGTAGGTCTCCAGAATGTCTGTGAAATTCTGTGGGACTGAAGAACAGGGACAGAGGTGTGTCGGTCTATCATGTTACATAATCACACTGAAAGATACTTCTGTTTTATGGCAGAAGACTGTGGATGGTTGCAGGGAGGCCAAACTGAGGGATGTAAAATATATTCCAACCTTTAGCATGTAGGTTAAGAGTCAGACCTGTGTGCTGTTTGCAGAGGCTGGCCACAACCTCTGGAGCTCCTTTCAAGTAGGCGTCCATATGTTTTTCCCCCAACCTCCTGACCACGACACTCATCCTCTGTAGCGCCGACGAGAAGGGGAACTGACGCACAATACCGATCTCAAAGGCCTGAGGAGGAAAGACACACTGTGTTCATCAGAATGTCAGAATGTGACGTCCGAAATCTCAGGCTCCGACTGCAAACTATTCGCCTTGATTCATCACAACAACACACAGGGAGAAATTTCATTTATAGGTTGACAGCCATCTCATGCCTGTACACTACAAATTAAAAATGTCAAACTCTGTTGACGGAATGAAACTGCTCATACAAAGACAACTTACTGATATTTCACACAGCTCCTGGAAACAAGAGAGAAAACAAATTTTAAAAAATGTTAGGATTCTGGGATAAGACAGACATGTAAATAAACCTAAATATATTTTCTTACAGTTATTATATATTATATGATAAAATAATGATGCAGCGGGCCACTGTACCATGTTCTGAGCTAACGCGTTGCTCTGATTGTGTTCGGGGATGACATGCTTTGGAGGTCGAACAACCGTGGGCATTATCGGATTGTGGAGAGCCGTCTCCTCTTCCGTTGGCTCCTCTAGCATCTAAACAAAAATGAGGTCATATAATAGCTCACTCCCAGATTCCTCCTGCAGTCCATGCCCTTGTAGCCATGGTGCCAGACTTGAGGCATTTTAGCCAACCTGCTCTGCCAAGGCAGTGAGTGTGGTGCTGCATAATTCATGTAAACACTTAACACTGCTGCTCACCCAGCCTGTGGCACTGAACATCTTGAGGTCCAAGGGGTCTCCGGAGAGTTCCCCTTCTATCTTAGTCAGTGAGTGACAGGTCGCCATGCAGGCCACAAATGCAGAATTCGCCAGACTCGCTTGAGCTGCTTCAGACTGCGGGGGAGAAAAGCTGCAACAGAGAGGAAGGATCGCCGGGTGAACTGTTAATGACGACAACAGGAGCAAATTACAATTAATTACAGTTAATCTGTGTAACAGTACGAAACTGTGTCTAGATTAATATCCATATATTGCATGTACATTCTGGCTGAAATACACTCATCAATCTTCTGATTGGTTTGACTGATGTGACAAATGTGTTTATGTTGGACAACAAACACAGTCAAAGGGCCGGTGCCTACCTGCCATTTTCAACCCTCTGAATACCCCACAGGTCCAAACCGTCCTCAGTCAAAGTACCAGTCTAAAGGAAAAACAAATACAGACCTATGACTTTGCATAAAAAGTCATCTCAGGTAGTGCAATCTATGTCAAATCAGTACAGCTCCCAGGTGTTGCTGAAACAAATGATGAGCACAGAGCTTAAAAATAAACAACGTCAACTGCATGAAAACAAAATATCACATTCCAACAAAGAACAATTGTGGTCTAAGCTACCTTGTCAAAGCAAACCAGGTTAAGCTGACCACACATGTTAATCCTCTGCGGACTGATGCAAAAGATGCCGACCCGCTTCAGACGCCGCTGTGCATACACAATACCAGCTGTCATCGCCGCTGGTAAAGCTGGAGGCACAGTGATGGTGATGATGTCCAGAGATTCAATGATGATAGTTTTTGCTGGAACCTGGACGGGATCAAAAAAACAACCGTCATCAACTGTCTTTTAGAGTATTTAGACATTTGCCACTGTAAACGCCATCATACCTGGTTCATCACACTGAGGACGATGGTGTAGATGAAGCCAATCCCTGCCACCCCCACCAGACACAGCAGGAACAGGTAAGCATCACGGTACAGCTTGAAGTCTGTGGGTTTAGGGTAGAGGATGGAGCGCACGAGTTGGCCTTTCTCTGTGCTGAACCCTGTGGGAACACATGAGTAATAACATCTGATGATTTCCACGGCATCACTAGCAGAAGCTAAATATGTGAAACTGAGGTCGCATGCTATCCTACCCTCTGACTCACCTGTTCTGACCACAACAGCTGTTACCAGTTCGCCAGTGTAGAAGCGTGTCTGGATGACGTGGGTACCACAGAACAGGGTGTGTCTCTTGTGCTCCTCCATGTTATAGCTCGTGGCTGCCTCCTCTCCTGCACTGGGCAGACTGGTTTTGGTAACTGGTACGCTCTCTCCTGGTGGATCAAAGGAAAAATAAACAGACATTGCACAAAATTGCAAACACGATAAAAGCTGCAGTGTAACACCTGTTGCCTATTGATGAGAAGAATATATCGAGCACACACAACATACATAATTACTGATGGGCTGCAATGTGATATATTTTCCTCATCACAGTCAAATAGCTGAATTTTGCACTAGCTGCAGAAACAGAAACATCACAGTATCATCCAACCTGTCAGCATGCTCTCGTTTACAATACAGGTTCCATGGATGAGCACAGCATCACAGGGCATGATCATCCCATTTGCTGGAATAATGACAACATCACCAGGCACAAGCTCTGTCGACATGGCCTCTTCAATATCTAGGAACAATAATAAGAGTGACATTGGTTACATTGAAACCATACACTCCCTCTCTGCAGGCGATCATGATCAGACAGGTGTGCTCACCTTTATTTCCTCTGCACACTGAAACACGGACCACACTGTGTGTTGCCACCATGTCATGTAGCATCACATATTGCTGAAATGAGAGTGTGTTTGAGTGGGAAAACACACATATATATCATATTTGAATATTTCAACAGTTTGTCAGCTCCGGTCTCATTATCAGCGGTTACTAACCTTTTTAATGGTATAGAGTGAGGTAGCTATTGAAATGACAGACATGAAAACGATGGCGGTGGCATAATAGTAGTAGTCCTCTGCGCTCCACAGGATAACACTGAAGAGCTGGAAGATGTAGAAAGGATTCAAGACCTGATGTTGGAAGAGAGAGAAATACAAAATGAAAACATAGGACAGAGTACTTATACTATGACCTAATATTTCTTAATAAGCCATGATTAAAACATCACCTCCTTTATGAGAAGTGTGAACAGAGAGGGAACTCTTACAGCGATCTCATTCGCCCCAAAAAACAACCTCCTGTTAAAAACAACAACAACAGGAAACAGTAACAAGGTTAATAAGGGGATATAAATATGGGCACATGGATTTATGACGCGCTACACGACTCGTGTGTGTTGTGCACCTGTAGTCCTGCAATCCTTTACAAAGCCCAGAACTATGCTCAGAGTGGATGCCTGCACAGCTCACATCCACATCCTCCAAGCCTCTAGAAAAGTCACACACATACATGGCTACTGCGTTTGTTATTTATACTGAAACATGTGGCCGGTCACATAAACAGACAAATGCGGTGTTTTAAAAATGGGAATCGTACTTATACAACTCAAAGTTCTGTGTCTCCTCATTCCAGTAATATATGATGCTGTGGTGGGTGAAGTAGTGGATCTGCAGCGAGGAAAGCAGAGGATGAAGTTTACAGACATAACAATCTCTGAAATGGACTTTGTGTCTCTGATTCATATTATTTTTGATATAATGTTAAGTGAAGGCAAACTTAAGTGAAGGTACCTGAGTAGGCTGCCGTTGAGAACATTTCCCATAATGCTCATCTTGAGCATCACTGATGCTGTGGTCTCCGTTTCCATTCAGCAGCTGAGCTGTGGGCTGCAGATCCACACTGTCAAAGGGCTTCTTCCCCGGAGCCATCATCACACGTACTCTAGCTCGAAACCACTGCTTGAACTCATCCTGTCATAACAACACAAACACTTACGCTCTTATTGTCAGTTTGACTGAAGAATAAGTCAAACGACATGGGGAAAAATAAGGCAAGTACTGTAGTCCTGAGCAGCAGTGTGTGCGCGTCCCTCAGCGAGGTGTGTGTGCAGGTGCCTTTGACGCCCCACTCAGGCAGCCAATAGAGCAGCAGCAGGAGGAGACCACCGGAGCAAATGGCACCCATGCCCACCAATATCATCTTCCACAGACAGGGCTGATAGCCCCACACCTCCTGCACAAGGACACACTGATGTCAAGAGACTGAATGGCAGGACAAATAACTTTTGTCTTTTAAAACAAGCACATATAGGTGTACGTTTGGGTAATTCGCTAATAACACTAAACAAACAATTGTAATACATAGATGTCATTTTATAGATTGTTAAAAGAAAAAGAAAAAACAGTGATGATGTATTTTTCAGCACAATTTAGGGCAACCAGTAGGGAGATAAGCGAGTACCCGTTTACCATCTCATCCTCCAGGTCCTTGTTTATTATCTTCACCTCTTTCGTCTTCATTCTGTCACAAGTGTGCCAACTGCAAAGGAGAAAAATAAATTATATATTTCATATTTTTATCCAAGTAACAAAAACGGAATGTAATGCAACAGCTGCTGTTTTCACTGGCACCATAATCAAGTTCAGGGCCATCATCAGCCTTACATATTTTTAACTCAACTTTTCCTGGAACATAAGCTGAAAGTAAATATCTAACATGTCCAGGGCTGCAGAAAGATTCCCATTTAGATTTGATTGTTCTGCATTTAAAAAAAATAAACTTCCTCATTGAACGGGCTGGTTATTCTCCTTCCAAAAACTAGATCAGGGTGGGATGTGGGAAGTGGTGGGATTTGAATTATCTAAACCTCATAACAACGAACCTGTTACTTTGCATGATCTCATATTAATACAATATTAGTTTTAGTGGGAACATGAAGTTTTTTGTTACGCAGAGATGCATGGAAACCTTTGCACTATGCATCCCTGTTCTAAAGCAGCCCCACCTACAGCTATGTTTGACTAATGTTTGACAGTCTACAATCGGACCCATCATTACCCATGAGTCTGAAAACTGAGACACATAACACACAAACAAACAAACCCCATTTGTCACAGATAACACCACATGGACTTTTTGATTGACAGATCAATCTTGGTCAACTTTTTAAAAATATATATTTCTACAATACTGAAATGTCAAAACAGAAAACAAACAAATCGCGGTTGCTGCAAAACACATGACACAAGGCGGTGGTTGCATTTTTAAATACTGCAAATAACAAGGTTGGTTTAGTTTTGTAAGGCACACTGAAAAGCAGTTTGCATGCGCCTGCAGTCTTAAAGCGAATTAACACTTTGGGCAACACCTGAGACTCACAACATCAGACCAAACACAACATCAGACCAAACAGCAATGGTTCAATACAATATCAGGTCCTATTACAGCCACGTGCAGCTTGACACAGATTTCAGCAAATAGTGCAAAGTGTATATCTGATGATTCACAAAGACCAACTTTAATAAGTGTGTTTTCATACTATAAGTGGTACATTAGACTATATTTAGATGATAAAGTATAACATTAATGTAGAAAGGCAGGTGTCAACTAATTCTAATTAAAGATAGAGAACTAAAGCAAAACTAATTGGACACTTTGTAAATCTAATGTTTTGTTGTTTTTGTTTTTGTTTTTTTTACTAAAAAGTGAAACAGTAACATCACTTTGCAAACAGACCCCTGAACAGCCACAGTGACAATAAAACCTCCAGTCGCTGTTTGACACTTTTACCAACTTGGCTCAAAGTCAGAGTTTCGCAAGTTGACGCTAAACCGAGAATCGGACGTTTTTGTTTTTACACTTCCCCACAGTTCCCACAACACAACATTACACATCCACACCACCGTGTACATAAGCGCCAATAGGTGTGTGTGTGTGAATACATGTTTTTATTTAACAACTTACCATCAGAGTACACAGGTCCGACGGTGCAGGCTCGAGCCGTTGTGTTAGTTTTGTCTCGGATGAACCTCTGCAGCCCCGCTAAGTCGACATGTGCGCGGGGAGAGACACACACTCGGACACACAAACAGGGCTGAGACCCACGCTGCGCTGTGGACGGACCGTCCCAAACCGGTCCGCTCAGGAGGAAGTGGGGAAACAGGATGTGAGGTCATCGGGGGGGGACACCGCGTTTACACTCAGTTTCTCCGTGATGTAACCAATAAGTGGGCTGAGGCCACGTGTGCAAAGAGCAGTCAATGGGAACCGTGTTTTACTGACTCTTTTAACATTTGATGGTTCAGTGGTCCATCAGTTGGAGACTGTGTCACGTGACCATTGTTGTTAATTATTCCAGGGTCAGTGGCAGAGAGTCTGACTTGGCTGGGATGTCTCCAGAGACCTGAGATAACCTCTCTCTCATCTCTATCACAGATGTTTCAATGCAAACATAACCGGTGACGTTTTCAAATTAATTCATCTTCACGCTTGAAGATTACACACAGATTAAATTTTAATATTTCACATAATCAATCTGCATAATAAAACAAGTCAAGGCTCATTCTTGTGTTTTCATTTTAGTAATGAAGTGACTCAATTAAAAAATGACAACTAAAATTACAAGTGTCCCTTTCACAGTCAAGTACCACCAATGATACTTTACATATGTAAAAAAAACATTTGCACGTTTAACACATGTTAGCCTTTATTTCCAGCTTTCCTTTGACAGGATCCTGAGACAAGTCAGCTCCACATCCATTACCTGTAAAAATATGAATAAACTTGTCAAATTCAAGTCAGCAGAGTAACAAAAAGACATGACAGTGTCGACAGGAAAACACAAACAGCTGGTGGCTGTTCCAGTTATCTATCCAAATGTCCTGGAGCATCAGTATGTACAATTCCCTTTGTTACCTGCTTTGCTGCTTCTGCATCCACCCATGCCAGCCGCCTGACTTGCAGGCTGACCATCAGGACTCCCTGCCGATTCTACCCTGGATCTTGCATATGCCACAGCCACTTTGCTGCCATCTATCTCACAGTCCTCCATAGCTTTTTTGATAGCTTTGCAGTTTTCTTCACTCTCATACGTCACAAACCCAAACCTGACAAAATGAACCGAGCAGCATGAGGGACACATGAAGAATAGGTGGCAAAAAAACATTTTAGACCATTGTGACATTAAATAATAAACTTCATCTTACGCACTTCTTTGAAACCCCTGTCTTTTTATCTACAATGACTCTTGCACTGGTGGCTCCTTCAAATGCACTTTTGAGAGTCTCTGCCGTCGTCTTCTCAGAAAGGCCCTGAACAATCAGTGTTTTAAACTGAACTAAAATAAAACAAATAACAGTGTTATCACTACTGCACAACAACTCAAAATGACCTTCAGAGGCCATACAATTGATTTAGGGCTATTAGCAAATGTCAAATTGATTTGATCAAGAAGTTTGTTACACATTTTTATTGACATCAAAAATAAGAACTACTTCATACCTACTGTCTTCTCAGAAGTTTCTTTCACTTTGGAGAACTGCACTTTAAGCTGCCTTTCGCAGATCTTCATGTTTTGGGTTGATTGCAAGGCCTTTTCGGCGTCTGCCACAGATGCAAACTTAACAAGCGCAAACCTGTAAAGGATTACTGATGTTTCTAAACAATATTCAAATACTCTCTTCCCTGAAAAAACTGAAAAAATGTCGGCGTTGACTTACCCTTTTGATTTGTGTTTTCTTTTAGGTATTTTGATACTAACAGCTTCCTTAAAAAGCATCTCGAGTTTTTTTTCTTTCACATCGTAAGCCAAATTTCCTACATATAATGTGTCGTTGGGAGGAGCTGCAGCTGTGAGGAGAAGGATCTTGTGTTAATACTAGTGAAGGACACAAAATTATGGACTTAAATGACTGATGTTGGGAATGATGTTAGTACCAGGATTTACCTTTTGTGCTGACATCTTTGTCTTTAACTTTGGTGACTTTAGGGACACTCGAGTCTCCTACAAAGTCCACAATTAAAACCCGATCTTGCATCTTTGCTGCTCGTTTTGTCTTCTGCATTTTCTTAGCAATGGATTCATTTTCAAACTCTACAAAGGCAATGCTGTGGAGTAACAAGATGTCATATATTATCTTATTACTATTACAGTCACTGTATTACTGAATATGTAATATAACAATGGATGTTATATAGTTTTGATACAGTTTAAGCTCTCACCCTTGGCTTGGACCTTCTGTTCCACCAGGAAACCTGACAGCAATGGCCTTTTGGAAGAGTTCCATTATGTCTTCTTTTGTTGTGTTGTATGGGAGGTTTTTCAGGAACAAACATCTGGCATTACAGGCAGCTAAAGACAACATAGTATTCAGTTTAGACCATGTATGTCACATTACATATCATAATAATGTTTATCATACCTGAATTATCAAATCATTATTCAAGCAGCTAATGAAGAAAAGCTAAACTCTAATGCATGTGTTTCAAAACTCAACAATAATCAGACTTTTCGCTGTATATATCTCTACTAACAAGCAGAACATGATGTGTGAAATAAAAACTGAAAAGAGTTACCTTTTTTGTTCTTTGGAGTTTTTACCTTCACCTCGTCCACACTTTTGACTTTTGCTTTAGCAATCCTCATTGGCTTATCAAGGATCATCTCGCCATGTAATGCCAAGGCTTTATTCAAGTCAATCGCTGAGGCCAAGTCTACATGTGCATGTTTCCTACAACAGAAAAACCTAACTTGTATATCAAACATCTAGGGTTTGAGTGCTCAAAAAACAGGGGGACATTAAAGTACTCACTTGGATGGGGCTAATCTGATGTCTTGAAATAGAAGACTTTGAGTCATGAAGTAATTTGCTAGTGATTCTTTGATCTCATCGTGTGTTTTGGAGTTGTTCAGGTTGCCAACAAAAAGACAAAAACCTTAAGCAAAAAACAGAGAATGTGTGAGGGCAAAACGTTTCTATGAAAAATAATTGTTCTACAATGAATATAACATGTGCTTTTATTTCTCACACCATCATTGATGAGCTTTGTTTTCTTTGATGGGCATGTTTCAGTGTTAGAGTCAGTCTTTCTTTTCCCACGTTCTGCAACAGACAGAAAAAGGTGAGCGATTCAATTATGGTTAAATAAAGCAAACTAAACATACCATGAAGACTTAATTGTGTGCAATCATATTAGAAATGATTATTTTTACAATGGAAAAAACAACCATCTTTTTTATTTTTTAGCTGCATCATTTAAGTCTCGCACAACTTGCGCTGCCTTACATCTGTTTCCTAAAAAACAGACATGCAATCAACAGTCACTTGTAAACCCATCATCTCTTGGGCAGTCATGCGGAAGAAGAATACTCACTCGGACTTGTCCTTTCTGAATCATCAGTCTCAACTGCTTCATTCTTCCCACAGGACACAGTTACAGTTGCTGTGCTTTCCTCACCTGCAATGACACAGTCCATTTGAAAATCTAAACATGTGGATTCATTATATTTTAGAATGTTTAAAAAAAAACACGACTCACCAGCATTTTGTTCTTTTTCTTCATTGTCACTAGTGACAATTTTGCTTTGTCTTTCTCTACGTCTCTGAGCCTGAAAGAAGTAAGCACAGTTGTCACAGAGCAAGGATCCAGCTTTTAAAGGCAGTCATTCTCAATCATTTCATCATATGTCACTGACATCAAAAAAATCACAGGAAGTAATGGAATAGCCGAAAGTGATGTCTTCAAAAACGACCCCAACGTTTCAGTTCATAGCGATATAGCAAATCTTCATGTTCCACAGGCTTACAGCACAGAAAGCCGAGCAATTCCCTTGATAAATGGCTGACTCTCTTAAGTTTAAAATGTATGTCACTGAATTTCTGTCAATTAACCAAATTAAGATGAATCGGCATCATTACGATGGCATGCTTGCTTGTATGCTAAACAAGCTAAACAGTCTAACACTGCTTGTAGGTAGGAATATTAGCAGCTAGCCAAAACGTTAGCTAGCTAGCTCGCCGCTAATCTGTCACTGAATCCACACTGAAGCTTGGTTAAAATAAATGCAATAACAGGTTTCTTACGTCTGTCTTCGCCATATTGTGCGTTACAAAGTTACACAATAAACGGCTGGTACAGTGGCCAGCGAACCGGTAACCACGCGCGTGTTAGGCTAAAAACACCCACACGCGGACGCTCAAACCATACTGACTCTGCGCATGCGCGGATTACTACGGGTATCATAAAGGGACAAAAAGGTGCAGTGGCGTTTAGGCGCTTAGTGGCGCTTACAGGAAAAATAAGAGACAGAAAGTGTTAATGTAGGTGCGCAACACTGTTGTGGTGTTTTTGTTACATACGATGTTAAGAGTAAGAAGATATAGGGATGTTTTTCGGAGCTACTCTCGACATGAAGTTTGATTTTAGAAACGATAGACAATTAGCCCAATAGCTAAACGAAACTAGAGTTGGCCAACTCCTACTTGGGCTGTGTATTATTATCTCCGCCTCCTGACTCGTGAATAGGAACGGGATTTCATTCAGTTTCACTCGGAAAATAACGCCCTGTAGTCCACAGTGTGTGTGTGGACAGGTGTAACTGCCTTTGGACCCAGCAGGAACCCCCGTTCCGAAGGTCGAGTTCCAGCCTCAACACGTCACATCACCCGGTACAGATAAGGTCTCGTCCGGCCGTAAACAAGACCCACATTAGCTGGCAATGGGAGACGTGGAGCTGATTTGAGAAATACCAGGACGAACCTTTCTACAATGGGAAGTCAGAGGAACGGTTTGAAGAAGGAGCGCTTCATTTTGTCTGTGGACGTCGGCACAACATCACTGCGAGGTCACGTTTATGACAAGGAGGCAAACATCAGGGGATCATGCACCACAGAGGTCTTCTTCCCGTTTGCATCCCATTGGCCCCTTTCATTCTTACTCATCACACTTTGACCCACGCGCGTCAACCTCACTGTGTACTTTCTTCTCATCGCTTTGAAATGCTTCCTCCAGGTTGTGCTCCTGTATCCAGAGGTGGGACACGTGGAGATGGAACCAGAAGCTCTATGGAGAGGGTTTATCACTGTGGTCAAAGGGGCTGTGCAAGGTACACCTTCATCTGTCCACAACCATACACCTGACTATGCTCTATTACTCTGTAATAGAGCAGTACTGTGTGTTTGTGTGTGTGTGTGTGTGTGTGTGTGTGTGTAGATGCAGGTGTGCAAATGCGGCAGATAGAAGCTCTTGGCATTTCCACTCAGCGAGGTACCTTCACAACATGGGACAGGTAAAGTGAATAAAAATAATGGTAAATAATAATAATAATATTTAAAAAATAATAGGACTTTAAGTAATTAGTCTATATTTGTAGTAACCAGTCTATATCTGATATAGATATATATCTATCTTTTTTTCCTCTGACAGAAAAACTGGAGTCCCCTTCCATAACTTCATCAGCTGGCAGGACCAGAGGGCAGCGGACCTGGTTAAGTCCTGGAACAGATCCTGCACCATGAACGTAAGGCTTAGGCTTTAACTCTCATGGAGCAAAGAAGGAATTCTGCTAAGGATGTTATTTTTCCCAACAACTTAGGCAATCCATGGTGTGATGAAGGTGCTGTACTTCCTGACCAGGCAAAAACGGTTACTCGCTGCAAGCCTTATTGTTTTCTCCACTCAGCATGTTAGTTTACGTCTCGTCTGGGCGCTGACACACTACAAGCAGGTGTGTGTGCACGCAAACATTTCAACCAGTGAACTTCTGTGAACCTAGAGCAGCTGTGATGCACACTGACCCACTTGATAAGCACTGCTGTTTTTGTTGGTCTGAACCACTGTTTCCGTGGAGTTACACCAGAATCCAAAGGGGGTGAAAAGAAGCTAAGTCAACAGTACATGTGCCAATGTCAATTAAGTCAATTAAGCCATTTTTTTCAATAGTAAGTAAACATATACACATATTGATTAATCGGTGAGTTGTTGGGAGCGTAAAATGTCAGAAGGTTTCTTAAGCTTTAAGCAATTAAATGTTACACGATTACTAACATATATAGATGTAAGTAACTGTGGTCAGTATAGCTTAAAAATGTGACATAGCTTAAACCTGTTAAACCTGTAATGTAATGGCTTAACCCTTCTTGGCCTTATCGTGTTTCCCTCCTCTTCCAGCTCCGTCAAGCAGTAGCTGAAGGCAACTGCTGCTTTGGAACAATAGACACATGGCTCCTGTTCAAACTCACAAAAGGTTGGAGTGGGTTTATGTGACAGCACAAATTCTTTCGAAAACAGTACAACGACATGTTGTTTGTCTTGTGGATTAGATGAAATAAGGTGTTAAATAGGATTTTAATGTTCTTTCTGTTTCCAATCCTATTTCATCAATGCTTAAATTCCTCTGAAATGTTTTAGCAAATTCCCATGAGACAGGGTGGTTTCGGAAAATGACTATGAGCTCCTCCTTTTTTTACCTTATGAAAAGGATCTTTGTTCTAATACACAAATTTATGTCAACTTTAGGTCAAGTCCATGCGACAGACTATTCTAATGCCAGTACAACGGGCATATTTGACACATACCAGGTCTGGTGATGCTGTTGTTTGATTCTTGTTTTCTTTTCTGTGTATGGTGTGTATGTCTTTTCATATCTGTGTGATGGGGTTTTCTTACAGATGTGTTGGAGTGGTTTTCTCTGCTCTCTTTTATCTCTGCCGCCCTCTATTTTCCCCACAGTAGAAAATACAGGGTGAGTCAACTAAAGTAAAGTACAGTATCACATCATAGATCTCGGATAGTAATTCCAGTTGTGACAGATAGTGTGAGATAATGCATTGTCGCTGGTCTTTCCTTCATGATGCACCAGCCATGACTTTGGTTACACGGACCCGTCTATCTTCGGAGTATCCATTCCTATTATGTCACTGGTGAGTTGTCAAGGTCTAAACATCACAGCTCATCTGTGTGATTAGGATTAAAAAAAAAAAGATAACTACAACTTTCTTTCTTAATTAATCCCAACATGTCACCACCACTATGTTATAAAAAGGATTAACATTGTAGGAACTTAATCAGCAACTCAGCTAATACCTGAAATGTTATAATAGAAATGAAAAACTGTAGGCATAAAATAAGACATTGTGTGACTTTGGCTTTTCCTTATTACAGTTTTGTGAAGTTTAATGTTCTTTGTTGCTCAGCTCAAAAAGAAAACAGTTTTGTATTCAGTGTGTTTGCGACAATCTAGCAACATCCTGTGTCCCTGTGTTGCAGATGGCGGACCAGCAAGCAGCCATGTTCGGAGAATGTTGCTTTGATGTCGGTGATGTGAAGATCACCATGGGAACAGGCACCTTCATGGACATTAACACTGGGAGCAAACCACATACATCTATAGCAGGTCCAGCAACGTGCACACAATAAGATGTTAATAAGGTGTTTGTCCATGTAGGCTTACCGAGTGGTGTTTCTGCCCTGTAGGCCTGTATCCTCTGGTGGGTTGGAAGATCGGACCTGAGGTGGTGTACCTAGCGGAGGGCAATGCAGCTGACACAGGCACTGCTATCAGATGGGCACAAAAGCTTGGTGAGTTGCACATGCAATGAGCTGGGGCGGGGTGTTATTGGACTGAAAGGTCCAATGTAGCCAACAGGATCTCTGAATTAATTTTACTAACTAAATGAGTAAATTGGTGAAAGCTGTGTATGTTGTTACAGAGCTCTTCTCTGATGTCACGGAGACCAGTGCCATGGCTTACAGTGTCAGTGACTCTGATGGAGTGTGTTTTGTACCTTCTTTCAGTGGTCTGCAGGTATCTGTGTATGGATACAATCCAGTTGTGTTTACATAAAGTACATTTTTGGAATACAACATTGTATACACTCAAAGTAAAAACAAATATGAATCAACTGTAGCACATAGAGGTGAATATTGATTATTTCAAAATTTTAGATATACTTTCCATTGTAATGTGTTTAATATGTGTCTCTTTTTTCTGGCCTCCTTTCTGAAGTGGACTTTGTAAGTGTGTGCCCTGAATGTTAATACTTATATGCGGCAATGTGAGCATAAATCAGATTCTTCATGGTTGTTTAATCAAGAGCTACTGCTATGCACACTAGACAAGTGTAACAGTATAGCTGCATCTTAGCTGCTAAGAGTCTGTTGAGTTTTGCTTTATTGCAAAAGATATGAGAATTCAGTGGTTGGACTCAGTGTGTTTTATTTACCTGAAGGCTCCTCTGAATGATCCTAAAGCTTGTGCTTCCTTCATGGGCCTCAAACCCTCAACTACTAAGAGCCATCTGGTTCGTGCCATACTGGAGTCCATCACCTTCAGGTGAGTCATAAAAGATTGTTTGTAACTTCTTGACAGTTCCCTTTTGAAATTTTATTTGTGCATATTAATGGTTTTCCTCTCGCACTATTTTTATTCTTTGCAGAAATAAGCAGCTGTATGAAACGATGCAAAGAGAAACTCACATCCCCATCACAAAGATCAGGTGCACTTCTGTTCGTCCGCTGTACAAGTCAATACAGTCAGTGCAAACAGTGTAAATGTAATTACAGTAATGTAGAAAAGAGACTCCTTTAACTCACGTCTGGCCTAGACAAGCCCATCTTGGATTTCAAAGCTTACAGTGCAATATCTAATCCTAGGATATGGATTTTAGCCAACACATGGCATGTAACAGAATGGACTCTTGTGTACCTGGATTCTACTAAAGCAGTTCATTTATTATTAGCAATCCATTACATATCTACTTTATGTTTCTCTGATATTATTACTGCAATGTGAGACCAGTGTAATTGAGTGCTTTATTTTTCCTTCTCTCCTCTTAGGGTGGATGGTGGTGTTTCCTCCAATGACTTCGTCATGCAGCTGACTGCAGACCTGTTTGGAAAAAAGGTAGCGAGACCCCAACACATGGAGATGTCGTGTTTAGGGGCTGCTTTTGTTGCTGGGCTTGCAGTGGGTAAGCTTTTTAGATACAAAACATTTCTTTTTGTATTGGTTAATCACTTAATACCACTACTAGAGTTGATCCTTTGGGAAATTTTATACCACTTGGTCCTATTGTTAAGTTTTGTTTTGAAAAGCTACAATCAATTTTTATTCTTGCTGACAGAAGCAGAAGAAACCCAAAAATGTTGATGCATGTTATGTAACCTGTTTTCTTTTCAATTATTCACATTATGAAATTGGATCATTATTGTAATTTAGTAAGTTCTTGTTTAAATCAAACAAAATTAATGGATTTGTTCGTGTTCTTATGAATGTAATAGGTTCTGCTTTAGTTCCTGGAGGATCGGTGGTATATAGTGTTGAATGATACACAACAAATTCACCATTTGCTACTTTCAGTCCTTGACTAGCTGACAAGGATACTTTTACAGGGTTTGGATATTTTGGATTTTGGAGTCAACTAATTTTGATGAATACACTTATTTGTAGTTATCACACTGACAATGTCTATGTGTATTGGAATTTCTCTGTTTTACATACATACATTTTAAAAAAGATTTTGTGTTCGTCATTTACCTGCGTTATCTTTTGACTTGCCCTGTCACTGCAGGCTTCTGGAGGACCTGGGAAGAGCTGAAGAAGCTGCACAGCACCAACAAGGTGTTCTTGCCTCAAATGGCACACATACAGGGTGGTGGCAGCCGCAAAGAGGAGTATGTGCCCATCATCCAGAGCTGGGAGAGGGCTCTCCAACGTTCCATGAATTGGTACAAGCCTTGACAATGGAAGAGCACACAAGGAGTTTGGAATTAATGGGTTTTATAAAATGGAGATGATTTTCACACATGTGAGAGTAGTCAATTTTTTTACAAGAAAACAACCTCTAAACTCAACTATTTAAGAATAAAACACTCAGATCTGGGCCAAAGTTCTTTTATATCAAAAGGTCTGTTTTCCTATCACGTAATGCAGTATTTCACAAATGCATGGGGCGTCCTTAAACTTTTTTCCATGCTATAACTTCACTCTATCGCAGTCTTCTCATATGAACACTGTATTCATTTCCGATCTCAGGTCACTAGTGCCTCTTCACAGTATTGTATCCTGATGGTGTAATATTTCTTATAGTATTCTTCCACCTGGGGGCACTAATCGGTGGCTTTACAACTTTTCAATTCAAAAATGGCCAAAGCAACCAAGTGTCACATGAGCCATGGGTTAAAATCATTTACACATAATCCTCTGTAGGAGAAACAAAGACAGCACTTCGTTTTTTGTTTAAGATATGTCAAACTGCAACACACTGCTGAACAAAAACACACAGTTAAATGTTTACCAGTTTATTCTTGATTTTCAATATTTTATTTTACTGTCTAGGAAGTGTTCATCGTCTTTGTAAAACCTCCTGCCTGTCAGAAATCTGTAGCAGCTTTGATGTTCAGTCACAAAGTAGGTGCACTGTTACCCATTCCCTGTCTGTGTATTGTCTACTCAGTTGTCCCTTATGATTGTGATTTTCCCAGCCTCATGAATTTCCACAGCGTTGGAGCCGTGTTGACGTCATATGATCACGTTTTGACTCAAGTCGTTAGCCTGACTTGATGAACTCTGATGACAAACATCAGCTCTGAAACGCAGAACGTGATAACCTGTGAAGCTCAGTGTAGAAATGTTAACTGTTGTTTGCTTTACTCAGTCCTGTAACGTGGCTGTTTGTCCGCGTACCTTACTTTGTTATGCAAAGAAACACTATGAAATGAGCATCCTCAAAATGAAATGACGCTTCAGTCAACTCTAATGCCACGTTCACTTCTTGAACGGCAAATCTAACCAAAAGCTGCTGGGAAATCAATAATTTATGTAATCATCAATATTACTACTAAACCGTTTCTGGTACTTTGTAATGTTGTGAAAGGCTGAGTATTAAAAACTCAAATACTCATCGGTTTTCTGCTGTGATTTTGATTTGTGTTATTCTTATGGGAGTGTGGCGTCACTGGTGTGATGGGCCTGAAGATGCTGCCTGAAGGATTTCACCTCCACACGGGCTCAGGGGAAGTGCTGTAGTGTTGTGCCTGGAGAATGATCAGAAATGCAGGCTGTCAGATGAGTGTGGAGATGGCTTCCCACTGATGTAAGTGACCTCACTGTGAGGGTTGCTATGGTAGCTTGTGGATGGAGTGAATGAGAACAAATGGGGTGTGTATTCCTGCTCATGGTGCTGGTATGGTGAAGGGGGAGATAATTGAGAGCACAGAAAGGGGGTTTTCCCTAAACAATGGGAGGATTGTGTGCTTGTTAGGGTGTTAGAGGAACGCCACACAGATCCATACAGTATAGCTCCTATGGATCACGTTGCCCATCCCTTGCACCAAGACCCTTCTTCTGGTCTGGGTCAGGATGTCTTCACAGCGTAAAATGTGTCTGAGTGAGTGAGGCGGTGCATCTGGCTCTCACACTAATCAGTCAAGTGTGTGTGTGTGTGCTTGTATTGTGCCTGGTGCCGCATTATATGAGTTGTGGTGGACCCTGCCTTGCAACAAATTCAATCCGACAGCAGGAACTGGAAGCAGTGTGGCCACGACTCCAGTCCCCCTCCCCCATATGAGCTGAACCTTGCATCATGGGTCATTATATAACTCCCTCTCCTCCTGCCTCTCTCTCTCTCTGATACACTGGGATAATTCACTGGAGTGTCAGAGGGTTAGAAGTTAGGATTTTGCACCTCCCCCCGGCACCCCCACATCCCCTGAGGATCAAACACCTCTTGTAGTCCAGTTCATTAGGGACTGGTAAAACATCCATGTGCAGGGATTTACACACACACACACATCAGAATGAAATATAATGTACATCTTTGACAGATGTAGCTGGTACCTCCATGGCAACAGGGGGAAAAAAACCACCTTTACAATAAGACCTTGATTTACCCTTCAGTGTTAACTTTGACACATCTGTTTACAGTTATGCACTCTGTGTACTCCCTCCTTCTGTCTTTATCTCTCTCTCTCTCTCTCTCTCTCACACACACACACACGTACACACACACTCACTCGTGTCAGTGGTGCTCTATTGCCATGGCAACAAGGATTGGCAAATGGCCCAAATCTCTATACACAGCCAGTCAGTCACAAATAGCATCCTTATCCACTTCAAATATGCTGATCACTGGCTTTCATGCGCTAGTATGTATAAAAGTGTGTGTGTGTGTGTGTGTGTGTGTGTGTGTGTGTGTGTGTGTGTGTGTGTGTGTGTGTGTGTGTGTGTGTTTGTGCAGGCTCGTGAGCAGTGCATCCATTGCTGTCGGAACGGCCAGGGGCTGTGTGGATTGGCTGCCGGTGTGGTGACTCACTTCATACGACCTGTGCGCAGGAGAGGTGGAGTGAACCTCTGGATGATGGATGGCTGTGACACCCTGTCTCCTGCAGAGGGCGAGTTGGACCTGTGGTGGACCAGTGCGCCACAGACACCATCCTCTGGCTCCGGCATGGACAAACCGGTCACCACCGGCGGACATGTTCGGCATCAGCACCAACACACACGTTGCCACCATACTGTCACTGATAGTAAGAAAGCGAGCGCGCGCTGTTGTGAACGCACGCGCCGCGTAACGGTGCGCCTCCGCGCGCGCCCTCGTCATTAATTCATCTCCATCTCCATCTGGTCGCACTGCATCAGCTGTGGGGACGTCACGTCACTGACGCCCCCCCCCCCGCCCCCCCTTTCCTCACCTTCCCGTTCTCTCTCCTTTTTTTTGTTCCACCACAGCATCTCTCTCTCTCCCCCCCCCCCCCCTCTCTCTCTCCTTCTGCTCTCCCTCTCCCCACACCGCCCACTCCTTCCCAACCATTGATCCAACCACTCACCGCCGCCTCGCCGGCTTCTTCGCCTCATTACATCGCCCGCTGCGCTTCCCTTGCGTTTTTTCCCTTAACGGAGGAGAAGCCGCACGTTTTGGACCGGGGGGGGCCCAAAAAAGGAAAAGAGAAAGAAATTACAATACAGCACCATCACCATGGCGAACACCGAGGACAAAGCGGCCAAGCAGGAGAACGCGTCCAGCTGGAAGGACTCCATCTACAACCCGAGGACCGGGGAGGTGCTGGGACGCACGGCCAGCAGCTGGGGTAAGGACCCCCGTCATCCAGCAGCCAGGGGATGGATGTGCTTTGACATCCATCCCATCTGCTGCCCCCTTTCTCATTCACAACCCCCATAGATGTGTTCCTATTCATTATACAGCTACTACTATCTGTGTGTGTGTGTATTTAAATATATATATGTATGTGGGGGAGGGGGTGTGGATGATAATGAGTGCCATGTAGATATTGGATTAGCTGAGGAGCACCATGAAGGCCTACATGAAGGTGTGAAGGAGAAGCCTGCGCCAAGAGGCTCAGCGAGATGAATGATGCTATCAGAGGTGAGCGCCGCTCGCTTTGCTGCAGAGGCAGAAACAGGCGACCAGGTGCTGGTGACATGACCACGAATCATCCGTATTCCCTGGCACTTCCAGGGAAAACACCCCCCCACACACACACACCAGCGTGTCATAGGAGGGAAGCAGGGTGCCGCAGCATTCCCAGCATTCCTGAGCTTCTAGCAGATCAGGCCACACGTTTTATGTAATGATTCCCGCAGTTGTTTAATGAGTGAGGTAGCAGCACACCAGCCTCCCTCCTATAGGCCAGCAGGGGCTGTCAGGCTGCCTGGGCCCCTGTGCTGCTGTGCAGTGGGATGCTCCATTGCAGTTGCATGGCCGCCCACATTAGCATGCCTGTCAAGGTCAAATGGGATTCCCTCTCTCCTCTTTCTCGCTCTTTCACGCACCAGGCAGGTGCATTGTGGGATACTGTTGGAGAGGAGTGAGAGAAAGGGGGGGTATACAGCAGGAAGCCGAGGGGGTCCGTCCCCCGTTTTTTGGGGGTGGGTCTGTCAACTTAGAGAGCATCCGTGCTGTGAAAGTCTGGATGGTGGTGAACCATTTTGACTCAGATGTTTTTTCGCTGGCTCGGCTCCTTTTCGTTTCCCGTCCTCCGGTCGTGGGATGAAAGGAGGGAAGCAGCTGCTGTGAACCCTGCAGCAGCAGCATCCCTGAAGCATCCCTGAAGCCCGCGCGTCTCAAAAGCTCCTTGACTGAATGCCGACCCCACGTTTGTCAGCAGCGGGTAGCTTTTCCCACTTGATCCAAAATGGTTTCTCTCAAAAGGGACAGTGCACTCAAATGACAGTTTTCCTCAGCCTGCAGAAAAGCAATGATAAAGGCAATCTGAAGGCATTAGACTAAGCCTGTGTGTGGTTTAAGCTTGTAGTTAATTATATATGACCTCTCTTCTCCTCCCTCCCTCATTATGACCCCTTTCTCTTTCTCCTCCACCTCGTTTTTCTCTAACTTCCTCCAGCCCTCATCCTGTTGTTCTACTTGGTGTTCTACTGCTTCTTGGCCGGCATGTTCGCCCTGACCATGTGGGTGATGCTGCTCACTCTGGATGATTACGTCCCGAGGTACAGAGACCGCGTCCCCCATCCAGGTTAGTGAGTCTCCACAGTCGGTGTGTACAGTGGGAGGAAGGGGGGGCTTCCAGGTACTGTAACTGGCAGCCTTTCTCTTTGAGCCATTCATTATTCATACTCGCACCAATAAGATGCTGTCACAATAATGCTCTACATTACTGCTGCTTTTTGCATCGACCTGTTTTGAAGGCTCTTCCTGTGAAATATCAGAAGTGCAACCGAGCGGATAATGTTTTGCGTTCTAGTCTCTCTTGTTGGGATCGTTTACTACTTCACTCTGTGTTTACTTACTTTTGCGTCTTGGTTGCAGGGCTGGTGATTCGTCCAAATTCCCTGGATATCATGGTCAACAGGTCTGACCCACCAAAGTATGCACAGTACGTCCACCACCTGGAGTCCTTCCTGCAAAGTAAGCGCAAATCTCTGTTGGGACGGATGCAAAAAATGGCACTGTTGAAAAATGTATTTACATGAATCCATGCATTATACATCTATATCTTTATTTTCATCTTTCTCTCTTTCGCAGGATATAATGATACAGAGCAGGAGAAAAACACACTCTGCACAAAAGGAGACTACTTCCTGCAGGACGATCCCGAGGAAAAGACAAAGAAAGCTTGCCGCTTCAAGAGGAGCTTGCTGAGCGCTTGCTCCGGCCTGTCTGACCCCAGCTTCGGTTACTCTGAGGGACGACCATGTGTGCTGCTGAAAATGAACAGGGTAACAGTCGCCATCCTGATTGGACTGATTTGACTCTACTGTGGTTCGCAGCTTCTTAGAAAGTATCTCCATGAATTGCAGTTGTCAACTTTTCTCTTCTCTCTCTCTGCCATCTTCTCCTGTACATTTCTACAAAATAAAACAAAGTCTGGATTTCCTTTGGCAGAAGCTTTTCCACACCCGCTTCTCCTCAAAGTCTCAGCTTCTCCTGTGTTTCTCACTTTACAGATCATTGACCTGAAGCCACGTGGGGAGCCATATATCAACTGCACAGTAAAGGTAGACAGTTTTGTTCCGACTGAATGTATACTATTTGTTTCACTACTCTTGCACGTCTATCTGTTCCTTTTATTTTTCACATTAAAAGCACTGATGACCATAAAAGTCTCAATATTTTCTTTTTTGCTTGCCTTTTTTTTCCTCATTTTTTTGTCTCGTTTCCTTCTGCATGCTGTCTCTGGTGGCTTTAGGGTAAGAGATATATGTAAATAGTCAGGAAGAGACCGGTTTAAGCACATTTTCCTTATATAATGGGTCACGATGAAGGATCTAAACCCTCTAAACCCATCCAAGTGTCATTTTCACGTCTTTTTAATCTAATCTGCGTTATTTTCAGCCTCAAACGTGCCTTTGCAGATTAAAACAGACTGTGTCATTATTATTCTAAACACCTGAGTCACTGCTTTTTCCCTTTTGTCACATCCTGCCTCGTGTGATCTCGTAAACGCGCCTCATTTGACATCATTTAGCATAAGGCACTTCATTCGAGGTCCACGTGGATTAACACGTACTTTTCTCTGCAGAAAGACAACCCCGTCCAAATGCAGTACTTCCCCTCGGGAGGGAGTATTGATAAGATGTATTTCCCCTACTATGGCAAGAAAGCTCATGTAAGTATTTGTCCCCAGTCAGATCATGTCCACTAACACTCTCACCGAGACGCGGTATTGACAGATAGCTGTCTCTTCCCCTACTGCAGGAGAATTACGTGCAGCCCCTGGTGGCTGTGAAGCTGCTGCTTAACAAGGAGGACTACAACAAGGAGCTGCCAGTCGAGTGCAGGGTAGAGGGCTCTGACCTCCGCAACAACGACGAAAGAGATAAGTTCCTGGGCCGCGTCACCTTCAGGATCAAGGTGGTCGAGTAGAAGCGAGGACGGCCGGTAGAGGGAAACCCTGTGCAGAGGCTGCTCATGATTGATAAGGGTTTATGTTTAAAGATTATAAAAAAGGAAGGAAGTGTTAAATGTGTCACAAAGACTGCATTTTGGGATGAGGCCAAAACGTGGAATGGAGATGAATTTGGCTTCGGCTAGATACAGATATTCAGTGATGCTTTGGTGACATTTCTGACTCTTTTTTCCTCCTTGATTTCTTGCTGACCTCATCAAAGATTCCCAGAACAAGACACAGGCTCTGCTCCTAATCACCCACCATCCATCCATCCATCCATCCATCCTTTCATTCCTTCCCCCCCGCTGCACTGCTCATTCTCCACTCAGTTCATGTTTTATTTTTCGTGTTGTTGTGACTTAGGTAACTTATCCCCTTTGCAAACCAAGCCATTTGGAGCTATTGTGTAGTTGCTGATACAATTTACTTTGAAAGTTTTTCTAGAGTGTCCTGCGGCCAGGAAGAGAGTGTTGTGCTCATCTCTCCATCCCGTGTGAACGACTGTATTCTGATGACGTTGAGAGGATTTTTATCTTGCTGTATAGTGTAACTGAGAAAGTAGAACGTTTCCGACACATTGTCACATCACAACGATTTCATAGGAACGAACCTTGATAATCAAGTATAGCCACCGTACCCCTGTATATGAAATGCCAATTACAAAGTCCCTTTCAAAATATAAATACATTGTGATCCTTACCATATTTAGGGAATTATAGATAGATCTTTGTGTTGTGGTCTCCGTAGCCACAGCCCAGTCTTGTGCTGTGTGTCCGTCTCTCTGTCTGCATGTCCGTCTGTCCGTCTGTCTGCCCGTCTTCCTGTTTACTCAGCTCTCCACTGCAATAGCCAACGTGTACGTGAGCCCTCCAGGACTAGATAGGTTGCCTCGCTTCACCTTGCACGGTGCTGCAAACTGATGAAGCCTGAGGCAACGAACACAGAAGGTACAGTGTATAAATTGCTTCTAAGGTGGAGAGGTGCTGGAAAAGCGTTGCAAAAATAAAAAGGTTCACTGTAACTATGTACTGTATATCTTAACGTGATCTGTATATCTATCTGGGTCTCAAAGATTGTTTGTTAGTTTTCTCTATTCTTCAGCCTGTTGATCTGATTGTCTGCCAATCTATTACTCTTCAATGTATATATATATACACTATCTACCATATTTACTTAATTCACATTGTATTTTTGTCACAAAACACAATGTCTGTGCACTGTAAAGAAATAATCTAAGCAAAGATTTACAGGAAATTATCTTATTCAAAGCTATGTTTACACAGTGTTAAAAGGAACCCACATTTGAAAGAACAACTTGTAACATCTCTTCAGGGTGCCTTAAGACCTGATGAAATAAATTGTGGAATAAAAGTGATTTTGAAGAAATTTTTTTGTTTAAAATTTTCTTATTTGTAGATTTAGATTTTTTTTGCACTGGTGGAAGATATACTTATTTCACTAAGTAAAAAAATCTTTTTAAAAAACTGGGGAAAACAGTCTAGCGTTATATGTGCTAACACATCAGATTATCAAGATTTTAATTTAGAAACAATTATAAACAAAGAAATCTCTAAATCAATACATGTTTATAGATGTCAAATTAAATGATCTAATATACAAGGATTTGAAATCCAAGCCCTCCACGTGCTTGAAGATTTGATAGTGCAGAGAAACCAGTCAGATTGGGGGAGATGACTGAGGTTGTGAATCTGCAAGCTCTCTATCACATCACCACAGTCTCTAACGTGTTGCCACCTGAGGGCGCCAGAAACAAGCCAAGAGACAGAACATCTCAAAGCATGGTGCTGTCCTAACAGCTGGGCTGGGCTGGGCTGTTGTGGACGAACCAGTGCGGTTAGTGAGGCATTTTACATCTCCCAATAATGAATCCCGTGGTTTTTCAGACAGTAAACACCAATAAATAGACAAATACACATCAATAAACATTAACAGAATCTAGTGGCAGCTGCTGATTGAAAAAGCCGAGTGGTTGGATGCGGTCCTATAACCAGTAAGGTCACATATAGTAAACCTGTGTCGTACTGTTTAATTCTGAAATGTGCTTAATGTGAAGAATAAATATCAGCTTATTGGCTGAATTGTTTTATAGCATTGCATTATTCAACCGTTGGTGAACGTTTGGTGAAGATCCGGTGCCCTGACCCTGGTACGGAGCTCAAGACTACTTATAACTTTACCCTCAAAGTTTGCTATGCTGTAGAAGTGAGTATACGTCAAGCCAGTATTAAGCAGTGACACTGAGATGGTTCTGAAGCTGATTTAAGCAAAGGAGGCACCAGGATAACGCTGGTTATCGCCTTACCAGCTAAGAGTTGAACTTGCCAATTTGTGGCGGCCTGGAGCACGGCCTGGCTATAGTCAGCATCCTGAAGGGGATTAACGCAGCCGATATTTTTAGGTTTTACTCCAAAGACGTCAGCAGCGCTCTCTCTCTGTAGTGATACAGAACTCGAAGCACATGCGTAATGCTGGCAGTAGAAGTGTTCAGTCCTGCGACGACAACAACTCTACAGAGGAAGACATTAACAGTCGTAGCCACAGAGAGGGCACACGTTTTAAAAGAAATATTTTAATCAAATGCTTCAAGATTCAAGGAAATTTCTGCTTTTACAACTGACATCTCTACAGAAGTGATTCCTCTCTTGTTATATTTACACGTATGTTATCATATATATATATATTTTTTTTTTTTTATATCATATTAACATTGACTGTAAAAACTGAAACCTGCCCAAGCTCTAATTATTTAAACTGAGAGAAGTAAACAAGAATAAAAAGGTCTTTATTTTGAACTAAACCCAAGGCTCTAAATAAAAACAGCGGTGGAATCTTTTCAGGATCCAGCTAGTTTGAGTTAATCCACATCTCATCTCAAACTAAGAAAAGACCCCTGAAGTATCCCAGTGGTTCAGAGCTATGAACAGGACCACCTCCATGTTCCTAGTACAGGACTTTACAGCCCAACTCTCCTAATTCTTCTTCCTTCATATGTAGCAATTAACTGCAGTCATTTCTTTGCCAGCATGTTGCTGTTGAGCCTCATAGCACCAACAGTAAAGAAGTGTTCAGTATTCTTCATGTTCCTTAAAACAAGACCTACCTACTGTACACGTAATACTTACATTTTTCACTCCTTAATATCTGTGCATAGACATACTCTGTTCATTTCTGTATATACAATTCGAACAGTTAAAACTAAACTGTTGGACAGAAGGAAAACATGCAGGGATCAGCATTAATTATAAAGTTTAGGATAACAGCATGTAACACTGATCAAGCGCGACAACTATTTCTGCCATGCGTGGTTGAAAAGCACTTTTTGTTGCAGAAACGGTGGGACCTTCTGATGGCATCAATAATGGGAATGTGAGGATAAGAGAGTGCTATAAAATACTATAAGTTTTACACTACACAATACTTCAAGTGTACGGTTTGTTCCCATGTGTTTACATTATAATGCCAAATGCAACAATTCAACAGATAATTGTGCTGAAAAGTTGCTGAAAAAGTTTGAAAACAGTTTCTGAAATCAATGTATTTTACTTTCTATTCTAACAACGATATCTTTATAAACGGATCGTAACATTTATGGTCAAGATTGCTGCAGGTCTACAACATTAGATATGTACATCTGCGAAGAGAAGCAGAGAGGCGATGCTCAAAATACATCATCACAATTTCCATGTTTTACTGAGACTTCGATAAGCCATGAGCATCCTTTCAGCAGAGATGCACATGCTTGCCTGTTTAATGCCACGTGATCCATCTTTTACGTCAATATTAGTGTGCGTCTGACTGCGAGAGCAAACAACTTACTGACCATTTTTACTGGTATCTGATATCAAACTTGTGGCTGCTCAAAGCAATATACATGTGCCGGACTTCTTTTCATCATCACCGCCTCCTCCGCCCTCTTTCCTGTTGGGATCATTGAGTTCATCATACAGACCAGTCTCAATCATTTCCTGCTGCCACTGAATGGCCACAGCGCCGGTGCTAAACTCCTTGAAGAACTTCTCATCCTTGGCGTCAAACTCAATGCCCTTGACATCTGAGAACTCAGCAATGTCGCCGGTGTCCTTGGCGTAAACGACGTTGGGCTTGGGTGTCCATGGAGGAGCCACCAGACCAGCTTCCAGACGAGGGAAGTTAATGGTCTTGAACCAGGGGTGATTCCTGGGATCCTCCATGTTGTTCCTAAGGAAAAGACAAAAAATACATTTTATCAAAGTTTCAAGACTGCATTGTCATATTTTATAAAATAAGAGCAAAGTGGCCCCAAAGGGCCATGCAGCAACTTTGTTACAGTATGGTACAGTGCAGCCATTGACACTACGTTTCTTATAGCTAAACCTAGCACTTACTTAACACCCAGGCGCTCATCCATTTTCTTCTTCAGGAACTGCTGGATGATGTCTTTGGTGGGAGCATCAAAGCACCTGTGCTCCCACTTGGGCTCTTCATTGATGATGCGACGCTGCACCTCCTCCTTCTCCACCTTCTCCTTTTTGGCCTCCGGGCCTTTGAAAGGTGTGTAGCCAGCCACCATCTCATAGATACTGCAGCCCAGGGCCCACCAGTCCACCGATGTCCTGTATGGAGTTTTGTTCAGGAGCTCAGGGGCCATGTAGGCTCCAGTACCGGCCTGAAGAAAGAAGAAGAAATCAGGAGTTGATGAATAAATACGAAGTACATCTATAAATACTTTTATTAAATATGTTACTTTAACAGAAATCATAGTGTGTATGTTTAAAAACGTTCAGATTGTCACATTGCCATCGTTTTTTCTCTCTATCTTTCACCTATCCCTCTGCAGTCTTCTCTACCCCTGCTCCTTTCCCTCCTCATCTCTCCCTCCCTCTTACTTTATGACCTCACCTGCATCCTCAGACCATGAGCTTAATCTTAACTCTAAGCCTACTACCTGTCAAAAGTCATGTGTCTACACACACACTGACAGGGCTGTCAATGCACTTACATAAAGGCTGTCCATTTCTGGGTGTTGAATACGTAACAGCCCCAACAAGCCTTGGGTTCTACACCTTTATGCAGCAAGTGTATGAACAAAGCACACGTCAGTAAAAAAAAAAATAAAGCACACAACCTAGGGCTTTCTCTTTGCAACTTAATGCAAGTCCTGAACCCATTTCAAAAATGTTTCTCAGGTGATCAGTGATACTTGTGAAGGCATCACAAGGACTGTAAGCTGTATTGTCATTTTATAGCCACTTCTGTATGCTAACAACTGAAAGAATGAGTCCAGTCTTGTTTTCAGCCTCTGCTACCTTTTTTGTTTAATTACATGGCAGGTTTTGATCACCAAACACGTTTGGAAGTTTCATATCCGATCTTGATCCTTTAGTGTGATACCACTTGGCCAAGAATGAACTGGCTCTGTTGGATGGTTAGTGAAGCCACAATACGACAACTCCACTGATCAAACCTAGGCAGGTTTCCATGCAAACTTTAGGGTCACTAGCATGCAAAGTCTTTAAAGCCCATGTTTCAATGGTTGCTCTGCACACTCGGAAACAGGTGTGTGTGTGTGTGTGTGCTTTTGTGTTTAAGGTGGTTCAACTTAACTTAAAATATAAACAAATAAGGTTTTCATGGATGGTTATACCAGATACAAAATCACCAGAGTAAGTGAACATGTCTAAACATATCTGGTGTACGTTTTTACCTGGATCTGACAAGTTAGTCAGGGACAGACTTGTGTAATGCTTGCTAAGAAGATTATGGGACCAAAGCCAACCTTGCCTGTAGGAGGTTAGTCCAGTCACTTTGGCTGGCCGAGGAGCATCAGAGTACTGGATAATGAGCTTACTGGACTTTCATAGAGCTGAGAGCTTACTCTTTGCTCCAGCAAGTCTTGAAGAAACCCCGCTACAAACCATCTTTTTCAGGTCATCCGCAGGTTAGCAAAGCTCAGAGTTTGATTCGACTACTATGATGCACTGTCACAGTTACCAACTTTTTCTTTGCATATGGTCAGCTGGTCCTCAGTTAGATCCCCTAACTGCTCCTGCTCCAGCTCAGAGAGATGTAACATCAACATGATCTCACTGACACCAAGACTTTTTCCATCAAGGCACAGAGAGAAATCAGGCTATAGGGTTTGCTGTCACAACCCATTCATAGAATGGTGGCCTATATATGGCAAGGGTATAATCTGACAGCTATAGGATCAAATGAGTTATATAATGGATTCAGAGACTCTCATTGTACAGATCTTTGAGCAAAGCAGTAATCCCTGTCCGGATTTAAAGCGAAAACCCCAACAAGATTGAAAGCTTGTTCAGGAACCTGAGTTCAGGACCGGACTTAAAGAACAGACAAACAGAATGTGCATGATTCTTTCTGCATATTTTGAATGTAACCTCAGAGGATTGGAGTAATCTTTAGTAGTTTAATAGTCATGATGCCAAGTCTTACAACGATTCATACTGTTAATTATCCAACCAGATGCTTTCATGTTAAACTTTGACTTCAATTTTTTTGAAACCAACACTTGCTGTTTCCTTGTTGCATTATACATTCACTCACCATTTGGTTGACAGTCTTCCCTGGAGCAATTTCAATGGCCAGACCCAAATCTGAAAGTCGGCATTGGCCTTGGCTGTCCAGCAACACGTTCTCTGGCTTCATATCACGGTATATGATGTCCATGGCATGCAGATGCAAAATGCCAGTAGCAATCTGCGCTGTGTAGTGGATGATGCGCTTCATCTCAATGCCCTTATCCATGCCCTTGCCATCATAGCCTATGTTGTAAATGTGGTACTTGAGGTCTCCTCCATTCATCAGCGTCATGACAAGGCACAGGTGGGTCTTGTTGTCATACGCATAGCCCAAGTTGACCAAAAACAGGCTGTTAACCTTCTCCAAGATCTTTTTCTCTAACAGGGCCATCTTCTCTCCATTTTTTTTCTTCAGCCGCTTTTTACACAACTTCTTACAGGCATACATCTGGCCCGTGTTCTTCACCTGTACTGCACACACCTTGGGAAAGACAAATTATTTTAATGATTTTAGCATTATCAAATATTTCCACCTTTTTATGAATTACAGTCATTTCTTGCAACAAGAGCCTGTGGTCTAACTACTCTTAGTGGCTCTGGCTTTGTAGACCATTTCATACCAACTTTACCCACAACCTTCATGTAAAGGTTATTTGTGGCATCATTATTTCTGTCGACAGAGATTATTAAATAAAGCAATACTGGCCGATTCATTGTTTAATGTTGTAGGGAAAAACAAGCAATATTTTAAACTGTATACTGTCATCACATCATCACTTTAATTTTCTAAGTGGGTGCTTTACACTTCAAACATAACATTTAATTACATAACTTTGATGTTCTACTGACCCATTCCGTTTGAGCCACTGTAAGATAGCAATGTGACTTGTAATCTTTAACTTAAAGACTTTAAAGACGGTATGTAAGGTATGATCTCTTGTCATATAACAACCTCTAATATACGACAAACCTGTATTCCTACCTCCTGTCTTTTAAAAAACATGAAATTATACAGAAACTATAATACAGAACCTTCATTACGGTTCTAATTGTTTAATACATTTTATCTCATAGTTTTTTAGTATATAAGGTAATATGCATTTTCTTAAATTCATATTTTAAAGGTAAATTACTTTCAAAAACACATATTTTGATAGACATTTATAAAAAAAAGTGTTTGCATGCTTACCTCTCCAAAGCCTCCTTTTCCCAGAGTTCTGAACTCATAGAAGTATTTGTCATTGATGGGCTGTTTCTCAAACTCTTTCCACTGAAGGAATGTGTCAAAAGCTGGACTGGCTTGGTAATCTGTGAAGGGTTTGCCCTTCAGAAAATCTCTTACACCTTCCTGGACTTTGTTTTTCATCACCTCTGCAAAGTTGGCATCTGTCACAGACTTGCATTTGTCTGCAGCCTCCCCGGTAAGAAACGTAAGGTAGGTCTTAGAATCAGCCTTGCAATACTTATTGATGATGTTTTGGCGCGCCTTGTCTTTTGCTGCACCTTCAGCCAAATCCCAGTCGTAAAGCTCATCCAGGAAATCAGCAGCAAGCTTGTACTCAGGGTTGTTTGCCAGGAACTTACGGAATAACTTTTTGCCAATAGGCTGCTTTTCACAAAGTGATGTAAAGTCCTTGTCGAGGGACGATCGCAATGATACACACTGATCATTCTTGGGGAGTGACAAGCTCCGACGCCGCTTTTTCATCTCCTTGTCATCACCACCCTGGGCTTTTAGGTAGGCTGTGTTAGCCACCAGGTTATCCAGTCCCCCCATGTCACACATCTTGGCGGCTGTATGTGGTCTCTCCCCCCTAGGTAACTGGAATCTTCAATGGCTCCCTCGCAATGCCCTCTAACAACCAGCACAGCGTCTTTGAGAATGTGGTTGTCTGTGTGAGAGTGGAATTCACCCTGAAGCCAGCGTGTAAATGAGCTCCTTCACCCAAACTACCTGCAAACTCAAGACACACTGACACACCCACTAATTACTCATTGAGAATTAAATACCAAGGAGGGATTTTGGCTTAAGGATCTTTGTGTGGCCTATTCGAGGATGCTGTGCACGTAAAGGGAATCATAAGCGGGCTCTGTCCTAAGAGGCTTTGTGACCCTCTATATTTGTTCTTGGTGTTCAGTATTCTCCATCAGTGGTCTAATGTGTTATTGTTTATGTATCTAATATTGAGACCAAATAAAAATAAAAGAGTGGATAATGCAGTAAATTATCTGGAAAAAATGGAGGCCTTTATAAATAACTGTCATTGGAGCTTTTTATAAAATATTGTTTGCTACATTGAGATCTGCCGTGACTACAGACGATCATAACGCCCAGTGAGATGTTGTAATGTGCAAATAATAACTGATGAAGTGCTGCTCAGTGAGTGCAAAACCAAAATAGCTGGTTTACTATTAAGTTCATTTGATCTAGTCCATGTAACTAATGAGCAACAACACATAACTGTTAAAAGACAAACAGATTTTTTTTTAAATAGCCCAAGGACAGAAATGTGACAGAGCTGAGGTTAAACTCAGCACAAATGTGCATGTTTCTGACTGAGCTCAAATATATATTAAATATCTTTGTGCATTTGCATACTGTTGCAGCACATCCCTCTGACCAGACAGATGTTCTTTATTCCCACACATGTGATATCAGTTTGGCATTTCTTTCCATTGTTGCTGTTGGCAGTAACCCTAAGCCTCAGCTACAGTGATGTAGGCTAATTCAGTACGATAAACCTCAGATAATATTAGCTAATCCTTTCTCAAATGCTCTCAATCCGTCAGTGCCCTGCACAAGATCAGGGGCTTTGCTTGCCATCAGTGAACTCCAGACACAGACCTTTGACTTAAAAAAGGCCAGACTGACACACACACACACACACACACACACACATAAAACAACCAGTGTGGGAGTGGGTAAAATGTGTTTTTTCTTTTTAAGCTATGATTAGAATAAAGACTAATTGAGGGTGTAAAGATTAGACATACAAGCAGTGACACTGGACCATAATATATACATGCATGCATGCATTCATAGAAACATACATACAAGCTATTTATGTCACACACCTTTGCCGCTCCTATTTAGATGTATGGTCTTTTCTGATTTTAATGTTTGATCTTTGAGCAGAGTGTTCGTTTAACCTTGGGGGGATTACCCCCAGCCTGAGGAGGGAGTAAAGGTTAAGATGAGGATGCTCATCCTATTTCCCACATGGCCCACTGCGTGGTCTTTACGTGGTCTGGCTATATCCTCTTATGGCCTCTCTCAAGCTTTCCACCAAAAGAGGCAGTCAATGTAACACATCTAGGTATACAGTCATTAGCAAAACAGCATAGTTTTTTGGAAGAGCTTACACTGCATGAAACAAAACAGTCTAGAGTGGTAACTACACAACGGCAGAGCATCCAAGCTGTTATGTAACTTTATATTAGGCAGAGCAGGAAATTAGCCATATAACACAACCACATTAAAAGATACAGTGAGGAGAAGCAAGGTACAAAACACAAAACTTGAAGACTTCAAATTTAATTCACAAAGACAGGATCAGCGGCACGAGTGTGATTTGGAGGTAATGGTTTCAAGAACTGAAATAGGTTAAGTCTTTGGTGGGCCAAATGTCAGTGAGTAGGTCTGAGGGAGGTAATGAATCAATCATCATCTATCAGAATCAATTCTTTGTTTTTCAGTTATTCCGCATTCAGCGAGTCAGCAATAAACACCAAAGGAAGACAATGACGAAGGAAAACTTGCCTTTGATGTCGTATTTATTCATAAAGTGTATATTATAGTATATTGATGTGTCATTATTTAACAAAGCAAATGCACTGAGCCTTGCCCATTTAATACATACAGATCAGTAGTACACCTATGAATTTTTTTCCAGCCAGTATTACATTAAAAAAAAAAGACACGCAGCATTTAAGGTGAGAATTTGATCTATGTTATTTTTTGCAATGTGATGTCTTGTAATGTAGTGAGCAACGCAGTAATGCACCTAAAAGTTGTTTGCCACTTAAATCAATGATCAGGTTGTCTCTTACACTGGGTTTCAACTCTAGTCTGGGTCTTGCTCTTCTTCGTTACTGAGCTCAAAGCTATTTGGACTGATAGTCACTAAAACCGTCCAGAAAATGACCGACTGCATCATCCACACTTTACCGTGTTGCATAGTGAATAACACTAAGGTTAGATTTTCCATGTGTTTAGCACAACTGTGATCTAACATTGTGTTTTTGATCCCAATGGCCTCATGTGCAGTAACAACAACAGCAAGCACTGAGTGGAGAGAAGAATGAGCTGGAGCACAGATTCAGAGATTCAAGGAGATTGTGATGCAGTGATTGAGATGGGTAAAGCCTTTCAGCTGGAAAGAGAGAACATGGAGAGTGAACTCATGGCTTTAAACGAGAGAAATTACCTGGCTAAGGAAAGGAAAGCCATCAGTTTTGGAAATAAAGCAAAGATCTTGAGTAGGGAGACCTACCTTAAAGCCTTCGAGCTGGAGAGAGAGAGCATGGAGCGAGAGAGAGAAAGCTTCAAGAAAGAAGTGATAGAAAACGGTAAGCAGAGGCAGCTCTTCAGTGCTGAACAAGATGATATCATTAATAACAGGAAGTATTTCAAAATAGAGCAGCAAGAAATGGCTATGTTGAGAAAGGCATACCTAAAGGAAAAGTTAGACATCCAGAGGATGAGAGACGCTTTAGAGATGGAGAGAGAGAGTTTGCAGAGAGAGAGAGAAAACTTTAAGAAAGACCTCCTGGCTTTAAATGCCGAGAGAGCGGAGATTGCTGAGGAAAGGAAGGCCATCAGTTTAGAGAAGGAAGAGTTAAACTCGACCAGAAAGACCTACCTTAAACAGAAGGCGCGCTTAAAGAAGATAAGTGATGCCATACGGCTGGAGAGAAAGAACATGGAGAGAGAGAGAGAAAACTTCAAGAAGGAAATGATGGAGAACACAAGGAAGAGAGGAGTCTTTAAAACGGAAAATGATGATATGATGACTAACAGGAAGTATTTCAAGATGGAGAAGGAAGAAATGGCTATGCTGAGAAAGGCATACTTAAAGGAGAAGTTAGACATCCAGAGGATGAGGGACACTTTACAGCTGGAGAGAGAGAATGCGGAGAGAGAGAGACAAAACTTCAAGAAAGAGCTCAAGTCTTTAAATCGGGGGTCGGAACCCTATTCTATGCAAACAGCCATTTGGCTCCCATTCAACTGGTTAACATTAGCTTGGCATTAAAAATGGCAAATTATAACGAATCTTCTTCAGATAATCAATATATTATTATAACCAATTTTAGGGGTTTGTATCAATGGGCTATCAACGTAATCACAAGCCTGAAAAGACTTGAAGATACAGTGTATTCAGTGGGTTGTGATATACCTTCAACTCTAGATGTCACTTAATCCTTCTCCATGAACCTTTAACTCTGTGTTGTTTCTATTGCTACAGTCTGGCATTGCTCAGTGCTCTGTTATGCACTGCTGTTTTACTTCATCGCTCTCCAAGGGTGATGTGTGCCATGATTTACACCACAGCATGAGTCAGTGTCAAAGTCAGGGCTCAGATCATGGATGGGACGATGCCATGAGGAGATTCCTCCTCAGATACAGACAACATGCTTTTCTCTGAGCTTACCTCAGGAGCCTCCTCCACCTCCTTATCTTGGTCAGAGACCTGTTCTTCCTGTAGCTCCTGAGTCTTTAAACGTCTGCGGCTGATCAGCTTCTGCAGCTGTAACTTGCTGGTGAAGAAGATGCTGCGCCAGCCCACCTCAAGTGCCAGGAGCGCCACCTCATCTGAAACTGTGTTGCAGCACCGTCGCACCGCTTGCTCCCAAAACTCCTCGGATCCACATAGCTGAAGAGCAGAAGTTTAAAAAAAAGGGAACTAAAACAAAAGATCTGATTTTGTAGCCTTACAGAAACTTCACCTAAATAACAGTGATTAATTTACACGAGAAATCGACAAGACAAAACAGGAAATTGTGAAAACAGACTTAACATTTCTTATCTCAAAATACAATCTACCTGTGGTATCATTTGTTATACACCTCCATAAACTCACCTGCCTGAACCTACGTGAAGTTTTTCCAAGCTGCTCCACATCCTCTAGTTCAAGATAATTTATTATCCGCAGAAGTAAGGAGTCAGACATGTGCTCCAGATAATCATAATGGCCTTGGCACAAAGCCTTGGTATACTGCAAGATTCGATGACCAAAAGCCATACTGAGCTCACCTGGGAAGAGCCCGTTATTTTAGCTGTTGTTCATATTCAAGCATTCAATATGTTGTCACATTAAACATTTCACATTATTTATAATCTGAAGACAGAGCCTTTGTACCTGAAACAGGTTAGTACACGTTTCCTGTAAACAAAATGTGCTACTATTATTCTAAACATAAATTCTAGGCTTATATATGCCTTGGATTATAGAAACATAGATATATGCAATCTATAATTATTTTAGGGAAAATTAATAGACCATGAGGTTTTCTTTGTATATCACCTTGAAAAACACAAACAAATCTGTGAACTAAACACTTACTGGCACAATGCCACTGCCTTCACCATGACTCCACTGAAGGCCAGGTGAAGAAGAAAGCATCATGTGGTTCTTGAGAACTCAATGATTTGCCAATGGTGTCGAAACCTTTAATTTCTCCCTGAACTCTTGCATACAGTGAAGTTAACAGACACAGAAAATGGTAAACATGTCCTTACTTTGCAGCCAAGTGTCGTCCAAGAAGTCCTGGTGGGACTCCCTCAGCTCCCCGGGTTTGGAGTACCTGTCCACAGCTCTCACAGATATCCTCCACCACTGCCATATCACCTGTGGATGCAAATTTAAAATAAAGCTTGTGTTTAAAATGTTTTCATTGTTAGTTTTGAAAATTATTGTCATAACAATGTGTTCTGTCTGTTGAAGCTTCTGTTCTGTCCGTCCAAAACCTGCACTTAGCAGCAAAGTTCAAAAGCTAACCTAGCTAACACGAACCCTTGTGATTGTAGCATGTTTAGCTAGGTTACAAATGGTATACAGTATATTCTTTCAAACTAGCGACTCTCCTTTTCAAAAACATTGATACTTACGTCTGACTTGGTGACAATAAAATGATAAAAGTTCTTATTAGGCGGAGGGCCTCTCCCAGAGATTTCAAACAACGGCTCTCTCAACAGGGACGCCATGTTATTGTTTGGTCGTCGTCATGGCAACAACAAGACTTCCTAAAAAAAAAACATTTATCATGGATTTTTTTTTCTTTTTCCGAATTTGTATTAGAAAAACGGTTCTTAAAACATTGTTGACAAGCCTGTATGTAGAGACATAAAGACAAAGCTTTATTAATGCATATTAAATACAACAAGTCTACATCACGTTTATCTTAAAAACCTTAATCTGCCTAAGTTTAAAGGATGAATTTGTTAGTAATTAGAATACTTTACATTAGACAGAGAGGATACTGGTAAAACACATGAACTTAATCTTGATAGTGAACGGCCATTATAGTAAATAGGGTTAATAACTTAACTATGTCAGTTTGAAGGATTAAGAACAGCAGTATTTTAACAGATTTACACAAAGTCATTGTTGTAGTTAAAAATCTTTTAATTTATTTATACATATATTTATATATGTACACATTTACTTACCTATTCTTGTAAAGACAAGAAACACATTGTGAACTGTTTGTTAGTCATCGGTGGCACAACTGAAACCCGGGCTCTCCAGAGTCACAGGAGGATCCAGTATTGTAATAATCCATAAATGAATCAATTCTTTTCCTTTGCCTTATTTAAAGCAAACTGAAGGGAGAACTACATTTCTCCTAATTCTGTTCTTCTCTCAAAAGACTTTTCAAACAGAAGGCAAAGAAGAAGACTGATTATCAAGAGTGCGGTGATCACAACAAAACACATTTCATACGTATTTTACGTTCAAATGTTTGTTTATGCAGGGTCTGGTAAACCTGTCATTCCCTGTCAATAGGCCACTTCATCTGCACATTACTAACAATCTTTCCTTTGTCTTAAACCAGGTTATTGGGAGCTTACTGAATGCTTTCATTAAAGTTTTATAGAAAAAAAGAAGCCAGACATGAGCGCTTCTTGTCTCATTCCTTCTGTGCTCTAATAAACATTTTAACGGTTAGACATGGGTTTTTTTTAGCTTTTGGTCATGGGAAACGTTCAAGTCTCAAGAATAGCACTCTGGATCGCAAAGTTAATAAACGGATATTTTTGCACCTTAATGCCAGTATAGTAGCATTTATACTAAAATAACAAATATATATCCCTTTTGAAAATAAAATACCTGCATCATTATGGCTGCTTCAAACCACAGATAATGGATTTGGATGGAACCCTGTTAATCATCTTAGAAGTGTATACCCTTATATAGATTGTAGTGGTTTTCTTTTTACAGAAGGTGTGTGTATACTCACCCTTGTTAACTCAGTCCTTGTTAAACATAACATCTACTTAATTGCGAATACAAATAATATGCACAGAGCGTACAGTCATAAACAAAATGTAAAAAGCATATAATGTATATAGTCCAAACGGTACAACCCCTCCCATAACAGTCCCTTAGTCTTCAATATTGTCCTTTGTACTCCTTCAAAGTGTTGTAAACTTTTTTTATGAGTTGTAAGTCTTTTTTTCAAAGAAATGTACTTCCACTAGTTGCGTGACGGAACGGGTGCATTGAGTATGTGCTGCATGCTGCCCTCTGGTGGCAAGAACCTAGAGCTGTGCTACAGGAAAGGGTTGGTAGACGAACCCCCTGAAGGAAACGACCCGGCTGGGGCTCCCGCCTGTAGCAATGAAATAAAGTCAGTTCAGTTTTTGAATTGTTAGTATTACTTAGCTGCACTGTTTTATTTCTTTATATTTTTAAAAAAAACATGGGGGAAAATTGACCACGCATGCTTACCATGAATGGGTTGTTGGTCATGCCAGGGCCAGCCATGGATTGGCCAAAAGGCGTCATGGAGGGCTTGTTCTGACTGTAGACTGGGAAGGCAGGGCCTGGGGGTGATGGAGGAAAAGGTTTTATTACACCCTCATTCTGCTCTCTCCAGCACTTAAGTAATGTGTATAATTTTATTGTATAGTTATGTATATTGCCTCTGATCTTGTACCTATTAGAATTTCAACATATGCTGGAAACTGATTCCTTGTGTTTGTAAGCACACTTGGCGAATAAACCTGTTTTGATTCTGATAAGATTTATTCTATTTTACTGTGACAGTTAAATCAACAGGGTATAAGGAGAAAAAATGAATTTGAAAAGACTCTATTTACAGTCATTTTAATTATAAAAATAATTTTGGTTTAATTCAAAGGAACTAAGCGTTGGAGGAGGAACACTCAAGAAAACAAAAATCCAGCATGTCAGCTTGCATTTAGGTATGAACAGCACCTTATGACAGATGTCAGATTTGTTCATTTTGTTTTTGTGCTTTATACAGAGCAGAACCTTAAGATTTTCTACTCAAAATCTAACCATTTAACATTGTGCAAGAGCTGCCACTGACAAGTCACACTCACAGTTTCTCATTTCTTGATGCAAATGATAATTGTCAGGGTATAAATTATATACAGATCATGCAGGGGAATAGGCACATGACCTAAATCACAAACAGGCACTGCTTAGGTGGAACAGGGTAAGAGGGCAGGGGGATGTGGGAGACCACTAACCATTAGACTGAGGATGGTAGGCCCCAGGTTGAGCATAGGGGATGGGAGCCTGGCCAGGGAATTGCTGCTGGAAGTTTCCACTGAAACTGGTCGGGAGGCAGTAGGAAGATGCACTCCCAAAGCCGGCAGGCATGCTCATAGAGCCAGTACCAAACGAAGCTACAAGACACACAAAACGTGTGCACAGTGAATGTGTGCACATATATATACGGTACTCACTGACAGAACATGCACACACAAGGAGTACATTCTAAATACTATTTAAAAAACCACAAGGCTATATGTCAATGTAACTCGGTTACATCAAAGAATAATTAAAATACACCTAGCATATGTACACACACACACACCTGCAGCTGGAGCCCTGCCATTGGTCTGGAAAGGGTTGGTGGCCATCTCCGGGGGAACGGCTGCAGCCACAAAGGGATTTGTGGATGGGATGGCTAGGAGAAATACACAAGTAAGTTACAAAATGAGTCTCTGAGCTTAATGATAGAACGTACCACTGTTTCTATCATTCTGTATGCATCACTTTAGAATAACCACCTCCAAAGCCAGGCTGCATTGTGGGTAGCACAGGTGGATTCTGGGCTGGCGATGAACCAAGCACTGGTCCAAACATATTCCTATAAAATACAATACTTAAGTTAATTAATGAATTAAGTGATGTCACATTAAACGATGGCCATACAACAGGGGTCTTCAACGTTTTCCAGGCCAAGGACCCCCAAACTGACGGAGAGATGGAGCAGGGACCCCCTACTCATGTATAAAATTGTGTTTTATATTAAACTGGTCCTATAGTGCAAAACTTTCGCGACCCCCCTGCAGTACCTCTGCGGACCCCCTGTTGAAGACCTCTGCCATACAATATTCCTCGAACAGATTCACTGTTAATATTTTGCCAGTTTTTTATTCAACAACTGGTAGATTTATTTTTGATCAAATTAATATAAGGTGTATACAATGAATCCTCATTGAAAGAAATCACATGTAGGAAATAAAGTGCTTCTGGTGAATATTTGCTTGTAGTTGTTTGCTGGTTTCTCACCCTTGCACATTGTTGCCTGTGGAGGCAGAGGAGCTGAGCTTATTGTCTAACTCAGCCAGAGCAGCATAGCGGTCCTCTCTGCGACTCCCTGCCTGGGACTGGGCAGGGACAGCGCTGGACATTGATGGGATTGGCACACCTCCACCTACGGACAGTTTAAAATTACAACACTCAGCCAGAGCCACATGCAAACTCATACAAATAATAAAAAGACAAAGAAATAACTCTCAAAGATGACTAGGCAAAAGGCTATTTCAAAACAAAATGCATATAAGTGAGGTTAGGGTCTAAGGTTTAACTGTCCACTGGGTGTCTCCCTTCACAGCAATTCTCATATCCTGTTCCAAATTAATTCAAGCTGGAAGAACGGTGGTCAGTGTTACAAACATTAATAAAGCTTGAACATATCTTAAGTGCTCTCTATAATGTTACAACCTTTAAAATTATATTCTTGAAAAACACACTACAATCAAGTTTTTTAAAGTTGCTGGACAACAGCAGTAGTGATGACTTGCACTTTCTATATATACAGTGGGCTAAATCAGTGGACACAGTGCGAAAGAGACAAATAATTTTAAAAAAATGGGGTGAGGGTGAGTGTGTGTTTGTGTGTGGGGGGTGGGGTGGGGTGGTGGTGGAGTTAAGGCAATGGTAGGGTGGGGGGTACCTGATGAAAAGGACTTTGAGGGAGGTGACGTGCTCAGATGGGATGGAATTTCAGTGTTTCCAAATGCCTCAAAGTTGGCAAAGTTGGAGTTTGAATTACCCTGAGGGGCTGCAGCCACACACAAGGAAAAATGAACATAGGCCATGAAAAAGGAAATAAAAACAATGGCTACTCATGGGATGATAAACAACAAAGGAGCACACACTACTGTGAAATTGTATTGATCAATGTTAGTCTGACAGAGTTTTTGGATGTATTGAGACCTCTGAGAATGAGTCTTACCTGACTGGCTAGGAAAATGTGCAAAGTTGGCAAAGTTAGAAGAGCTGGCAGTTTGAGTGGGTGGGGCAGCAAAGATGTCTCCTCCCAAGTCTGAGAGCAGGTCAAACTTCTTCTCCTGAGCAGCGCTGTGCGCCTGCGAACGACCTAGACCTGGAGACTAGGCAGTAATGCAGGAGAAATATACTTTTCCACACTTTAGCTCAACTAATGTTTAAAAAAAGAACAAGTTGATATTTAATTGGCGAGATAATAAAGTTCAGCATGATCTCCGTTACCTGGCGGAGTGGGGTTTTGTTGAGCTGCAGGGTTTTGAGGGGTTGCACCTCTGGGGTACTGCCAGTGCTGCTGGCTGAGGAGCCAGACACAGAGGCCTGGACACTTGCTACTGCTCTTGCCTGGTCTGGTGGAACATACCTAATCATAAAAGCAAAGTGCCCCTAATTAAATAATATTACTTAATTCCTACGTCTTGCCATTCATACAATGTGTACATACTAAACTGAAATAAGCAAAGTCATAAAGGCTAATCATAAAGAATTAAATCATTTTGTGTTGTTTGAAAACTGGATTTTACTTATCAAACAAAAATATGTTACCATCTTTTCTTTTCGTATTTTTCTTGGAGGAACTCTTTTACTTTCTGTGGCTCTCGAAAATCTGGAACAACTGATGTCCTGTCGTCATAGAGGCCTAACCAGATGTGTTTACAGACCTACAGGGGGGCAGAGGAATGGGGAGAGTGGGTGGTAAAGAAGAGATTGGAGTGGGGGTGGTGGCAAAGCAAGGAAAGAGGTGAGAGAAAGTAAGGGGAAAGGGGGAGGGGATGAGAAGAATAGGGAGAGGAAAAAAGAGGCAGAGGAATGCCAATAAATTCCACTCAAGGCCAAAATAAAATCCAAGCTGCAAATACATAATGGACTGATATTTTTCATAGAAAATACTGTCTAACCATGTAAAACCCTGGTTATATATCGTTTTTGAAAAGTATTCCTAATACCTCATTGCTATGTTTCTGTAGAAACTCAATTTCTTGCTGCGTAAATGTGGTCATAGAGATGGACTTCACTCTGTGTGGGGGATTTAGTCCACGTCTGTAGGCAGAGGAGATAAATGTTAGCTAAAAAACAGAAGCAGGATGCAACCCAGTGCTTTCAAAACCTATGTGGTGGAGTCAACTCACAAATACACTTTACTGTCTCTCATTTTATGATAAATGTAAATCACATTGATCAACAAGAGGCACCAACGAACAGCAGGGTGCCATGACTAAGGTGTGTCAAAAGACAAGTCAACAACAGTAACTGCATCAGTTGCAGCTTTATGGCAGACTGATAAAGACAAACCTGCTGATGAAATAAAGATCATATTCCATCTATCTGGGCCAGTGTTTGCCTGTAAGGCATGTGTCTAACAAACACTAACAAAGCTGAGAAGGTTTCTATGGTCTGGTGGCATCAAAAACACATCATCAATGTCAAGTTGCAGGTTAAAAGGTATTTCGTTCAAAAAATTGAAAATGTGTAGGGAACGAATGAAAACGCCCCCCCCCCTTAAACCCTGTATTACGATCTGTCATCAAAGCGGCTACAAGTGGAGAGCTTTAAGTTAGTCTGTTCACATCATGCAATAAAATGCACTGTGAGAGTGTCTCCACTGCAAAAGCAAATGTATGTATGCAAATCAAGACAGATGTCATTTCTGTTCATGAAGACCATAGGGTGTTTAAAACGAGTTAGACTGTACAGACGTGTATGTTGTCAGTGTCTGTTGAGTTTGCGTGTGCATCGGTGCAAGTAACAGGTGCAGAGAGGAGACAGAGTAAAGTCAGGGGTGGCTGAGTGAATCAGCACATTACGTATATATATACATATATATAGATATATATATATAAAAATCATGATGCATTTGTGTTCACATGTGTGAAAGAATGCTGTCACATGCATCCATCCAAGATAACCTTATAATGAGGTCTGAGTGATTTGATTTTTCAAAAGAGGAATGAGGAAAAACTGCATCGTCCAGACGAGCAAAGATGATACAGACACAACACAAACCTTAGGCCTGAACTGTTACCAAAGGTGCCACTACTAAAATTGATTTTAAAAAGGTAAACACTGTGATGATCAATACTTTTTAAGTTATTACACGAAGGAGTAGATGTCTAATATTTAAGTGTATTGCTTAGTGGGTTACTTTGTATCCACATTGTCTGACAGTACGATGAGCACACACACTGTCATCCATATGGGCAACTAAGTGGGCAGGGAGGATGAAGCCTAAATCCTGGTTAGGATTTTATAACAACATGTATTTCTAATGAAGAAGTGCGTTTATGAAACATCAGCTCAAGTCTGACCCACTGCTCCACCTCATCATTTCTCTACAACACTTTACAAAAAGTGTAAGTAGTACATGAATCCCACATGTTTTATTTTTTGTATAAAAAATAAATCAACTCTAAAAAATAAACCTTATAAAATACTTATAATTAATTAATTAATTGGTATTTTGAGCAATTAGAAGAATGCTTTTATATTTTATTTTATTTCAGTTCAGCTAACTTCCTCAACAGAGTCCCACCCTGCCCCTGCTTATCTGGAGGTGTGTATTTTAAAAAGGTAAACACTGTGATGATCAATACTTTTTAAGTTATTACATGAAGGAGTAGATGTCTAATATTTAAGTGTACTGCTTAGTGGGTTACTTTGTATCCGCATTGTCTGACAGTACGATGAGCACACACACTGTCATCCATATGGGCGACTAAGTGGGCAGGGAGGATGAAGCCTAAATCCTGGTTAGGATTTTATAACAACATGTATTTCTAATGAAGAAGTGCGTTTATGAAACATCAGCTCAAGTCTGACCCACTGCTCCACCTCATCATTTCTCTACAACACTTTACAAAAAGTGTAAGTAGTACATGAATCCCACATGTTTTATTTTTTGTATAAAAAATAAATCAACTCTAAAAAATAAACCTTATAAAATACTTATAATTAATTAATTAATTGGTATTTTTTCAGTTCAGCTAACTTCCTCAACAGAGTCCCACCCTGACCCTGCTTATCTGGAGGTGTGTACATCTGTGTTTTCTACATGTTTTTGTCCGAGGTCCAACCAAAGTTCAGCCAGATGAGGTGCCCTGTGACGCGTTGTTTTTATTAAACTACATGCACAAATATTTGACCGAAGGGTATGTGGACCTCAAGTTTGTCCCGCTAACCTTGGCCACACATGCAACAAGCGGCTGATACCATCTCTGACACAGAATGCATGCACAACAGGAAAAAACATGGTGACACTGCCCTGCCCCGTCCATAGGGTCAAGAGGTCATTTGGGAGTTTAGTGGAAATGAAGGTTATTTGAAACTTGTGCTATGGTCCTCAGAATGATCAGTTCTCATCCAGTTGAACATACAAATCGCTGATTTAGGACGGGTGTGCTAAACCTGGTCTCTACTATCATCACCAAGAGGAAACGTCTTCATCCCAGCAATTTAAAGGGTTGTTCTGACCACTTGTCATCTTCCGACAGCTCATGTACACAAATACTATGTAACACCGTATCTATGACACCGCCTTCACCACACAGAAGCAAATAAGTAAACAAACTACACCGCCGACATCACCGGGACCAACCCAAACCAGCACAGCGGCCTCGGGCTGAACCCAAAGCAGCGCCAGCGTTACCTGTCCCGACTTCAGCGCTAGCTAACGAGCTAACGGTTCCGCCGAGTCAGTATTGGACCGCAGTAGTAGAAAACCGACAGCGTTTGCCAGGCGGCCAGAGTACACGGTAAAGACAAGACTCTGACTCACAATATCCCAGAGCAGGTAGTACAGACGAAGGAGCCCACTGTCATGTTGACATAAGTCGGGCCGCGCTGGTCGCAGTCGAAGCATTTCCTATTCGCGGGCAAGCTAGTCATTTCCCGGAGCATCTTCAGATGAGTCTCCTCCTGCTTTCGTTTCGCGCTCGTCGCCATGACGGAAAACAACGGACTGGTATCACCGGGAGGGCAAAGTATGGATACGGGACCCGCGGCAGGGTGGGTGTCTGTCTTCAGGGCTGACTTGCCGCGTACGACAGCGGTGGCCAGGCAGACACCTTGCCGAGAGGTCTATAGAGGAGGAGACTGGGCGACTGACGCTCTACTTCTTCTACACGCAGAATATTAAAAAACGAATCTACCCCACAGCCTCCAGCGCCACCTGAAGGTTTGGAATGATGCCCCGTATTTTGCTATACTGTATAGCGATAACTCTAATTTGGAAAAGTCAGGAAATTTGGATTAACATCGCACTCATGTAAATTGTAGTGTTTGTCCCGAATGACAATGAAACCACACAACCAAATGAACTTAAGCATGATATTTATTTAAAAACAAATTAAGATCTTATTATAAAACATAATGTTGTTTAGTTTAGTACACTTAAAAAACAAAACAAAAGTGTCTATACATTATTTAAACATCTCAACATCTTTTTTTTTTAAGCACATTATACCACTTAAATGCATGTTTTCAGATTCAAGTCTCTGCCTTGGCATCCTTTGCACAACAGGTGCTCATTGAATATCTAGTGATGAGACATCCCCTGTCTCCAGCTTTGGCTTTAGGGACGTCCTCCCTGACAGTGCTCGCACTGTTCTCTTTCATAGCCGTCTGTCGCCTGCTCTGCTTTTCTTAGTGGCTTTGCAGGAAAGCGCTGGCTGCACTGAGGAACTGCTCAGTGAACTGCATTGTTGCGAGGACTGCGGCTCAGACTAGATCAGATTACTGTATTGTCCACAAGGGCAGTTCTCTAATGAAATGACAAAAGACTTTAAGTCAGCGTCTTACAAATTGCTTTCTGCGGCTTCTTATGATTTGTGGGAAACTAAAAGGGCACTTGGAACAGTACTCTGTAAATATAAATCATAAAAGCTGATGCATTTAAACAGTTTAAGTTGCTGTGTTTGAAAACAAATAACCTTTTTACATAGAATAGATTGTTTACCATTCTACTTGTTTTCCCAGCACATGAATGTAGCATGATGTCAATAACTGATCTCAAAAAGGTACAGTATATAATAATGTTTTCAGATATCTTAGCACAGAGACCAATGGAAAAAAAATTCCCTTGTCCATGGAGACACCAAGTGGCAGTAGTCTTATGTTGTCTTCTGTTTCTTTCTGTTGCTGCTTAAGGAGCTTGCAGCTTCCACCGGCTGGAGGAAAAAGACAACATGTCTATTGATAGTTTGTTTCTTTGCTGAAATAAGACACCAGTTTTCTCTGCTATCTCACTGCTTGGCTGAAAAATAAACATTATTGATCCAAACATGTGTGTAAATGTTTTTTATATATTAATTCTAACCTTCTGAATCAAGTAAGCAGGCCAACTGTTATGTTTACCTTGTTCCTCTTTCTGGTAAGTCTATAGAAGGAATCCAATTTGGTTTGTCTGCTCCCTCCTGCTCCTTTTTCTTTTTCCCACTTCTTCCGATTACTATCCCGTTTCTGACGGAAACTTTCCAATCGATGACGGATTTTCTCCACTCTAAAGAAAACAATCAAATACCACTGATTGTAACACAAAAAATTTAAATGGTATTATAACTGTATCTTAGCAAAAAATATATACATATGTACAAATACATACTTTCCATTTTTGACATGACAGAGAAACCCAACTAAGCCTTTTTCATCTGGCTCAGTCCAATTTAACTGAGGTGCTTCAGCCTGTGGCGCATCCAAGAATAACTTGCGTGCCTCTCTGTATTTCCAGATATGTGGAATGCGATGAGTCTGAGGAGATGCAGAGTTTAGTATCTTTTTAAATATTACAGTTTTGTGATAAAAAGCTTCACAAAAAGAACAATAAAAAAACGACCAATATTCCACCCAGTACCTCTCTGTTGACGTGCAAAACCACATTCTCAATAGTTTGGTACTTCTGGATCAGTGTCAGTGCTCTCTTAGGACCCAAACCACTTATCTTGTCACAGTAGTCACAGCCCAACAGAATACAGAGGTCAACAAACTAGTGGGAAAAAATGCAAGTAAAGTCAAATCATTTGTGTAGCATTATTCTGTGAATTATGACATTGTATGCTTTCATATAAATCATAATATATTTTAGTCTCACCTCCTCATGACTAATTTGAAGTTTCTCTAATAGCTTGGGTAAGGAATATTCAATCACTTTACTGTTGAAAGAAGGAACATGTAGCTCAGGATTAGATCTGATTGATAACAATCCAGTCAATCCTTTAATTAAATTACGAGGATAGATTTTTGTACTAAAACCATAAAAAGGCACAAAGGCAAACATATTTGCCAACTGAAATCCCTAAATATCTATGACACACAGAGAACATAAATATATCACATCTGAAAATTGACATATCACAAATTGCACAGTTCTTACCTGTTCTTCTTGGCGTTCAGCTGGCGTATAAGAATACTGCCTCCAAATGGCAACGTGTCCATGTCCTCTGAAGCTACTGCATATACAGTCCCGTCTTTCACCAGCTGGGCACACAGTGCCTCAGCGTCCCCTGGTGCCTGGGTTGAAGGTACAGGAAAAGAGGGGGGGCTAAAATGAAAATGGAGTCTGTCCGAGGCAAAACAAAACAACACAGTATGTGTATATAATGTATATTCTATTATTAGGAGAAATTACCTGGATGAATGGAACACCAAGAAGCTCCAGGAGACGGAAACAATCCTTGGTCTGGGCTGATGCTTTATTTAGGACAAATGAGTCAACATTAACTTAAGAAGACTGATACTTGGGCAATATTTTCAGTGCATAATCCATATCTTAATAGGGACTGTAAGGAGTAGAGTACTACAACTAAAACCTCAGAATCTCTACTTCCTGTTTCCCCATAGATGTACCTGTGCCTGTGAGTTTGGGGGATGTCCAACCTGCTGCTGCAGCCCGCTTTTCAAGCTGCAGGAACAAGAGGGGTTTGTATCAGTATAGAGTAAGAGTCACCTGGATCACTCAACATGTATCTGCTGAATAAATCATATTGCACTAGTAAATCAAATGCACTTTCAACTTTTAAATATTCACTTCTGTCAACACCCAACAGGAGCAAGAAAGAAAACAACTCTGACTTGTCACTCTCAAACATGTGACTGACACCATGAGGATGTGTTCACGGTCAGGCCAAATGATGCAGACTTAAGGTGTCACTTACAACAGCAGTCTTTTCAATGGGAGGCTTTCCATCGAACACAAACACTGGTTTTATGTCATGCTCCAGGAATGTGAGAGTGCGGAAGAAAAGACCTGTCAAGGGACTTGAGAGAAGAAATGAGGATCAAAAACCCAGAAACTCCTGTATACTACCAGAAAACTGTAAATATGTGTTTTTAATGGTTGAGGATGGCTTGATTCATTAGAATAGTTCTAGTTTTTTTGTGTAGATGTGGTGGTTTCTAACATTATCCAGAAGCTCACCTTAGTGTAGGTGTCACTGCACGGAACTGGTTCATAACAACAGCTATGTCCAGAGCGATTACTTTTCCTGTGCAACACATCACCAGCATCATGTAAGACAGTTTTCATGCAGTCATAGAGAAAACTATGCAAATACAGTGTGAAAACCTGTCACTCATTTCAAACTAGTGTACTCTGCTATATTTCAAAGGGAGGATTTTCATCTCCACCTAACAGTCTGTTACATAACTGTAAATGTAAGCCATTAGTGCTTGTTTTATCTGGTAGCAGACTGACACATCAAATTACATGACTTCAAGAGATTTCATATGTCTTCTAACACTGTTTTAAACAGAAAAACGACTAAATATTAAATAGCCAAGTACTTAAACATTGTTCTTTTCTGCAGTCCACGACTAAATGCTGTAACTTTAGTCAACACTGTTGTACTAGTACTTACACACGTTAGCTTTCATGAAGACTTTGGCCCTTGTACATGAGCGTCAAGTAGCATCACTAACGTGAACTTTGATGTTAGCTAACGTCAATTGGCTGTATGCCAACGCTAGCTATTAGCATCGACGGCTGTTTAACGTAGCAAGGGGTAAACACCACTTTACCTGCGTAGTCACTGATATCCTTATGTTTAATAGCATCAGGAGCATCGAAGCGGATCAAATCTGCCAGCTTCGTGATCCCCATCGCATAGATTTCTCCCTTCCGAAGACGATTTAGATTTTAGAGCCCGTGTTCGGGTTTCCTCTCATTAGTTCCCGCTTTGATCGTAGGTTGTAGTTGTTGAACCGGCTCACGTCAAATACTGCATTTAACTCAATACTGAATTTAATAAACAGGAGCTACTTCCTCTTCTGCACGTTAGCTTATCGGGCAGTAGGGGGCAGTATTGTACAGAGCCAGAAGTATTCAAGAAAACCAACATCCATCATTTATCACACCAAAAACATTTTCAAATAATTTATTCTTGTATCACAGAGAAAATAACACACGTAAAACTCGAGCTTTATGTGATGAAACCAGAGCTTAACACAAAAATGGCAACTGAAACATTCTGCCAGTACCGCTGCTAATTTGGTGTAAATAAAAAAATACATTGTTTTTCAAAAGTAAAGACATCAAAACATCATGTACATATTCATCTTTTACAACTGATCATACACACAATAGTTTAAGATTTACAGCACAATGCATGGTGAGAATCTACACAGATCATGCTTTTTCCAATGAAGAAAAACAAAAGGTGGTCAAATTCTATGGAAAAACAAACTCACACTGTATAAATAGCTTGGGAAATAATAATAATAAATAACATATAGCCACCTCAGTGTCTTGACTTCAGTAGTTTTGCTTTCATTTAATCAAATCCATCACCACTGGGCATGTAACTGCCAGCAAGGTAAATAAGAACCATAATATTTACAACAACATAATTTTCATAATAGGTTCTTTAAATACTGTACATAATGTTCTTGGTTTGGGGTAATTATCCCGTTTAATCCCACTGGCAACTTTTTTTGCCGTTTGGGATTAAACAGGATAATTACCCCAAACCAAGAACCAAGAAGAATTCAAGGGAATTTTAGTGAAAACGATATGGCATCTCTAGAGTTTAGTCATTTTGACACTTTGAGAATTGAGAAATCCTGCAAATATAGCATAAAGTTTGACTCATTTCAGTTAATCTCACTTAAACGAAAAATCGTAACCATCATTGTCTGATCAGTTGTTGTATGTAGGACATGTTTAAAGACACAATTACAGACACCTTTTTAGTTGTTTGCAAACAAAAAATGTACACTGTATGTACACTGGCTCAAAAATTAGTAAATCAAATGTTGATATAGAACTTGCTATAAAAACATTCATCGCTGCAGTTTGCTAATATTGTTTCCGGCAGATGTTGCTGGCAACCAATATTTAAATGGCTTCCAGTATATAGAGGCTTATTTTCGTCCCCCCTCAGCGACGCATCCAGATCCAGGTGTTAATAATCCAGAATGCCACTGTAGCAGAATAAAGAATCGCCTCTCGCTTGGAGCGCTCTTGGTTTTCTGCCTCCAGCAGCTGCAGACGTCGGTTCAGCTTCACAATCTGAATGACCACAAAATTTAAAAGAATAGTTTCTTTATTATATGAGTCAAGATGCTGCACCCATGCTGGGCTTAGACAAGACTTGCTAATGTTTCTGTATATGATATGACAATGTCACAAGCACAACTATAGTGACACCATCAAAATCAACAACAGACAGGAAAAACCGAATCTTTCATTTAGATGACTGGAACTGATTTACCACTATCTCTTAAAAGCAGCCGGAGATGGATTTGTCAGCTTGCTCTATCAGAGCATACCCTCACAGTTGTTAATGTTGGACCTAACTCAATGCCACTAAATAGTTACAATACCCAAACCAAAGCAGTTACAAAAGAAGATTATAGCATATGCCATTTGAACATATTTCAGCATGTTAGACTTGTTACCTGGCGTCGGAGTGAGGAGGCATCCACCAAGGCAGACTCGTCAGGATACATATCCAGGCCTATGTCCAGGTTTTTCCTATGGAGATGAACAATAATTAGTGAAATTAATTAGTGAAAACTTTCGGAAATGAATGACTTCGAGGAATTTCTGGGACAAAGTACAGACACCTGTGATGGCTATCATCCAGGATGTCAATGACCTGCCGGTATGCTCGGCGTGTTGTTGACTGGATATATGACAGGAAGCCAGCAGCTGTGTACAGGTTGACTCTTGCATCCTCGGGGGTAAAGAGAGGTGGACATACACGGACTGGGGGGGCAGAGGGGGATGGAGATACACTGGCAGGACAAAAGCAAAGACACAAGATATTTTAAACCACAAACTGAATCTATAAATTATAACAGACAGGAAAATCTGCACGGAAAGGCACCCACAGTGCATTCTAACAGGTATCTTCAATGTAAAAGTGTACTTACCTTATATCAGCACGGCTGATCTGACTGCTATAGCGACCAGATATGTGCTCACTTGCACTGCGTTCTCTTTGAGAGCATGCATGAAAGTGGGCCTATTATTGGAACAAAGATTAGAAATAATGCCAGACACCCAGACATGTTCACAGGTTAAAACACATTTTCTGGCATTCACTCACTTCAAAATAACAACCTTAACCCTAACACCTAATTATTAGATTCACACCATGTGAACCATAACTTCAAATCATATAATGGTTTATCACAATTTAGTGTCAAGTTCTGAGAATTAAAAAAAAAGTACAATATTTGTGAAAAGTTTACTTCTATTCCTCAACCCTACTGCTGATAAATAAACATTGCAGATATTGTGATTGACCCTTACCCCCTGAATGGTGTTGCTCTGTGGGGCTGCAGATGGTTCCGTCTCAAGGGAGTCCAGTGCCAGTTCTGTGAGAGTGAGGACTTGTGGTGGGGCCTTCATATTTAGGAGGTCCACAGGTGGAACAGACTGAATCAGGTCCAAGTCTCTTGGAGGAGAAAATCGAGCATCCCCATCATCACCTATGGATGAGGTGAGGAGAGAAGGATCCCAAGGACCATTTGGTGATGCATACATGGCCTAATATCCTAGACAGGACTGTGACCTATCCCTTAAATCGAGTAGGCTGTACGTACCTGCAACAACAATCCTCTCTGGAACCTGCATGAGATCTCTGTGAGCGAGCAGAGGCTGCTGGCATCGCAGGGACCCCGTTGGGTCCTCTGGGGCCACCTTGAGCGTCTCAGGGATTCTCATTTGCTGGCTGATGCCTTCTGTGTACTCCAGCTCATAACTGATGCGGTTCATCTCAGCCACCTCTGCGACGGGAGAGGTGTAGATTGGCCCACTCATTCAGCCTGTAGACAATCACACAGGATGCCACGTGAGAGGCACTGTCACCATGGCACATATCAGGCATGTAGGTCAGCTAATATCCAAGTAAGCAACAGCTGCTACAATTAGCAGTTACTGTCCTAATCACAACACGTTAGCCACAGTGCATGTAATGACACAGTGGCTAGCTAACAGCTATATGTCACATCGTTTGTATCTCCCGTGCACACTTACCGTTATGGTTTTAACGCGGGGATTTAAAGTGTCGTGTGTTACAATGCCGTTTCTTGTTCCACATTAAGAGCAGCGACCGGGACGGAGGACAAGCGACGCGGAAAACACACACAGTTTCCGGCTGTAGCGTGAGGCTGCTAACAACATGTGACGTAGCTGTGTCGAGGCGTCGGCGCGCGCGTGTCGAGAAATGTAATACACAAACGTCTTTAATGACGGTGATGCCTGCTTCTTTAGGGGCGAGTGACGTCACATATGACGTAAGGGGGAGATTTATGCTGTTTCTTAATAAAAAAAGGAATAAAGTCACCATCACGCTTGTGTATTAATAAGCATAATCTGTGGAAAACGCTGCAAAAGTTTGAACTAATTTCCTGTGATTTATTAAAACATTCACTGAAATCATTCTGACATAATCATATATAGTTTATTTTTCCATTAATAGACCTCCATCACCATTACCCACACATTGTGCACGTGCGTGTACAAATTTCTTTTACTAGTACTACTCTCTAACGAGCCTCAACTCGAGTGTGAGCTTTACACTACAACTCCCACAATTCCAACCTCTGCTTTATAAAAAACAATGCGCATGCGCAGTCCGCCTGGGCCATTATTTTTGCCCTCCTCAAGCTTCAAATGAACAACAGGCTAAACGCTCCTCGAAATGAATTAAATATTGATACGCGGAAGGAGCGTTTTTTTTCTTCGCGTTCATCGCCGCTGACATACATGGAGTCTCTCGGTCAATAGCTCCTTGTGTCGCCGGGCTGTTCGGTCCTCCGTTGGACTTGAGGCCGACAACAGTGCGCGGAGTGACAGCCCCCGTTAAAGCCAGCCAGCCTGGGTGTTTATCAGGTTGACTAGCCTCCTAGCTAGCTCCGCAGACAGCTCCGAGAGGAGGGAAAAGCCGAAGGGACCGTTCGAGAACTTCGAGGAAGAGGGAGCTGTGGCTGTCCCTGTCCCGTCCGACCTGCTGAGGGGATGGCACACCTTCGAGACATGCAAAACCAGGTACAGAAATCCTCTTGTCTCCAACTGTCACCTCCCTTCTTCTTCACCAAGACAGGGCGAACCCCATTCACCGCCAGGTCTTCCATGAATATGTGGGTGGAGGTCCAAGCAATGCAGCGCCAGATCTCCTCTATACTGAGTTCATATTGAGTTTACGTCATTTTTGTCAACTTTAACATGTCATTAGACAACTGTATATATTAATGAAGTGAGTTACATTTTAAAAGCTTAAACGTGTCATGTACAAGCTAACCTACTAGCAACTGTCACATGGTGCATATACTCAGGAATTTTGAGTTATGACAGGTTCATTCTCAGTCCCATCATCATTTCCTGGTGTTGCGGCGACAGAAAACCACTAAACCTTTACATTGTCATGCCTCTTCAATTACATCTTGACACGTTCGGTCAAGAGTTTGGGAAATGATAAGGTTTATGACTGAAGAACCTGGGCTCTGACAAAGATAAGCGGTTAATTATCCCTCATGTTTTTTTATCAGCAGTGCATAGTAACATGATAAGTAGGTCAACAGATAGATGTAGCTCTTACTGTCAGATCTAAGTAAACTTTATTTTAAAAATTCATATATGAAACAAGTTGTTTGCTTACAGTTTCTGTGCCATTTGAGTTGTTTACCTTCGACACACACTCATAGGTATGAGTAAGAACTAGTACTATGACATTCACTTCATAATTCTTTTGCTGTCACTGGATCAGAATACCCAGTTGGACCCAGAGGAGTACTTCACCAAGCAGGAGCGGATTGGGAAAGGTTCCTTTGGGGAGGTCTACAAAGGCATCAACAACCGCACAAAGGAAGTTGTGGCGATTAAAATAATAGACCTGGAGGAGGCAGAGGATGAGATCGAAGACATTCAGCAGGAGATCACAGTGCTGAGCCAGTGTGATAGTCCCTTTGTTACCAAGTATTATGGCTCATACCTGAAGGTGAGATGATAGCGCAAATACCAGGGTGACACGCACGCAAGTGTGCAAGCACACCCATTTACGACAGTGAAAACGAAGGTCAAGCTGAGTGTTTTAATATCTAAGTCTACCCCCTTTCATCAAATATATTCTCCTTCTCAGGGGACCAAGTTGTGGATTATCATGGAGTATTTAGGTGGAGGATCTGCTTTAGATCTGGTAAGAATGTATCTATGCTGTTTCATGAGTTAAACAACTTTTATCAAATGGCAATCTCAATATTTCATAACCAAAACCCAAGTTTCTCTGAGGAAACTGTCCCAATGTTCACCTTACGTCGATTAACATTCTGTGTTTCCATAAATCCAGCTTCGTCCAGGTCCTCTCGAAGAGACTTACATCGCTACAATACTAAGGGAAATACTAAAGGGGCTGGAGTATCTCCACTCTGAGAGAAAGATTCACAGAGATATCAAAGGTAATGAGCTCCATCTGTGAGCTTGATGTCTTGCAACATAGTGAAGATGTGTGCGTGTCTATTTATTCTGTGTTGCTGTATTCAGAGTATCACAGAAACAATGATCTCAAGAAAATAACATGAAACATCTTGAACATCTGATCAGATTTTGACAACACTTGGCCTCAATAATATGCAACCACACATTATAACTCCATCATTATTGATGCTTTGTATTATGTGAAAGAAACAGACCACCCGTAACAAACAGAGAAAACAAATCCTTACTGTGGTATTTAATTTGTTACATGTTCTTGCGTTTTTCTGCCTCCAGCTGCCAATGTGCTCCTGTCGGAGCAGGGCGATGTGAAGCTGGCAGATTTCGGGGTGGCAGGACAGCTCACAGATACCCAGATTAAAAGGAACACATTTGTTGGCACCCCTTTCTGGATGGCTCCAGAGGTTATCAAACAGTCAGCTTATGACTTCAAGGTGAATCCACAGTATGCAGAGTGGACAAGAAACAACCTTTTCAGCTGTTTGAGTGAAAGGATTCTTTACTTTGGATTTCATTTTATTGATTTTGTTTTTTTTTTTGGCGGTGGCTTAGTATATTAAATTGTACACATTTCTGTCTCCTACTTAGGCTGATATTTGGTCCTTGGGCATTACTGCCATTGAGTTGGCTAAAGGGGAACCACCCAACTCAGACCTACACCCCATGAGGGTCCTCTTCCTCATTCCCAAAAACACTCCTCCCACTTTGGAGGGGCCTTACAGCAAACCTTTCAAAGAGTTTGTGGAGGCCTGTCTAAATAAAGACCCTCGTTTTGTAAGGAAATAATAACTCGAATGATTATAAATATTTATCTATTAAAACCTACAATTAACACTGTCACTAAATGTTCATTTTATGCCACTTCCATTTTGTCATTGTGTCTCTGCACAGAGGCCAACTGCCAAAGAACTTTTGAAGCACAAGTTCATTACACGTTACACCAAGAAGACGGCCTATCTGACAGAGCTGATTGATCGCTACCGACGCTGGAAGTCAGAGGGACATGGCGAGGAGTCCAGCTCTGATGACTCAGATATGTGAGTCTCAAGAAAATGCATTCATTAACACCCACTCTTTTTTATGTATCTATTCATAGACATTTGATCAAATCAGCGACTCTAAACAGACCCATTTTTTTCTAGGGATGCCGATGGTGATGTGGATACATGTCCCATATGGACCTTCCCCACGGTCAGACCCAACTCCATGAACAAGCTACAGAAGGGCTACACACACACAGACTCAGAGGTATGACGCATACAGAACACACATCATCATAGTCAAATCTTTTTTTCCTAACGTGTTTATTTTTTCTTTCTGCAGTCGGGAGATTCAGTGAAAAGACAACCTAAGTCACAATGCTTATCCGCTTTGGTCACACCCATTTTTAGAGAGGTGGGTGTTATTCTTGGAAGTGAAGATCTTTAAATGATGCTCCCCATTCTGCAGCTAGTGAATTTCAATCATGGGCTAAAACATTAAGCCCTATAGGTTTTCTTCTGGTACTGATAACAATCTTAGTCTGAGCTGCAACAGTGATCTCATCTGCACTGCATTTTTTTGTACATGTGAACACGGTGTTGGAAGCTGATATTATCAAACTGCTTTTGATAGTTGCTCATGTCATTACATTTCTGACTGGTGGGGTTTGTTGCTATTTTAGTCTGCTTATTGTAATTCTGTGAACTTTGTCGTCTTTCGATGTGTCTTAACTAATAGTTGAAGGAGAAGCGGCGGGCAAGTGGTGCAGGCGTAGGAGCTATTGAGGAATTGGAGAATGCTTTCAACCTCGCAGAGGAGTCCTGCCCAGGCATCTCCGACCGCCTCGTCACACACATGATGGAGAGAGTGTGCAGGTGATTTGTTAGCCAGTCTTGACAGCTATGGAGTTTTGGATGTCTATTAAGCAACAGAAAACATTAATTCACTGAATTTCAACCTGCTGCTTGATGTAATTTTTTTCAGGTTTTCTTTAAATGGCAACACCACTCCATCTTCACGGTGAAACCCCAACTGGATGTAACTGAACCTCCCCCAACTTTTCAGATAAGGACCACAGAACTCCCTCCTCTTTCTCCTTTGCACTCTCCCTAGTCCTGTACCAGAAGAGATCCCTTTTCTTAGTTATAATTAAATATTTTTACAGTTTTTCTTTAAGAGCGGAGAGTATTTAAGACAAAAAAAGCCATGACATTTAGAGCGTTGTGTATACCTGTTAGACTGAGAAGGAAAACAACTATAATAAAGTTTATGGAAAATGTTTCATTGTGTTAAGTGTCTTGTATGAGTGTTAAGTTCAACCTGTTCATAGGGACACCATTAAGTTTTATGGGTTTGTCAGTCAGCATTAGCTGATGTGTGGAAGGTGTAACTTGACTAAATTTAATATCAGTTAATTTAAGGATCACAGTGAACCTTTAAAAAACATTGATTATATGATTCTTAACTGGTTATATTAAGGCAGATATGGGTTGTTGAAAACGACTTAATACACTAAGGTGAAAAAAAACACTCAAGATATTATTCAAGTTTATTAAAACCTTTATTACAATAAATGTATCAAGAACAATATTTGGTACTTTAATATTGGGTAAAAACTGCGCAAAGGAATGTCAAAGATTCGCATCCTGGCTGGTGAGGAAACACTGGCTACAATGACCTAATTTGGTCACCTTTGACCTCTGCGGTCATGAAAACCACAAAGTACCGGTACTCTGCAGTCGGGAGACAAAAATGTATGCGTCATAAATCCCAATATCAATGCTCCCTGGCACATGCCTTCATTTTACATGGAGAGGTGATATGAAGCAAATACATCAAAGCACCAAACAGAGGTGTGTTACATCACATGTCAGTTGACAGTCCTTCATTGTTCAGGTCTACAGGAAGACTGTAAGAGGTCAAGGGTCACAGTTTATTTAATTCATATCAAACTCAAAAGGAGCTTCAAAACACATCAATACAGTTTTATTTTTTGGCAGTGAACTGAAAACTCCACGACTGGGAGCCACACTGGAGGAGCTGAGAGAGCTGCATGCATACATGAGAATACAAGAGTAACAATGAGCAGGGTGAACCCTATATGATGGGATGCTTGTGTAATAATCTTATTTTTATAATAATAAAATAATCTGGCAAAATGAATAATGGCATAAACATTACTTCTGTTATTAGTTTTCACATTAGTTGAATCTCCCAATGAAGCAAATGAATAGAAGCACCGATACTTTGGTTTTCCCAATAGCAAAACATAAGGAAGGCAGAAAAAAAATGGAGCTGTAACAGAGTTTGTTTTAAAAATATAGAAAAATCACCATTTTTAGAGATGGCTCACGTGACTTCATTTGATCAACCAGCAAAAGTTTAACAAAAAGAGATTAAAAAAAGAACCGTGTGTAAATATATAAACATAACACTGTCTGAATATACTTTACTTTCATGTATATATGTAAAAAAAAAAGATTCCCAACCCCATGTGGGACTAAATGACGATAGTGGCAAAACTGTTCGAGTCAATTCTCTCTGGTCGAAGTTGAGCAGTGGCAATACCTACATTGGAAAATAAATGAACAAATAACATGTTATTGAACTTTCAGAATTTAATCTAGACAAGTCTTGTTTAGACATTTAAACTGAAAGCAGAGGAAACTAGTTTCCAAATTGGTCAGTGTAACAACTAGTATGTCTCCTACCAAAGACTTTTTTACACATCGTCTTGCTTCTGCATCTGAGCCTGCATCTTGGCAATCATTTCCTGCATTCGTCTCAACTGCGCATGGATGAAAGACAAACAACAGCTCCACTTAACACAAGTAAAAAGCACAATCATTTTGACAGATCACATCTTCATTTCTTTCCTGTATCCACTCTGTTAGTCTGTCAAATGTATTGGCATTAAAATCTGTCTGTCACTTATAAATAATTGATAAGAAACAACGGCTACTGCATTGACTCCTTGGACAGAGACCAGCTGTCAACATGAATTCTTTAACAGTTTAACAGATGTATTGTATGCTGCAAAAATAAAACACACAACAGTTCTTGTACCATGTAAGTCATCTCTGCATTAAACTAGAACAAGGGGGTTGTAGTGTAGTAAGTATCTCACCTCAGCCTCCTTCTCCAGCAGGATCATATCCTTGTCCATTTCCTCCGGCTCCGGTCCTTTTCTGCATTGATGAAATAAGTATATTTATTTTCGTGTAATGGTGAGTTCAAACATTTCTACGGGTTATATCCCAATATACTGTATAAGGTAATTACTAAGTTAGAGTGAAATGCACAGTGGGAGAGGTTCTCAATGTAAAATCACACTGTGTTATGATTTATGAAGTCTTATAATTATAGGTTCAGCAGAGCACTGTGTATGTATTTGTGCAAGCCTGAGAATGCTTGTTATACCATTCAAGTAACATTAGGCAAACATGACAAAGGCCACATTGAGAAAATGGAAAAAGGGTCAGTGGGTTAGTGGAGGTTTCATTGCAGGAAGATGTAAAAACACCTTACTGGAGAAAAGTGGGCATCTACAAGTTACTACAAAGAGATGAATGAAGAGTCAAAAGAGAAGCAGCAAGTGCGAGAGTCAGGGGAAAAGCGTTACCTCCCCCAAATGACAAAATAGTACCTCCAGCAGTCCACCGGTGGGATTGGACAAATTAAGACCAGCCATCATTGGACAGATGGCGAGGCAACGTGAAGAAAGTAAAGCCACTCCTTTATCCTGGGTTGGCTTTGGAGGAAGACTACAATGCTCTTTTAGATCTACACTGAGGGTGAAGTGATAGAGTCTCCACACTGTGTTAAAAGACACATACTACAATACTGTTTACAACTGCTTTATACACTAAAACTACACATGCCATTTAGCTACCAGCTAACTACGTAAAACCACAACCCACAGCATTAAATTCAGTTCTACCTAAATCCCATGGCCCAGCTAGTGTAGCCAACATGCAATCTGATGAGTTAGAGCTGCTGATCTAAAAGAACTACTAGTTTTAGTTAAATTATGACTCAAAAGAATGAAATGACTAGAAATCCCAAAATAAAGGGAAAACTCTCATCTCAACCTTAGGGATGTTTCGGGATGTTATGTGTGCGAGTGTATGTCAAATGTTTTTTTGAAAGCATCTCTAATACTTCAGTGTAAAACTATTTCTTATCAGAGGTTTGCTGTTTGAGGTGGGGGAGGTGCAGAAAAGCAAGCTGACAGACAAGTACGTACGCAGGAGACAAAGGCAGAACATAACCATGGGAGGACAACCTGCCACCCCGTTTGAGGCGGTCTGAGCGAAAGTTCTCATAGTGCAGGTCCTGGGTCACTTCCTGTAGATCCTGCATGTGGGTTCTGTGGGGTGGTAGAAAATAAACAACTACTAAATACTTTTGCAATGACAGTTCTTGGCTGTTTGGTTATTACATTCACGGAATACATAGAAACCTTTTAAAGAGTAAGGAAAAACCTGTCTTACTGCCTTCTCTAGCTACTCTATCACTCACATCAGCATGGTCCGCAGCTTGAGGAAGTCATTGTGCTCTGGGTTCTCCACCTCTACCACTCCCCATGGGTACAGGCGACCCCTCACCTTCTTCCCTTTGGCCTCAATCTGCTGGTTGGAGCCTACAACTGCAAACGGGATGCTAGCCTGGAGAAGAAGAGCATTTTGTGTCTTAAGCCACCCACATAAATAATTCGGAAAATGGGGGGGTCAGTGGATTAATAGCATGTTTTACATTTACGCAGGAGCTTTACCAGGAACAAAGAATCTACCTTAAGGATCCTGGTTTGCTCTTTGAAGTCCTCATCCTCATCTGACTCTGCATCAGGAAGGTGGTAAATCTTAATACCATGTTCATCGATCTCATCCAGAATCTTACAATGAAAACAGTGGAAAACAGGAGTAGTTAACATCAGATATGTGGACACGTCAAACTCTATTCCTGAATATCACAAAAGAAAAACATTCTTCACTATAACTGGACCCGCACCTACAGTTTTATTTTCAGAGTATAGAGCGAGCATGTGCACATAATGGCTCCTGTTCATCTCAGGAAGTGGAACTGCCCCTCTACAAAAGACAACTGTGTTGTTCTCACCCTGCGCTTGAGCCTCTCCCTCTCTCTGAGGGTAAGAGTGTCTGCCTTGGCGATGACAGGAACCACATTAACCTTGTTGTGAATGGCCTTCATGAACTGGACGTCCAGGGGTTTTAGGCTGAACAGACAGGAAACAGACAGAGAGAGGGTCAGAGAGAGACACAGGATTTATGTGAGGATTTATGACAACCAAAAAGTGAAAAATGTTGATAACACACAAAAAGCTTCAGTGTATAACTAAAGTATAAACAGTTCAGGTACAAGTATGTGTTCCAGGACTCACCCATGGCCAAGAGGGGAGATGAAATAGAAACAGCAGTGAACTCTATTGTCAACAATGTGTCTACGATTTAGGCCGCTCTCGTCATGAAGATATCGCTCAAACTGGTCATCGATGTAGCTGATAATAGTGCTAAAACTAGATGAAAAAAAATACAGGTCACATTAAGTCTGTATCACAGTACACTTTAAACTAATTTCTAATCTGTCAAACTGTTGCTGCTCAAGATCACACAATTGACAAGTGATTTACATACGTAAAAATAATTAATCTCTTAATCAGCATTGGCTCAAAAAAAACTTCATACCAGTCCTGGCTGTTGATGGCATCTCCATATCCAGGTGTGTCTACCACAGTGAGACGGAGCTTCACACCTCGCTCCTCAATTTCTACTGTCGATGCCTCGATCTGAACCGTTCTTTCTATCTTTTCTATTGCATGGAACAATACATCAAAACATAAGTGGACACAATGAGTCCAGGATTCAAAATGGCTATAGTATAGACAAGTATAGACAATTTGGATAAAAGGAAGAGCCCCTCCATCATAATCTTCAAGTAACACAGCCAGGCATGAGTTTGTGCATATATTAGGTGTGTGTAAAGGCATAATTCTTTTGGGAACCATGTGCTTTACCTGCTGCTCCAGGGATGACTCTCTCAGGGTAAAGGTCAGTGAGAAAAAGGCTGTTGATCAAAGTAGATTTTCCAAGTCCAGATTCACCTTTTGACAACAGAAAAAGGAATCATCACACAATGAAAATCATTGTGTGTGAAATCAGGACGAAAATAAGAAAAAAAAAACAGGTTGTGCTTAGAGATAACTTCTCCTAATGCGGAGTTCAGTTTCACCAGAAATAAAGAACAAAGACATTCTTGGTGTGCTGCAGGAAACAAGACAACTGCCTGTGACGCACACTGAGCCTCGCAACACACGGAAATACGTGTCAGCACAATACTGTCTATATCATTAATCTTATATCAGGTGGCTGATTAAACAACCCTAACACCCAAGGAAGCGGTGTGAGTGATTAATATCAGTCAGTAGCAGAAGCAAGAGGAAGATCTTAAGACTGGTTTTATTTGAATGTCTTTGCTGGAAGTGTTTTGAAAATGAATGAGCTGGGAAAAGAACATGGCTGACTACCCTTTAAACTTATGATAGTGCCGATCCAATTAACTTGTCAAGTCTTGCCTTATGAATAATTTCTGCCTGGAGAGCCATAGACCTCCATCAGCTTGCCTCAGGCAAAAGCAGTGAACTAATGTAAGAAAACTATATGTTACAAATGTAAAAAAAAGATTTTATTTCAGTTTCACTGTCATGTTACAGATGCGGAGACTTAATCAGCCTGATGCTTGTGTGCTTAACCCAGGAATGCTGTTACTGTGATTCCCACCAGAAATGTGCCAAAAGATTTACAGAGGTCACACCATTTGCCAGTGTGCCAAAAAACTCAAAGTTGACATATATATTATGCACATTACAGAAAAAGAATCGGTTTTGATGTGAGAATAAGAAAGGGGACAACTCTATCCATCTACTCGTACACAAAGACACTGATTTATTTAAAAACCTGGGTCACACAGGCAGTTAATAGCACTCACTGAGCATTCTTGCAGCAGTTAGACCAGCAGGTCCTGTCTACTGTAAGAATCAGTCCCTCGAGCCCCACAGGCCACATTCCTCGCTGGTTTATTTTAAAGCAAAAGGATGAGCAGTGTTCAGGGACTCTCCAACCCTCCCCCTCATCAACAAGCAGAGGTTCACACAGTCACAGTGCTCCCATCCAGCAGTTTGCACTGCTAATATGCTGACAACAGCTAAGCAACGACACTGATGTGATATTTAATTTCACACTGCTTCATTACTGAAACTGTCCGTCTTGAAGCATGTAATAAAAACCAATGTCACATAACATCAAAGAGAAAAAGGACAAATTTAAAGAGTAGCAATGACACACTCACCTACCACCATTAACGTGAACTCAAATCCTTTTTTTACCGACTTGCGATGAACCTGATTGGGCAGGTTGGCAAATCCAACGTACCCTGGGGTCTCAGGGTTGGTAAATTGGCCCTGCTGTAGAAAAAAATTACAAGGAGATGAGTCATAAGAATTTTTTTTTTGTAGTTTTTATGTTTAGTGACATGAAAGACGTTACACATAATTATTGCCTAAGCTGAACATTGTTCTGGATAACAAAATTATAGGTGCTTTAGTTGAAACAGCTAAGTGGACAGCTGTTCATGAGCAGCTGGGGTATTTAGGGGAGGCAACAACAAGAGTCTATTTGCACAAGCCCTTCCACACATCATTCCAGTGTTTGTGGGTCTTACTTCACAGAGCGACTCAACAGGCTTTGTAACACTGTTAGACAGCTGGCTAATTTAGTTACAGAGGCACTGTTCCTTATTGAGTTTGCTCTTTTTTATCCAGAACGTCTTGTATTATTTATAAACCCCCATTTCCCCCCGTCCTTTCAGCAAAGGTCATGACTGTTAAGGTAGATAAGCAGTATGTTCCTGTGCTGCTTTAGGGCCTTTCGACACACACAAAGCCACATCAGTGAGTCATGTGAAATGAGAGCAGCACACCGATCATCTGCCAAGCTTTCAGCAAGAAAATAATGTTTGTTTTCTGAGCAACAACACAAAACACAATGCAGAACATAGTATGTGAATAGAGGTATGGCACAGAATGTCCTGAATTTAAGGAAAATTTGGAAGAATTGGAAAAAAATTGGAAGAATTGTGGAAAAAAACCCCAACGGAGATTAAGTTTTAAATCAGTTTCTAGATTTCATGAAAACTTGATCCTTGTATTTGAGATAAGAATCTGGTAATAGCATTAGTTCAAACAGAACGTGTTTTCTCTGTTTTCTGAGACTCACCTTCATTTTTTCAGCCTGAGACATTTTTTTCCTTTTGTTAAACCTAAAAGAAAACAGATTCTATAAGATAAACAAAGACAAAGTTACAACTGTAACCTGCAATGAATCTTAACTTTGTTGCAATTATGGCCTCTGAGAATCTTTTCTGAGATGCAGGTTAATGCATGCAGTCACCCACAGGCACAACTGTGCGACAGACAGGAAGTCTGGTTTGTAAGAGTGTTGTGTGTCAACCATAGAATCTATGTTCTCACCGCTAAAAACTCTGACGCCTTTTCCTGCTTGCTGCTTTACAGCTGAATCCTGCTACAGCCCTATGATCTGAGGATAACAGACTAAGATGTGCTTATATAATTAATCTTAAAGTATCCTCTACCTTTGTCATAAGTGTACTACTTTGTTGCTGTTTGTTGTGTGTGGTAAAAAAAAAAGTGTGTTTGATTGAAACACCTAAATAAATGTAAACTAAGAAAACACACCCAGAGTACACAGGAGTTTTGGGATGAAACCACTCTGCCTCACTATTATGTGTCCACGTTATTTTAACAGCTAATTTGAGAAAATTGAAAAAGACTTGAATCAACCCAGGTGTTCACAGATGTATGTAACGCTAGCTAAAATTAAAATAGCTTATATTCTTACATACAGTGACATTGACACGTAAACCGATAATTAGCAATAGTTACTTTGATATTGGTAAAACTGAGGGGTTGTGAAGTGAGCTGATGACATCTGTTGTCGAAACCCATTCATTGTAACTGTTCTTAAAAAGCTATAAAAAAGGACACCAAACTGAAGCTAATTCCCGAGCTAACACCGTTCGCTAGCTGCTCGGAAACTTGGTAGAAGCTTAGCATAGCGGTAACCACTAACTAGCCGTGTAGCATCTCCTGCAGGATGTTCGCTTAAACAGCTACTGTTAGCGTCGTCGGTTTAACCGTGTACACAGCGACCCAGATCAACACAGCAATGATTATGGGATGTATTATGGAAATCGATGGTGCTACCTTGAGGTCGGGTCAGTGCAGAGACACACAGAGAGGCTGTACGATGACGATGAGCAGCAAACTTGGCGGACGCCTCAGATTCTTCAGATTCCGCTGCAGCAGCTTCCCCTAACACACAGACCACAATGCACCGGGCGAGAGGAGCAGGGCTCAGCCCCGTCCCCCTGTTAGCACTCCAACATATCCTGCTAGCACATCCGTACACAACTTCAAATCACTATTAGCTCCAAAGCTAAGTAAAAAATAACACGTTAAAGCAGCTGGGTCATGGCAACAACAATGGAGCAATTGTAACAATGGCTTAAATTACCTTATTATTGTGTTGCAAACGAAGAGCTGTCAAGTTTTAACTCACACAGGCACAGTTTTAATTCACACGAACACTTCTGCAATTGTAAATAGTAAAAACAGCAATAGTTTTTTTCTAACTTTTGCTTTAAAGGTGGATTACCAAACGAGATAGCAAAGGCAAAATAGTCATATTGTTTTAGACATTTAACATAGGTATCCATTAGCAGATATTCCACAGCTCGGGATAGTTTATTGGACGTATTAAATTAAAAATAAAATAAAGGTGGGCATATTTGCTAAATGTAGTAATAGTTAAAGTTAGTTATAATAAAGTTATCAAAAAACTTTTTTACCGAGCAGTTAGCTAACGTTAGCTATGACATTATGTGATTACTATTGAGTTGTAAGTTATTAGTAATTCATATACCGTAGTAAATCCTCTTCTTGCAAGCGGCTCGTTGGTCTAGGGGTATGATTCTCGCTTTGGGTGCGAGAGGTCCCGGGTTCAAATCCCGGACGAGCCCAAGTTTTTGCCAACATGTAAGAAATTCTTTATGTCATCTTAACCAATCAGGTGTTGTACCCTAGTGGTGATATATGTAATTTCTTTTGATAAAAACAGATAAGAGTGAGGGTTCGACCGGACCTCTCAGTCTACAAAGCATTGTCATACCGACCTCTAGAGGACGTCCACAGTACAACAGCTAGGATGTTCTGTCTTCTGTTTTTTTCAGCACCAGGTGGCTTTTTTTAATCAACATCAAGAGGCCTGCGTGGTGGCCCACTTTTTCTTTCCTCACCTCATTAATGTTGTGTGAGTGAGGTGTGGTTTCCACCCAAATACAAGATGTTACAGGAAGTTAACAGTTTCCATTCAGGACGGATGTCTCTGAAAATGTGGTTTTGAGATCTCTCTCACTTCCCCTGTCTCGACTCCACATCACCTGTGCAAAGAGGAAACATCTGATTTCACAGAGCTAAAGAAACAAACATGCTTATAAATACACTCAGTCCTATGAACTGGGTCTGGTTATCACCTGCATGTCCTAATTTTGTATCACCCCCACCCCTCGGAACAGCGAAGGAGCATCAGTAGACAAAAAAATATGTGCGTTTAATGCTTTTCCGTCTTCGCCCAGTAGGGCCTTATCTGAGCTCTGCTGATGTGCCAGCATCTCTGCTTCCCTCCCTCCTGTCTGGCTCAGGACAGCCACTGCTCCGCTTAACACGAGACCAGGAGATATCTCTGTAAAGACCAGTCTCTTTCCCTTTTCTGTTAGGGCAAGCACATCCATCACCACAGGAGCTACACTACTTCCATTATTTCTGTAAGCCTCTTAGTCGCGCAATGCTCTACCATTTGTAGAGGCCTCACACTATGAAGTGTGTGAGTTTCTATGTATTGAAAGGGCCTGGTTCCTGCCCCCACCACCCTAATATGGTAAAAGTGTTCATGTTCTGCTATGAATAAGAACAGTAGTGTTTGATCATGTCTGGTTTATTTAACGGATGCTGTCATCGAGAACGACCAAACCAGTGTTTTTATATTTCCTATCATATTTCTATTCCTACATTATAAAATGAGTCGGTAGAATTTGTAAACAAACTAGTAACGTTCATGTGAATGCAGGTTACCGCCATATTCTGTTCCTCGTTCAGAACAGCATCATTGTCTGGTGGAAATAACCATCTCCGCTCCTGTGTTCTGCACATAGAGTTCAGCCAAAGCCACTAAAAAAAAGCCCCTGTCGGTTATTTAAAGTAAGCAGATGCCTGCTTAGTCGGCACATTTCACTTTTCAAGCAGCATTTAATTTACTGCAAGGCATTTTAAATCTCCCTCTGTCACACTGAGCCGCTGACAAATGCCGGGTTGCAAATGTATCTCATTGACTGCTGACTGGGTCGTATTACAAGCTGTTGATAATGTGGTCCTCAGGTTTTATCCTCAGATGTTGGGAGAAGTGTATTAATGTAGCTTTATGGAAGTGTGCAGGCAGTCAGTCAGAGACGAGCAGATCTCTCTCTCTCTCTCTCTCTCTCTCTCTCTCTCTCTCTGCTATCTGCCAGGGAGCCAAAGCATATTCAACCATCCATGTGTCAAGGGGAAAGCTATTAAAAACTGCTTAACTTTTCCTAAGTATCACGGGAATAAGCACAAGATTTAGTGAAATCCCCCCCAGAGCAATGGAAATCTCGGGGATTTTCCCCCTGAAATGTTTTCTAATGGACTGCTCAGAAGTGTCAGGAACTCTTGAGCTTACTTTGAGCTGAAATGACATAATTTGAAGTATGAGTGCCTCTGAACTTTCCACATAATCAGATAGAAACACCGTTTATTGGTGTATAATATGATAATACATTTCCGCTATAGTAACTCAAGAGACATTCGTGTGTTTATGCTGAGGTTTATCACAGCGTGCAGAAGAACACAACACACGGGTCTGGTTAATCACCCAAGCAAGAGGCCACAAGGGGCCCAAGGACCTGGGCCTTCATCTCCTCAAGTCTGGAAAAGCCATTTCTCAAGATGAGAACAGAACATATTAGTCAATAATTATTCAGTTGATCAGTGCAGTCAATTAGCAGAAACCATCACAGGGAGTGGATTCCTTTCTTGTGGGACGCAGGCACACGCCCCCGTCCTGAGCGCCCGTCCTGCCTCTCTGTGTCATCTTTCATTTCCTTTTCACCCCCAGGTCTTTCTGTACCTGCCAATTCCTTTCTGCCGTGTGACTCCTTAATCCACCTGAGTGCATGGAGGACAGTTTTGACATGAGAAGAAAAGATAGACTCCTAAAGAGAGGAGCAGTATCTTTAGAGCCTGGAGGATAACCGGATTACGACAGGCATTTTCTGCTGCTGGCAGTTTTTCTTATTACCCGATTCCCCTCCCTCATCTCTCCGGAGTTGAAATGCTGCCCTTTCTTAGAAGTCAAACCAAACACTCACTATAGTACACAAAAAAACATACTCTATGCATTTTGAGTTTTTTTTTTTTCAACCAAAGCAAAGCAGCTAGAGATTTTGTGCAAAAATAAAAATAAAGTTAGATCATTTCACCAAACTGCAATTCTTATGATTTTGGCCACAGACAGTTTTTCTCCTCACTGTTGAAAAACTCTCTTGAACACGGTCCCTCTGTGGAAGTAATCAGTGTCTCTGTGTGGTGGTGGGTGCCTCCTGTGTGCCAGACCTGGACCTACAGCACAGTAGATAACGGCTCAGCTATGAGGAGACAGATCAACCGCCGGACCCCCGCTGCCGGTCACTTTATCCCTCCAGCCCGTCTGCTCCGAGGAAACCCACAGAAAAAAAAAAACATTCTCTGAAAACGTCTTATCATCGCTGCCGATGGCGCGGCGTGCACCACTGGATCTCCTGTGTCCATTTATTTTTGCCTTTGAAGGGACCCATGGTGCCTTTGATTGTGGGAGGTAAATGAAATAAAGGCCTCCTCCTCGCCTGAAATCTAAGTTTATCGCCGCTACCGAAATCTGAACCCAGAGCTTCAACCAACCGCCACAGGTCTGTCGACCAAGAAAACACATCATGCTCCTGTCATGGTAATAATCCTTTTTGCAGAGGCCATTTTGGATGCTTGTGTGTTGGCCTGGAAGCTCTTACTGAAACGCCCAGAGAGTCTGTATTGAATTCCTTCCTGTAAAATGAGCTTCCTGAGTGTATTCCTCTTACAGTAATCCCCTGTTACCTTTAAGCACCTGCAATTTTACTGGGTACACACACTATAGGGTACTGTATAGTAGTAGTTCATACGTACGTTTCTACCCAGGCATTTCTCTATCAATGTCATTTCAATAACAGATGAGGCGGCTAAAGCTTATATTTGATCAGATAAGGTATAGTAATTATAAAAGTGTAACAATCAATGCAGTCACCCAGGGCCAGTGAATTATGGCTGTGATTAATATTGATTTTGTAGACTACGGCAGAGGTGAGCCACTCATGCACATATTAATATACAGGACATCTGCACAGCATCATGGGAAAGAATTTAAATGAGTCCGTTTAGAAGGCAAGTTTTAAATAGCGTGAGTGAGTATTGTGATGGATGGAGGAGTGAATGGGCTTGTTTTAATGTATATCATCCGTTTTCAGGGTCACATCCTTTGTAGTTTCAGCATATTAATTAATGGGACTTAAAATCAGTCATCTAATAACCTGTGATATAAACCAACCAAGAGACATTATCTTACAAAATGGTTGTTGAGTTTTGGAGGATGCTCATATTTCACCAAGCTAAATAAGAAAAAGATGTGTCTTGCGATTAACAGGATGAAGGGTGTTTGGAGGCGTCAGTGCTGTATTTCTAAAATACTCAATAAAGCATTGGTTTAATAAGATAGTGTGAAATGAGTAAAACATATGCTCCCCCGAGATCTTGTGAAATAGACTTCATTACTGAGTCAATGAGCCACATGAGTTTTTACATGGCTCTGTGCATCTGCAGTGAAAAATCTCTTCCTCCCTGGTTTCTTAGCTGCCTGTCTCACAGGAGCTTTAAAGAGACTGGAGAGGAGGGAGTCCCACAGAAATGTTGTACAGCCACTTTTTGTAAAGGGATTACAGTGCTCTCCCTCACTCCCATTGGCTTGGCTGGCCGTGACAGTGGTGTGGTGATGAGTGTTGACATGCCCAGCATCATCCATAACAAGCTTCCAACTTGGTCCCGTGTGACTCTCATGCAATCATGCGCCCAGGCTTTGCACCTTATGCAGCAGGCTTTTTTAAATTTTTTCACCTGGTGCAAATGTAGAATTACAATTTTTTTTCTTGACAAATTGATAGAAATTAATTATTAAGTTAATCGATAACTTTGATGCTTCTCCGTCACTGCTCCTTTCACGCTGAAGGGGAGCATGAGTTTTTTGGAGAGGTGACTTTCCTTCAAAGTAGGACCTGCGCGTAATTTGGTTCATGTGCCAGTTCCTGAAATGGCAAAACCTTTAGATCACATCAAGAGACCCATGAACGCCTTCATGGTGTGGTCCAGAGGCCAGAGGAGACAGATGGCCCAGGAGAACCCCAAGATGCACAACTCTGAAATCAGCAAGAGACTCGGCGCCGAGTGGAAGCTGCTCTCCGACTCGGAGAAGCGTCCGTACATCGACGAGGCCAAGAGGCTGCGGGCTCAGCACATGAAGGAGCACCCGGACTACAAGTACCGACCCCGGCGCAAACCCAAGAGCCTCCTGAAGAGGGACCGGTTCCTTTTCCCGCTGCCGTCTTTGCTCGGAGAGGCAGCCGAGCACTTGAAGGGACTTTCCATGGACTCCTATCTGGTCCCAGGGGATACAACCCGGACTCGCCTCGCCCCCGCCTCCTCCTCGTCGCCCTTCTCTCTGCTGGAGCCGGTGGCGCATTTCAGCACCGGAGCTGTCCAGCGCGTGGCGGAGGTGCCGCACACTCTGGCCGCAGGCGCACTGCCCTACAGTGCGCGCGCCTTTGGGTACCAGACCGGCGGGATTGGGGGTCTGGCTTGCCCCGGACCACACACCCGTAGCCATCCGTCCCCCTCCAGCTCCGGATACGTGCTGCCATGTAGCTGTAGCGCCTGGTCTGCGGCCAGTCTCCACCCACACGTGGCATACATCCTCTTCCCCGGAGGGTTTGCCAAGAGAGGCATGGACTCATACACCTCACCCAGCTCCAGCGTCCAGACTGGATAGACAGACGCACAGCCACGGCGCGCGCGACCGTTCCATTATCTGTAATGTGGCAACTGTACACTTTGATTTTACATCCCTTTCGTATGTTACGTTGATTCTGCATAAATTAAACCAGTTTCAATACAGGCTTTGACTTGACTTGTTTACATACACAAAACAAGTCCCAGTCCAATTCAGTCGTCATTCAGTGTAAATACAAAATCCATTTAGAACAAAGTGCACTCCAGATGTAAATATCTGATCAAATCCAGGTGACCTCTGTTTGCATAGAAAGCCAGATGATCATAAAGCTGCTGATGATACAAAGAAGCTGGCAGGAGCCAGTTTTTGTTTCTTTATCCAGGCTGAAAAACAACAGTAAGGCTACCGTCTTAATTATTTATTTTATTACTATACTTCCTCCATACTGTAGTCTGAAGCCTGTTTGGGGTTTTAATTTGCCTTGTTTTCAAATTTACCCTGTTCCAAAAAAAAAAAAACTGGTGCTATCCAATCAAGCAATGTCAATGAGAGTTTAAACTTTTATTGATATAAACATTTTTTTATGTGGGACAATCCAGATCACTGTGTTTTTTTTGTACTGTACTTTCTTTTTGTCGTTTTCTGTCAGAAGAACTAAAACCTAAAAGATAATAAAGATAATCTGGGGGGAAATTATTTAATTACACTGCTTTTTAATTTCCTGGTGAGGTGCATAACGACGACTTAGGGGAAGATCAGATATTAATGTGATGCAAAAAGCCCACAGAAAGTGAACAAACACACATTTGGTGACTACTGTATGAGTACTGTGTGTGTGTGTTCCCGTGTGTTTGTGGGCCAGGCTGATGATAAGAGAAGAATAGAAACTTCTCTCCTCCCCAGTTGTTGACAAAGTGATAAGGTGAAAAAGTGCGTGATGAAAATGGTACAACGCACGCGGGAACGAGTGCTCTCACTGAAACTGCTGTGCTTTAGTCTCATGTGTAGGACAGCTAATATCCTTTATCACAGTATTAAGAAAGCAAACAACAGAATGCAACAGGTTTCATTAGCTGGGCGTGAATCAGGGATGTTGTAAATACATAATCAGCAATGTAACCATGGCTTATGGAGCATCAGGGGGTTGTCCTGTGCAAAAGATGTTGTTGAGAGCTCACCTTAAGAAATAAACCAAATCTTAACTGCTCCAGAAAAAATGGGAAATGTTCTTGTTTTAGTTGTAACGCCCTATGGGTTGATACAAACAATCTTGGCACAGTTGAGAATCTACTGTTGTAGTGTTTTTTTCCCCACTGTGGATAAATATGAAAAAGTGATGCTTGTTTCACCCTCATCTTTTAATACTTGAACGTTTCTGCGATGTTGCTTCTGTATTTTTATTTTGAGAGCTTTGTTGGCAGACTCTCATCGTCACCTGACCGAAAGCCCGACGTGAATCTCATGATTCAGTTTCCAGTATTTACATTTAAGCAGTTGGTTCATATTTAGGTGCCAGGTGTGCCTATCACTACTGTGTCCACAAGCCTCAACAGACTCAAGCCCAACCCATACTGATGTATCAGCAGCTGGGTGAAACCCAATCGCCTCCACCTACCACCATGACTACAAAGCCCACTTTGCCTAATTTGCCCACTTTCATTCTCTGCCTTCACACAACACACCTGCACACCTTTTGACACATTTATTTAAAGACATTCACATATGCAACTCTATTCTAAGCATTAGTATCCCTCGCTACTTCAACTGGACGCAAACACTCTGTGCCACGCAGGTGTATTTTGTAATTTCTGGAGGAGAAGACCACAATGGCGCCATCACTCCTGCAGAATGGTGGATTCCTTTTAGGCTTAATTGGTGCAGCGGCCCTCATCGCTGCCACGGCCATGAACAAGTGGAGTGTCAAGGACAGGCAGGGGGATCTGGTGACATCGGTTTACACCTTCAAGGGCCTGTGGCAGGACTGTGAGACAGCGTCCTCTGGATACACTGAGTGTCGCCCGCTCTATGGCATCCTGGGCTATTCAGGTAGGACAGGACTCCCCTGTCTATACTTATACCTTGAGCAGTTAAATGTACTTGTTGTCCTAATAACTGAAAAACATTATAATTGTGACGAGTCTCCTTCATTGTCAAGACATGGCACAGCAGTATTAAATTTGTAACTAAACACTTGAGCTCTAAAAGTGGAGTTTGGAGTTTTTAAGGCGCAGAGATGACGACTTATAAATATGTCATACTGACATGTAGTGTTTTGTTAAATGGAACCAATTTAAGGGGAAATTAAAATAAATTCATTTAAAATTGAAAAACACATTGAAAAAAATTTTTTTTCTTCACTTAGGAACTAAAAAAATAAATCTGATTATTTCAAACAAAACGTAAAAGCCAATAAACATCTGCTCAGCAGAAGTATTAAAGTGACTCATTTAATCATTTAATTAAAATTTTTTGGTCAGTTGGTTCTGTTGTCCTCATAAAAACCCTTGTTCCAGTGTCGTGCCAACTCCTATCAGTGTTTGCTCTGCGCTGCATGCAGTGCATTCTGGTCACTATAGTGTACGGCGGGGCGAGAGTCAGTCAACACAGTTATCAGTAAACAGAACAAACATCATGCTAAGGGCAGGTTCCTGTAACACACCTACTGCAGGGAAATACCTACCACATTATTAGGACTTTATCAAGGTTTCACATGAAAATACAGGTCAGAGTGCAGACGATCACATAACTGCATAAAGGTACACTCCATAGTATATTTATTAATTTGTTTATTGGACCTTAATTATTCGGTGGTTTTAGAACAATCCAGGACGAACTATCCTTTGTATGTCTCTACACGTGTGGTCCAAGATTTTGAACACATACATTTAACAAGTGGACAAGTTTTAAGACCAGAAAATAAAGAAACAGTCTGATTTTGATTTTGATTTTGATTTTGGCTCCTCTGTCCACCAGGTGCCTTCCAGGCCGTGCGAGCCCTGATGATAGTGGGTGTGGTGCTGAGCGTGCTCGGGGCCCTGTTATCAGTTTTCTCCCTGACCTGCCTCACCATGAACAGCATGGCGGACACCACCAAGGCCAAGATGAGCCTCAGCGCTGGCATCATGTTCCTCATCTCTGGTAGATGTTACACAAATATATTTGACCACACGTCAACCACTAAAACAAAAGAAGCATATTTCTGAAACCCAACAAAGATATTAACCTTTTGAATGATTTGTCTATGCAGTCACTGAGTCACTGTTTTCCATACCTTTAGGTGTGTGTGGCATTGCAGGAGCTTCTGTCTATGCCAATCAGATTGTGGCCAGTTACAGGACTTCCACTTACTCCAACTACGGTGGAGGAGGAATGATGGCGGAAGGGATGGGGATGGGAATGGGAGGAGGAATGGGAGGAGGCATTCCCACGTAGGACATTCACTCTATCATTTTGTTTCCATGTTGGACCTACATTTTCCTTTGCTGAACTGTGTAATCTCTGTTCGACAGATACACATTCGGCCCTGCACTCTTTGTGGCCTGGATAGGAGGAGGCCTGCTGATTGTCGCTGGTGTCCTCAAGTCACTGGCTTTCAGGGAGATGGCAAAAGATGGGAAAACACAGTGGGTCCAATACATTATTTATTTATTTTTAGAAATTATAATACAACAAACTTCTAAAGCTCTGTTTTTTTTCCTGTGTTACACACCATTACAATAGAATAAATGTTATGATATGTGTTTCTTCTTGCCTTTCAGATACCCCGGTGTTGTTTACAAACCTCAGTCCCGCACTAAATCCGACCTGGATTATCAGCATTCAGAGGGCAACAAGGGGAACCAGAAGTATGTGTGACGTTAAACGCATCCTCAGCACTGACAGTGGTTTTCGCTAACAGGACTTTTCATATGCATCATCCTTTTTGGAAAGTTTTTTTCTAGCCTTTATTTACAAATTTGATACTACAGCTTTATTACCTGATAACGATAATGATTCAAATCCATCTAATGCCATTATATTAACATGTCATTGCAAAAGATTTAGTATTCATGTGCACGTTTTACTGGTTATTTATAAATGTGCAGGTACTGAATGTCACCGAACCTTTTTTAAAACTTTGTTTAGTCAAATCATTTTTTTGTTTGAGAATAAAAGACTGAGTACTGAAATGTGTCACTGATGATGGAATGTGAACCAGCAAACGTATTTCAAGCCTGTTTTTTAGCTGACTTTGTTTACATGCAGGAGGGAGGCAGGCTGCACCCACTTTTGTCACTCTGCTTAGCAGCAATGCCCTCTCACACCACTAGATGTCAGCCAATTCACGTTTTGTTTTAAACTGATCTGAAGTCAGACACGTTTAAGTCAGTCGTCCATTCAGGTAAAATAATTGCAATTCTGAGGCACTTTTTTCCTTAATCCATCAGAGACTTTATTTTTGCATATTGAAACCACCAACTCAGTTACAAGCATCCAAAACAAATCCAGTACATCTCCAAAGCAGAAGATGCTGTAAAACACAAACATACATCAGACCTCACATGCCATTACTGGTTTACTGTGAGAACTTCACCAATATGTGTTTCAGCAAAAAGATCTGCATTTGGAAAGCAACTGTGATCCATTCAGTCTTGCCACAATTCCCACCAGTCGCAATTGCTGAGTGTTATAAAAAAATAATTCTACAAGAAGAAAATTAGACAGAACAAGAACAGAAACGCCCACACGCAGATAACACAACCAGACATGGATATATTACGAAGCCACCTGAAACCTCAATCCATCATTCACCTGTAATGTTAAACAGTATTTCAAGTTTGCCTTCTTTCTAAAATATGATGTCATTTCATATACTAAAATATTACATTTGGGACAACCAAGACAAGAAATTCATGGATTTTAGTTGCCAAAACAGTTCAGTTGTGTACCGGGTGGAAAATAACCAAAAGGCTGGTTCACCCAACAGTTGCAGACAATTTTTTTTTAATTTGCCTGTGCTGTGAGAACCACCAGCTAATTCAGCTAAAAGAGGAGGCACAAATCTCAGATGGACATCTCATAGCCTCAGTACAAAAAACATTAAGTATATGCACAGTTAAACAAAAGAGTTTGTGATGAAATATGTTTTACTTTGTAATTTGGGGGAGACCCTTTCACAAAGGAAAAGCGGTCTATATTCGGTCTAATTTCTCACTCAGGAACTCCTCCACGCTGTCTGTGTTCCACTTGAGGATGCTGAGTTCTTCAGCGATGTTCCCGTTATCGTCCAAAAGCTTTAGTACAGGATCGGAGCCTCTTACATACTGCAGGGTGGGGGTTAAGGTGAGCAGAATAGAGGAAAGGAAGACCAGTGTTAAGAGTTAACATTAGAAAAAAATCAGAATGAGTCATTTGATCAATATAACTTGATTCCTGAGAAATTGCTTTCCCCCCCTCTACCAGACATTATGCTGGTGTGTACATAATCAACACAATCCATCATCCCTACCTTGATCTGAAGACCCTTGAACATCTTTGGCTTCTCACTCCTGACAAAAGCTGAGGAGACAAAACACTGGTGAGACAAATGTTGGGTAATGAACCAGCCTTTCTATTTTAGCACCGAGGTCTGTAATTACTGACAACTGCAAAACCTCTTGAGAATGCAGTGTTAACAGCAGCGGCGACAGTTGAGAACACAGGGCGGTTACAGCTGAAGTAAACAAACAGCCATATGGCACAGACAGGGCTCCAGACACCCCCTTAGAGACCCCCACCCACCCAAACCTAAAGCAAGCTGCAGTAACTCCATCATCAATGTAACCTGACACTGAATTAACGAAACGTTACACAGAGCAGAGATGGGAGGTCCACTCCCGAGACGCAGAGGATAAAAAAAGCTTCAAAAGCCTGTTTGAAAACTAGCCCACAGGAGCTTTAGACCACCTACTGCAAAAAGTCATTTCACAAGGAAGTATTTTACTCTTATCCCCACAGATTAAGACACTTTATCACCCAGAGGCACACAAGCTCATTTTCAGGAAAAACTGGATATTAAGTATCAGGGTATAATCATGTCCTGAAAGAGAACTCACCTTGGACTTGAGGGAACCTCCCCAGTTTTCATCCACACACCTCCAGGATGGCACCAGCGTAAAGCTGTGTGCAAAGAAGCACAATGTTAAGGTACACGAGGAAAATGAGGATACACGCACACACATGGGGAGAGGGAATAGACTGCAGCCCCGCTGGTGGTAGGATGCCTGCCTGGCCTGCAGCAGTAATTGGATTTAGGCATACAGATTCATAAAAGCATCTGTGTGTCTTCTTGTGAGTCATTAAACTGTGAGGCTGTGCGCATGTATCAGGGCTGACGGATAGTGGTTTGCGCAGATCGCACTTGTAATCAAACCTCCTGTATCAATAAACAATAACTTAGAGGGAATTGGAGTGTCATGGCAGTATTTCAAGACAGTGCTCTTTGCTCACTCAGCGAGCAAATCGTTTGGTCAGCTGGTCCAAACAGCAAATAAGAAAAACAAACATGCAAACTAAGCATCGCCTCTCCTCTCCTCCACTGTGTTGACAATGATTTGCTTCTTAAATGTGATTTTCATGCTTTGAATTTCATAACACCCAGATCAGAGACACGATTTTGTTGAGAAAAGGGTAGGAGAGCACTATCACCATCAACTTATTGGACAATCTTAGCCTTTAGCATTGGGACTTTCTTTGTCCGTCTCACATGCAGTAAAGTCTACTGTTAAACCGGTAGTCTACTGTATAACGTTTTTAACACAGTCTGCAACCAAGTTCCAAAAATCATGCCTAATTTGAGACTTTTCATTACCTATTTTACTAACTTAAATAATCCAGATTGTGCTCATATTGAGCCTTATCAGCACCTATCTCACAAAACAGACAACAGTCATTGAAGGCTTTAAAGCTCTCTGAGTTAGGCTTCTCATGTTATTATCATGCTGTGCCCGAGAGACTCACAGAAAGGTTTTCCTGCTCTACAGAGACAAAGTACAGTGGCACCCGAGGGAGCTGAGGTACTGCCATGTGAGGTGCTCTGCAGAGAACTGTTTGAAAATGAGTATCCAAAAAGCCCTCCACGCTCAGTGGATCTTCCAAATCGACTAGGCTGCAGAATGAGCCTTTTTTTTAGAGTTTAATGACATGGCACTGATGTCAACGGCGAGCCTTGAAGATTCTTAAGGGAGATAATTGTTGCTGTCTGAGGAGAAAATGTGCTCAGTGACACTGTTAGTTCAACTGGTGCAGCTGGAGACAGCCAATTGCTCTTCTAAGTGACATTTTCACTCACATCACTATAAGTCTATCTTCAAAGAGTCTGCCTGAAACAGCACTATTATCAAGAGGTGAAATGAGATGTACACAATACTTTTCCAGGGGACTGTTGCTAGGAAACTACATGCACTCTGAGGGCTTTGCTTAATTAAAGAAGAATCACGTTGTTTTTCCACCATCACTTCACCGAGTGTTTATCCATCAGAACACAGCAGGTAGTCACTTTGGATGTCCTGTAATCACAGGGAGGATGAGAGTATAATCACACAGGTTCCAGAGAGGTTGTTACCGCAAAACTTGACATCGCGACCTCATGGTGATGTCAAGCTGGGGTTAAGGAACCTCCACTGAACATCAGAGAGACTGAAACAGACAGCTAGTGACAGGGCCTGTGTGTCGAAGATTAGATTGAATGCACAGCTGCAAACGGTGTCAACAGAACCAGACAGTGACAGGAGGCCAAGCCAGGGTTGTTTTTATTAGCAGTTCAAATGCTAGGGGATGCTGTCACACATTTCGACACAGAAATTCCCAGATTGCTGCTGCTAGTGCTAAAGACAGCGTGCAGATCAGCTCACACTTAAAAACGGAATCTATTGTACACAATCAGGTTTAACAAGTTTTATTCCTACAGAAGAAACAATACCTCATTTTAGCACTTTTGTTTACCTTGATGCTCAGTACGCTTCTATGTTTGAATATGCTTTTAAGGTGGCTGTATCTAGAGTAGGGGTGGGCAATTAATTTTTACAAGGGGCCACATGAGAAACCTGAATTGTGTCAGAGGGCCACACCAAGTAGCTGGGCGGTGTCACGTACATCGCAGCTCTCATCCATACAGTGGCGATTCAAATTCGAATCCTTAAAAAAAACGACCTGTGTACCACAGATTAAGCGTTACCTTAAATTTTTGAGAAAGAAATACTTGGCAGTCCATGTGTTGTTGAAAACATGGCATTCGTTACCAATCTTGAGGCTAACCTGGCTAGCGTCACTTATCACTGTTCACCTTCACTCACAACACACGCACGCACATACGTCGATACGGAAGTAATACAAACGTAAATGTAAACGCGTTTCAAAATAAAATTTCAAATTTCAAAATAAAAGCAGCACAGTTGTATTGTAAGCATGACACAGATATTTGTTTAATTTATGTTGTAATTTATGATTGGCCTCACGCGGGCCGGACAGAGACGTAGAAAGGGCCGAATGTGGCCCGCGGGCCGTAATTTGCCCAGGTCTGATCTAGAGTGTCACACACTGTCTGTTTTGTGAGCGAGTTGTTCCCTTTACCTTACGAGCCTCCATCTGGGCCTCCTGCTGGCAGCACTGTCCACAGTCAGGCTGGAGCTTGGTGAGGCTGAACTCCCCGAGAAGGTCACAGGAGCTGCACAGCAGGTTGCTGGAGAAGCCCAGCTCCCTGCAAGCCTCTGAAGACAGCTCGGCTCCATACGCTGACAGCTGGAGAGAGGAAGAAGGTGATTAAAGGCATGTATATAGTCGGCACAAAGAAACAGCCAAGTTTCTATAAAGTGCTTGCTCATGTCTCATGTGTAGGAGGAACACAGTAGGCGAGTGATTACAATGACTGACATTAGAAATTAAATCTGCATTTCAAAATCTAGTTAAACAGAGATAGGTTCTACATAACAACACCAGGATTTGTCTGAAACTAAATACATGTGGTATTTAATATTTGATGACTTAAAGGGAAGTAGTGCTGCAACTACAAGATAGCAACAGAGTAAATATTTTATATAATAAAAAGTCAAAACCAGGCTGCTTCAATGTACGTTCTATCTTGTTAGTTTTGGAAATGTTGTTACATGTCCATGTAGTTTGTAATTCAGTATAACTGATGATGACTTACCTGATGATGACTATAGATTATCAGTCTTTCTATTACTTTATCTAATAGATCAATAATTTTAACACCATTCTTTAGTCTGAGACTATTTATTGCCTGGTAAAAGACAGTTATAAATAGGATGAATCAATCTGATGTGGGTTCCTTCTCTTGCAGAACAACACTGCTGTGTGTCTGCTTCAGAGAAAAACATGCTAATCACAAAAGATGGTACAAGCTAATGATGATTATGACTTTTTCATTTTAATGAAATAAGTTCTCACTCGGGCAATACAACACCATTTAAGTCCACTGATATTGACTAACGCTTGTTGGAAAAACACAGTTTGGACTACAGGCATTCAGGGGCCACTTCACTAAACAACACGCTAGTTTTAATGAGGTTTCATTTCACCATCACTGCTCACTATTAAGCCACGTCATTTTGAGGCTGCGGACACAGCAGGATGTGACTCACAAAACTGCATGTAATGTTAAACAACCGTCTGGTCTACGGCCCGTTTATATCTAATAACAGGTCACACTGAAAGCGATGGTAGCTTCGCGTTTTCAGTGATCACAAACTCACCGTTTTTAAGAGAGAGAGGAGCCACAGGAGATACACCTCTCCCGACATTTTGGAGCCTGCTTTGTTAGCACAGCTCAACCGGAGGACCCCTGTACTTTATCTGAGGGTTATCCCAGTCGCGCCTGACAGTTATTCTTCATAAGCGACACATTCGTTTTTAAACTAGTTCCACATAAGTTTAAATAAAACCCCACATACAATATAATTAGTGTATATTTTCTACTTTTTCAACATTAGTATTATTTTTTTATTTAGTTTTATGCTTCTTGAGATATGGCATTCACCGAAGTCGTCTGGTCATGTTTTTCTTCCTCGCCTCTGCTCCTGTAGTAGTCAGCGGAAAGAAGCGCGACACCTGCTGTCGGTCTTCGGGCGAGTTCGCGGATCGGGTCCAATCCGCGTTGAGCAGACGGGGAGCGGGCAGCCAATAGAAACGCTCGGCTGCGTGGTGGACTGCTCGAACACCCAATCGCCCGCGAGGTAGTAAGAGTCCGCGGTGCGGTGGTGAGCGCACACTGGATGGGACGGGACAGCGCTACATGGGGGACGCGGGCGACAGCGGCTGGTACCACCGCTTCTACACCCCGGGGGGACAGAGCCGTTATCCGGAGAAACGTCTAAGGGCCTCACGGCGCCTCGCGGCTGAGATTTGACTTGATGGAATAAGCAGTATGACCACTTCTCCTCTGAGGTAAACAGAAGATAAACACTGGGAGATACGCATACACACACATTGAGAGAGACAGGGCCATGCTCAGACTCACAGGCTCTTACAGACGTCGCTGTGTGTGTGTGTGCGCGTGCGTGTGTGTGTTTCTCCAGTGTCTCCTCCCCCGAGCATGGACTGACCAGACCCCTCTCTGGATGGTTTTAATGGGGCTGCTCAGAGTCATGATGCCGCCCAAGTTGCAGCTGCTGGCGCTGCTGGCGTTCGCAGTGGCCATGTTCTTCCTGGAGAACCAGATCCAGAAGCTGGAGGAGTCCCGGGGAAAGCTCGGTAAGTTCACGCCCGGTCCCGTCCCAACCCCACCCCGCAGGGTGTCTGTCTGTCTGTCAGCCCCGCGTCCCCCTGCGTCCCCCTGCTCCGCGTCCTGTCCGCGCGCTGATCTGCGCAGCCCCTTTGTTGTGCACTTGGGTCAGTCAGAGACTCCATGCAGCACACATGCTTCATCATATGGTCCAGACAAAGACCCACAGTCATGAAATATGCCTCTGAACTTTGCATGACTACAGATGACTGAAGTGTGAAGGCAGATCTAATCTCCATCTGCTCGTTGCAGCATGAGATGTAGGAGGTGCTGATTGTAGGATTAGAACATAATTTCATTTTGATGGGAATAATCATGGCAGAAGATTGACTGGACAATGTCTTAAACCCCAGGTGACCAGTGTCTGTTTAGGTTTTTATCAGAGCAATAATCCACAATCTTAAAAATATTATGCTGTTACAGATTCTGAGACTTAAGAGTCTTTAGCGTTTCAAGATCATCGAAATGTTTATGGATTAATTACAGGATTACAGAGATTACGAGAGATTGAGCTGTGTTGAGGTGGTGCTGTTTGAGTCAGACAGTGAACAACAACATTGCAGTGGACTCATGGACTAACACAGAGTATGTTTTTGATCATCAGTAGTAACTATGCAGCAGGCTGGGGGACACCGCTGCTGAAAATCCTTCCCTGCCCCTTTCCCAAACTCTCTCTGAATCAAGCGTGGCCCCTCAGGGGCCTCGGTCCTAATAAAGATCTGGGACATTGCAGGATTATTTCTCTGGTGCCTTCACTGTGGGGATTTTTAAGGAGCAGCAGAGCGATGCAGACTCCCTCAGGTTGCAGGGATCTCAGGGGTTTCAAACACCACCTCTTATAACATCGTATGAGAGCAGGAGCCTGGCACTCCAAAAAGGGCCAATCCGATAGATCCCTGCGCAATGCAGGAAATATTAAAGCAAGGAAATCACAAATGTGATGAATAACATTAACACCGGACGCAATCAATTCCATTCATGACCACTGCACTCTCTGCAACCACTCAATTAATGTGACTCTGGCTGATGGGATTGAGGTTGGGTGGTGAGTTGTCCTGTGTCAAGAGATGCTGCAGAGTCAGGGAGCTGTCAGTCAAACAAAAGCCAGCAGGCCCACACAGTCAAATTAAGTGGAAACGCCTGTGTGTGAATGAACCGAGCACCGTGGAGAGGCTGTGATGTTAGTGATGGAGCTGCTGCAAACCACTGCTGTCTGTATCCATCTCTTACAGTCAGACATTCAATCTATGGAATGGGTTAGGGTTGCCGAGCACAAGTGTAAAGAATAGTGGGTGAAGTTTTCAAATGTGTTTTTTTTTTTCTGAATCATTTTTAGCTTGGTAAATTGCCAGAGAGGATTTAACCAGCTGGTCATTGGTTTTTAATTCTCTATCAGTTGCCTGCCGCTAATGATGCTTCAGCATTTGTTAGGATCTTAATGACTTGATGAAAGGCTACTTTCACCGGTTTGTTTGATTCACCGTACAAAATAGAAAATTCCCCATGTCACAGCTTTGATAATTCACTAATCGCACTTGTCATTTCCCAAGATAAATTTGAGACAGGCATGAGTTTACACGCCACGGTGTGAATAATAACAGTCGGCTGAGATTTTATATGATGGCACAATCAGGAGTCCTGTGTGTATAGATGACTACATTGGCCTGTGACGTGGTTTACTGCTGCTATAAAGGACTATACTTTACACCCTGTGAAAATCCAAACTCTGCACACACAAAAATACACACTCGCACACGATGCTGGAACAGAATCTGAGAGGCCTTTTCCCCCGACTGCCCACCACCATGGGAATCTGATGACTCGGCAAAAGCACTGTGATGGATGACTGGACTGAGCGGACGTCTGTATACTGGAGCTCTGAATTATGTGCTGCATAGCCAAATAGCTGTGACTGAGGCTTTCGGGGGCACGATGCTGACAGACAGCCGCAGGGCCGGTCACGTTACCAGGTACGCCCGCTGCAGGTCCATCTGTGCTACAATAACAGGCAGACAGATGGTGTCTAAACCCAAATCAAGAATGGCCGCTATGTGATAATTAGTAAAAAATACTTTTGGTAGGTGCAGTCCCATGCATCACCTCTGTATCGTGTTCTCACGTGGTCACAGTTAACTTAGCGTGAGTTGAAATGACCGGGGTGGCACCGGCTCTTCGCAGCATGGGATCCCCACAGCCTGGCACGCAGGTTGAATCATTTCCTCCGTTAGACACCTCCCACAGGGCGGACAAGCTGTGATTTGCTTCCGAGCTAATCGTCATCCCAAGGTTTCTGGGAGAAGGCTCCTGCATGACAATCATGCCGTGGTGCAGCTGTGTGTCCTGCTGTGGGCCCCGATCCATTATCCTGACAGTATTTCTCTTTCGGCTGCTCACCGGCGCTGCTGCAGGCTGGGTCAACAGTAATGTAGTCTGACTGTGGAGCAGATAGTTGGATGGATAGATGGATGGATGGAAGTGAAATTCCATTAATAAAGAGCCTCGAACAAGGATTCAAGGCCACTTTTCCTCTCAGGGTTGCCATTAACTTTCACTTCTGGTAATTTCAGACTCTCACCTTGAAGAAACTCTAGTCTGCGTCTGACTTTCCAGCGTAATGTTTCATCGACCTCATACACGAGACAAACGCCTGCACTTGATTAAGCGACCGTTAGATTTTTATCAAAACAGATGGGACCTTTTGATTAGTTGGTTGAAAGTGAAGCCAAAGCAGAAGTTGAGACTGGAACTAAAAAGGCCGTAACCAGAAGGACTGCACAGCTGACAACAATTATCATGTCAAAGTAAAAGCCCGACAGGAACCCAGCTGGGGGATTTCGTAAAATATATTCATGATTATTCCTTAATGCGTGCAGATCAAGTTGACATTGGTTGTGTTGTAGGAAGCTGACACTGGTGTCTGAAATCTTAAGGATGAGGTCAGGTCACTAACGATTTAAACTCATTATGGACAATAATGACACCAGCGCCCCCCTCCATCTGCTGTGGTCCTGAAACTAACCCTGAGCTGATCGCATTACATTACATTACATTACATTACATTACAGTCGTGAGCATCATCACCTGTGTAACACCCGTCCTTGCTACCTGCTCTTATTGATTCAAGCCACGCTGAACTTATTTCCTCAGGGAGAATATTCATAACTACACATAGGTATCTTAGCTTTTGAGGAACCTCGCTTTAAAATCCTTCAGTGATATAACGGATATATATATATATATATATATATATATATATATATATATATAGTAACAGTTGACAGGTTCATTCTTGACAGGAGCTCAGGTATACTGAGAGCTGCCTAAATAGAAACATTGCTTATAAAAGTGTCAACTCGTGGCCCGTGTAACAGGAGAAAATGACCTCTTCACCTTTTTCCCCTGCAGGTTCTATTAGAGCTCTGTGTCACCCAGGAAGAACCATATTCAGAGAGTTGCCCCCCCCACTCCACCATCACCCCACTCCCCACACACACACAGCATCATCGCCTTTTATCTGTTTGGCTGTTTTTCCAGGCTGATTAAAGGAATTCAATTTCCATCTGTTGCATGGTGATATTTAGCCCCAGACACAAGCAGCTCTGTGATGAGCTCTGGAAGAGAGGAGAGATGAATGCAGAAGAAGGGAGAGATGCGTGTGCTCATTGTCAAAGTCTCTGCACAGCTGACGCAAGACTTTAAAAGATGGATTTTTTTGACTGCAGCCCATCGCTCCCCAGGCCTGCGTTAGAATTTGATTGTGATTGTCATGCCAGGCACCCGCTGCCTCTGATGTTCCCTCACGCTGCTGTCGAGGGGCCCGGGGATCTGGTCGGGAATTTTCTCTCGAACGGCATCGCTAGTCTGTCCATATTCCTGGACCACTTCATACCTTCAGGCTTCCCCGGTGCTGCTCAGACCCTCGCCGCACATCACTCACCCTCAACATATCACCCTGTGCGGCAGTTACGTTTGAGTTTCCTTTACTCACGATCCAAGCATCTGCTTGGTCTCTTTTTGCTTTTGCTTCCACATTTGTCAAGTGTGTGTCAACCGGTGTATGTGACCCAGTTGTTTGTAACGCAACAACAACAGCAGCTTCAGATTCGAGCTAATTGGCGACATATTGGAGAAACTCGACCTGACTCAGCCCGACTTCCTCCAAGGTGCGAATGTCAACCTCCAAAATGTGGAACCTCCAGCATTTCTTCTTCATGTTGTCGTCGTAGTTGTTTTGTTTTTTTTTTTTCTTATCCTGTCTGTTGACATGGCACTCGGATTCCATTTGAACCCCACCTGACACCCCACACCTCTGTTTTTAGACTCCCCGAGGCACAGAAAGGTTGCATGAGTCATTTGCTTTCACTCCGCATGCTGGCATCTGCTACTATAAGCAGCCAGCAGCGTCTATCGCCTGGACCAGCCTGCTCCGAACATGCCATTTGAGCGGCTAATGGAGGGGAGCCCACAGCGGAGCCGAGTGTAAGGTGTCGGGAATAAATTTGTTGTGAGAGGTGGGAAGGTAGAGCGCTAATGGTCATACGGGGCTTTCAGTGTATTGTTAGAAGCAGCCCTTGATTGGGACTAAGGATTTATGGCCCTGGGTGCACACTTTCCCTGACAAGGTATGTGTTCCTGCAAAGTGGTGCACACGCAGCAACCGGAGCCACATGCATTTGCTGCCAGAGCAGGATGACAGACGGGCTAATCAGGATGTTATGGACAGTTTCACACCCTCAGTGGAAGCCGAGGTCGTTTCTAGAAGAACAGCCTGCTCCAGTACCACCCATCACTTCCCCTCAGCTGGCCTCTCCCCAACTGTCCCACAGTGTCTCCTCTCTGCTGTCTCTGTCTGCTGCCCGCTCACCTCAGACAAGTGGTGGTCTAATACTGCTACCTGCTGCCCACATTAGTTTGACTGATTTGTCAAGTGTAGCTGTGGACGCCTGGCCGACCGACCAGGCACGTGCACGTTGATCCTGATGTGATGTGACTGTGTGTAGTTCGGGAAATAATCCGTTTTTCATTTCTCCACACTTCGTTTTTTTTTGTGATCACAGAAGCGACAACATCTGCAGCGAGTGCGGCTCACATGTTGCCATTCCCAGTTAAAGCCCATTGGTTTCTGGCACATAGCGGAGTGTGTGCTTTTAAATACATGACAGCAGGCATCTCCCCACAGTGCTCACTCTTCTCAGCAGTGCTCACCTACTGAGCGAGCAGCTGATAAAGCCCTGTAATAATAATAATAATAACTTATTAATTCATCCAATTTCTTCTGGATCAATAGTTGTAAACAAGTTTCTTTGTGTGTGCGTGCACGTGTGTGTGCAGGGCCTCTTTTGTGATATTCAAATCCCTCTTGTATTTTACTAACCGCATTGGATGAACGCCTGAAATGGGAATATCTGCCGCTGGCGTCGGAAATAAGGTGCTAACAAAGACGGAGGGGGACGAGGAAGGGGGTTTGTAGGGGGGAGGGAGGGAGATGAAAGAAATTATTTCATTTTCATTGCAACACAGAAATATTTAAAAAAAGACGGTGTGCCTGCAGCCACTTCATACCCAGTGCCATCAGAGCACAGAGGGCTGAATGAAGAGGAGATGGTGGAGCAGCGTGGAGTGGACCTTCTTCCTCAGTCCTCACTCCACCTTTGCTCCTATTAGTTGTAGATTTGTCTTTATCCTGTTTTCCTGTGACATGTCTGGAAACCCGGTGCCCTCAGGGATGAACAGTTAGTATGGGGCCATGACAGTGTTTCCTTCCTGCCGCCTTCGTCTTTGCCTCTGTCTCTTTTTGCCGTCTGTCTCTTTGTGCGTCTCCTCCTCCGCACTGCGCTGCACAGTTTGAGCCGTGTTTGCCAAATTGCCTCAAATTCAGCTTGAGGTTCATTAGATAGAATACAGATAAGTTCGCTGCAAACACCTGTGTGTGTGTGTGCATGTGTGCGTGCGTGCGTGTGTGCGCCTCATTAAAGAAGTATCTGGGTTGTTGAATATTCAGCTCCCACGCTCAGACTGTCCCCTGCTGACTGTGAATCAGTAGATCTGTGTGTCTCCATCTCTTTCTCTCTCCCTCTCTGTGATGTTCATGTGTTTGCTCCAACACTTAACTATCGACTTTTGCTCTGTCAGTAATACGACACGCACAACTAATTGATCAAACTGTGTTGTTGTTGTTATTTTTTTAATATAACAAGACTCGTGTTTTTATCTTTCACCAGTATTATCACACAAGACAAGCGCGGTGGATGCCGACCTTGCTAACAGGGAACCTCCCAGCCATGATCAATCTAAAATAAATACCTGTCCCCGCTGTTATAACTCATGCAGTTATATAAACCCTCTGGTGCCATTTAAGTCTAATGCGTGCAAGCATTGCAATAATACTTCTGCATGGTGTTTCCACTGAATGATGTTTCATTTCATTTCATCCCTGATTAGTCTGCTGAATACTTTCAAAATATCAGAAAGTCAAACACATTTTATTTTCCTAAGAGTCTTGTCAAAGATCCAACACAGACCTACGTCAGAACTCTAATGTGGATGTTTGTTATGTAGCATGTGCCGCATCTATTGACTTAAATATCCTTATCATTAATGCACTAACCTCTAAAGTCAGATCGGGTCTCTCTGATCAGGTCTCTCTATATTTGCGTCTCTACCCACACATCCACACCCCTGCATTTTTCCATTTTTCAAACATGGTGTCAGCAAACCCAACAGATTCTGGTGATATTCCTTGAAAATATGTAACAGATGCCCGGGTCTTCTAGGTAATATTGAACTATATGTCTTAAAGACTCGTTTGACCTTCCACAGAGAAGAATGGTCCAAATCTATACCACACAGTAAAACCTATCTATCTACTGTATCTAGAGAGAGTTTGTTTTAAGGCAGTGATCTTCTGGATAGATGGTCACAGAGAGATAAAACAGGAAGTAGAGATGAAAGGCACTGATATTCCTGCAGAGTTGATAAGAAATGATAAGTTCTTCCGTGGCGCATTTCCGCGTGGGACAGATTCTCCGCTGTGTTTCCCCGTCCCTCCCACTTATCATTAAACGAATGAATTGCTGTCGTCTGCGCTGTCTAATAGAGCGTGGAGTTTTCCCTGGACTCCCATCCATGCATTATTAATTATCTGTTACAGGGCCCGGATACAGAGAGGGCGAGGAAACATCAGATATCTGGGATGTAGCTCGCAACCTGATCTGCTGTGCTATACAAACACAAGTTGTTATATTTGGGTATGAGGACAAACCGACACATTTGTACGCGTTCAGCTGATGTCTGTGCACCTCATGGTTTTGACTGCGGCGTTTTTTGATTGTGGCAGAAGCGTTCCGTCTCCTGCTGCTGTTTTTCCATTTCCCCCTATAGAAATTCACATTATAGATCTCCTCTTGACCAGACGTTTTCTACTCCCTTTGAAGCACAGATATGTCGGCTAATTCCTGCTGCTTAGTCATAGACAGTCTGTGCCAAGGCGAGATCTGTTCCAGTCAAACACCCCCCCCCCTCCACACACACACACACACATCCCGTCAGACCCGCCTTTACTTAACGAGACAGGGGAATGATGGAATCTGCCATCTGTGTAAATTGCTCCAAAATCCCATCTGACTGGCTGTTTCTGACGCGGCAGACAGAACGATGCCCCCGTTTACTTCTGTTTTCCCAGACATTATTGGCTCACCTGTCAGACAGCACTGCCGGCTTCGATCGCCCCCAGTGACGTATGAGAGGAGAAAGTGGCAGGTCGAACCATGACGATTATCATCTCCATCTATCCACAGATTGTTATCATTAGTACGGAGACGAGGCTTTGCGTTTGACGAGGAATTAGAAACGGGCCACATGTGGCTGGGGTTTTATGTGCTATGCCCATGTGTTTACTGCAGCCGCTTGGATTCTATCTGCACTTCACGGACCCCAGAGAGCCTCAGCTGCGGTTTTCAGCCTCTTCTCCAACAAAAGGTCATTTCTGAAGTTTCTTGTGTTAACATCTTCCTCCTCTGCGACGCTCAGTGGAGTCATTATGATCCCGAGGCCCACACCCCACACCACTTAACCACTTAAAACCGTCTCCTCTGCGTTGCCCTTGTCAGCAGTGACAGACAGTGTCTTGTCTCTGCCACATAATGAGGAGCGCTTTGTCGGCATTCTTGGACAAAAACACGCTTGTTTTCAACATGGGAAAGTATTTCCAGGCTTTTCGGGATACAGCTGCTAAATATGGATTGGATTTGTTGGGGTGGGTGGATCGGGGGGGGGGGGGGGGCGGCGGGGGGGGGGGGGGGGGGGGGGGGGGTCGGCAGCAGGAGCAGCAGGAGCAGCAGCATCTCTCTGGAGGATGGATTTCCTCTCTTGTGCTTGCAGCATTGTGGGTGGAAATACAGCTCATGACCTTAACAGCACTAACCACCCCCCCACCCCCCCACCCTTTATATCTTCCTCACCTTTCTTCCTCCTCTCCGTGCCCTATAGTAAAATCAGAGCCACAGTGGAAAATTCTTCAGTCTGTATTTATGGAGCCACCCAGAGCAGCAGTGTCAAATTCAGGGCATGAAATATCACATCGCTGTGCTACATCCTATTTATTAGTATCTGCAGTAGTTGGACTCGTTATTTTCCATAATTCACCTCACTAGGGGATTGGTCATTTTATGACTGCAGCCACAAAGTACAGAGGTCCAGAGGTTGGAGGGTTGAGTCCAACAACAAACTTTTACCCCCGGGCCTCCTAACAGAATATTCCTGCCATGTCCCAATGCTTTCACGCCGTAATCATATTGTTTAGTGGCATTTTTGTCCCTCTCTCTGTGGGGGGGGGGGGGGGGGGGGTCGGCAGCAGGAGCAGCAGCATCTCTCTGGAGGATGGATTTCCTCTCTTGTGCTTGCAGCATTGTGGGTGGAAATACAGCTCATGACCTTAACAGCACTAAACCCCCCCCACCCTTTCTATCTTCCTCACCTTTCTTCCTCCTCGCCGTGCCCTATAGTAAAATCAGAGCCACAGTGGAAAATTCTTCAGTCTGTATTTATGGAGCCACCCAGAGCAGCAGTGTCAAATTCAGGGCATGAAATATCACATCGCTGTGCTACATCCTATTTATTAGTATCTGCAGTAGTTGGACTCGTTATTTTCCATAATTCACCTCACTAGGGGATTGGTCATTTTATGACTGCAGCCACAAAGTACAGAGGTCCAGAGGTTGGAGGGTTGAGTCCAACAACAAACTTTTACCCCCGGGCCTCCTAACAGAATATTCCTGCCATGTCCCAATGCTTTCACGCCGTAATCATATTGTTTAGTGGCATTTTTGTCCCTCTCTCTGTCTTATTCAGACCTGGCTGGTCCTTGTCTCCCGCTCTTACCCCCTGACTCCCCCGCCCTCCTCCCCCCCAGCTGTACCGATGAGGACAGGCCAGTGAATGAGACCTTTCATTCAGCGTCAATGTCGCACTTGTGTGTCAGAACCAGTGGGAAAAAAATGCCTCAGCTTCAGCAGTTGCTCCCCCTGTAGAAAAAAAAGCCACCTAAACAACTGCACGTTGGATTAAACGAGTGTAAATGCAAAACACTGCAGTTTAAGGGAAAGTTTAAGGGAATTTGCCATTGTATTGTGTGTGTGTGTGTGTGTGTTTTGTCATACTGGCTTGTTTGAAAGCTCCGGAGAGGTTCTGAACATGTTCACACCTTCACAGTCACTTAAAGTGAAGTGCCCTCGTTCATCCGTGTCCGCTCTGCGTCTCCGAAGCTGCCAGCGGCGGGGACAAGTCGCAGACCCGATCCCCTTCACAGGACGTTTCCTGTTCCGTGTCATCCCTTAAATAACAACGTTAATGCGATTCCCGCTCTGTTTAGTCAGACCTGAATCTTCCCGTCAGCCTGACTCGATCTCTGTCTCCTCTGATAATCCGCTCCAAGATAAACAGGAATATTTTTTAAAATGTGGAAGTGTACCATTAATCCAGGCGCTGCAGTGGCGACGTTACTGTCCCCGTGGAAACCTGTCGAAACAGCGCTGGACGTCCAGGTCTGTGTGGAGGGACGTGAGAGAAACAGCAGCCTCAGAAGACCGACTCGACTTTTATACAGCAGCAACCTCGATCTCCCCCCTGTCATCCTCCATTGATTTTGCAATACAGTGGCATCCAAGCAGAATCATACAAGCCGTCCACCTCAGTCCGCCACCGACCGCCAATCTCTATTACCCACCTCGACCACGGCTTTGGTTCGGGGGGGCTGACTCTCCCAGGGGAGGCAGGGAGAGGTAACCTACTGGTGGATTGGAGCGATGATGGATTTATGAGCTGCTTGGAGAAAAGATCATCTTCTCTCGCCTGCTTTTATTATCCCATCAGATCCGATGTGATAGCAATAATACACGGCCGCCTGTCACGTTTTTGCCGATCTGGCGGCGAAATATGAATGATGATTTCAAACGCTTGCGTCTAATCAGCCGCGAAATTGCCCCAGTAAATATGCCCGACTACCAGCGCTCTGTCGTCCTCCCGTCTCTCACTCTGAATGAAACTCAGAGTAATAGGCTTGTGCTTGTCACAATGTTTAAGACCCGTGTTGGCTTCACGGTTCATAATTAGCTTTTAATGCAGAGAGACGGCTTGAGGAGAGGCAACTGATGGAAGTGTGGAATGAAAAGCGAGCTTGTTGCGAGCCCATAATATTCAGGCTTTTGTTCCCAAATTAAATGACCTCATTAGGGAGCCCAAGCTTAAGTTTGTGTGTGTGGGGCCCTCTGATATGGAATTTGCCAAGTGTGTTCAGTCTCACAATGAATAGGGCATCTACTAAAAAGCCTAAGAAGCCCTGGCTGTGCCGGCTTTGCCTCCTTGTGGTTGTTTGGAAATTTGGCACATAGCACCATGTCTTTAACAAGTGGTTTCTGGGCCCCTTCGCACAGTTCAGGACGCTGTAGTTAAGGTCAGGGGCCAGCTCGAGATCTTTTCTCTCTCTCTCTTTCTCCTCAAAACTAAAGGACAGTCTGCACAAAAGAATATATTATTGTCTTTATGCTGCGGTAGATCACAATTTCGGCAAAAACGAATTCTCTGTAGTCTTGTCGCATATATCCAGCCTCTTTAACTTTACATGCAGCCATTTCTTTAACATTTAGTCCAATCAGAATATTGATCTGAGCAGCTTTAAAGTTCAGATGCATTGAAAGTTCTTTCGGGAAAGTGATGCTGACCTTCAGCCCTACGCAGTCGAGGGACTACAAATCCAATTAAAGTTTTCTAATATTCAGGACTTGCATTATAGCGTTATAGCAATCTGCCCCCCCCCCAATGTCAAAGCCTTTATCTGTCTCCTGTCACTGTTGTAAAAATAATCCAAAAAGGACATCTGAGCCCAGGCTGTGACGTTCCCGCATAGCAACTGTTACTGCTGTTGTTGTTGGCTAATGCACGCTGTGGACGGACGTGCGAAGGAAAGTCTCCATTACAGTTGTCCTGCATGCTGACAGCCGTCACCCATTACAACCACATGGCACATCCCGAAACTGTCAGTCTGATGCACCGGTGGCGGGTGCGTGGAAGCGGCGGGGCCCTGTACGTAACCGGAGACAGCTTTGATGAGCGGAACATTAACAGCTGCTCGGGGGAGGTGGTGGTGAGAGTGTGTGTGTGTGTGTGTCTCTGTGTGTGTGTGTCTGTTCGTTGGTGTTCGCACAAATGAAAGAGGGGACAGCAGAATCACAGACGACGTCTTAATTGGCGTTTGGTGCCAGATGCCGGCCTTACAGACCCAGCCAGGCCGGTCCAGGCCGTAACTGTGTCTCAGTGGCCAGCCCGGGCTTTGGGCAGGGGATTCAGGAGCCCACCGGCTCCACCGAGAGCTCCCACGGGTATTATGTGCTCCAGCGTTTAGCTGGCTCCCTTCCTCTCTCTCTCCCACACACACACACACACACATAGCCTGCGTCTCTCTCCATCCCTGCTGCAGAGCGCTCTGAGCCATCGTCAACACCAGTCAATCTGAGGCGAATACAAACGAAGAAAAGCCAGAGGGCGACAAAGGCTGGGGCTTCTTTGTGCTTAATCTATTCACACTGAGGCTCTGAGGTCTGCCTTTTCTTGCAGCTTCATGCAGTGTTTGGATTAAAACACCCCCCACCACCACACACACACACACACACACTCACACACACTCACACTCGCCAACCCACCACCTCCACCCTCCTCATTTAAAGCGTACTGAAGTAAAGGCCCCATTAGCTATCGAATAACTGTTGCCGAACAGTCTAACCGCCAACCTCTAACCCTTAACCTGCCACCTCTTACTCTTCACCTTTTCACCTCTGACCTGTGATTCTGTTCCCAGCAGAAGAGAAACACAGGGCGGGTGATAAATCACTCCATGGTACCTGGGGACTGTCTGGAGCACAACAGACATACTTGGCCAGATGACAGTACATTAGTTTGATTTAAATCATGAGCTCGCGGACACTCCACTCTGTGCTTGAGTAAGGAGACGCACGGTGAAGGTTGGGGACTGATATTAAAGTTGGATCTGATTAGCGAACGGGAGATGCGCTACCGCGGCGTGAAATAGGCTGCACACGAAAATGATTAACTAATATTCCTGTTTGACATTATTCTTGATCCCCGGTGTGAAGCCGAGAAAGAGTTTTAGCTTTCTGCTCCCCGAAAGGGCTGAAATGGAAATTGATTTTTAATTAAGTTACAGTTGAGTCTCTTTCCTCTGACAAAGACACGATAACAGGATTCACGTATAAGTGGATCAGACCTAGATAAAGGTCTTGATTCAAAGCAGGGGTTTCAGATACGCATGAGCTGAGTGGGATTTCAGCAAAGTAGTTTGACCTGATAAACACTGCCGACAAAGTAAAAGGGATGTGAGGGGTTTTTTTTGTTGTTTAGAAAAATATTGCGACACACAAAATTAGCTTTCTTGCTGCCCCTCTGGAATATTTATAAGCATGTAGTATTTTACAGCGGTTTTTTATGCACATATTTTCCAGGGAGGTCAAAGGTCAGGTTCAGCATCAAAGCAGCACTCCCGGGAGGTGGATGGCGCTCGTATAATGAGTAACTCCTGAAGGACATTTCCACTCACCGTTCTGCATTGCTGCCAAATGTCTACATAAAGAAAACACACAAATCTTCGCTGTATCTCCCAAACCTAACTGATCTTATTTCCTGTCGTCCTTCCAGAACGAGCCATCGCCAGACACGAGGTACGAGAGATCGAGCAGAGACACACGCAGGACGGGCTGCGGGAACGGGGCGCTTTGGCTTCGTCGCTGTCCGACAACGGCGACGACGACCTGGTCATCATCTACAATCGCGTGCCCAAGACGGCCAGCACGTCTTTCACCAACATCGCCTACGACCTGTGTGGGAAGAACCACTTCCACGTCCTGCACATCAACACTACCAAAAACAACCCGGTCATGTCCATACAGGACCAGGTGAGAGACGCTGCCGACGCCCACGGGCCTCTTTTATTTTTCATTCGTGATGTAGGTTCCTGAATATTTTCGCCGTTTGATAGTCAGAGTAATAACATTTATTATTTTGATTTGCTCAGGTGCGGTTTGTCAAGAATGTGACTGAATGGAGGGAAATGAAACCGGCCTTCTACCATGGACATGTCTCTTTCCTGGACTTCACCAAGTAACCAAGATATTTATTAAACAGCTTCATAGTGGCAACACTGTAAATAAAACACATCAACACGGTCACCTGCTTTGGCCTTGTGCAGTTGACTCCACCCTGTGGTCATTTAATGCTCTGCACTTACACCGTGTGATGGTTAGCATTGCTGATGCTAAAAGTTTTCATAAAAAATAGCATATGATTATTATTATGATTAATATTGTTCCTGCTCTAATATTAAATCTGTATCTGTTTTTTTTTAATTGATCTTAAAATGAATCTATTTAGCTGGATTCAAGTCCTGTGAATTTTTCACATTCAGTCACATTAATGTCTCTCAGGTTTGGGGTGAAGAGGAAGCCCATATACATTAACGTGATCCGGGACCCTATTGAAAGGCTGGTGTCCTATTATTACTTCTTACGTTTTGGGGACGACTACCGGCCCGGACTGAGACGCAGGAAACAAGGAGACAAGAAGGTTGCCTTCCTAAATGATCACACTATCCCGTGTTTACATATTTTAATTCCATCTATAAAAGAAGCCATTGAGTAGTCAGAGTCATATGAAAAGATAATTTTTATATGTTTCTCTGCACTTAAAATTAGGCACCTGTCATCTTAGGTTGTAAAATTAAGTGGGAAGTGGGAAATCGAGTGGCTCCCGGGAGTATATCTGTTTTGAGCCATGGTACAGTAATTTCCTACTCAAGTGCTGAGACTGAAGAAGATAGTTACTGGATCTGATTAATGCAGACTATTAAAGCCTCATATTAGCCACACTAAGGTTTTTTAAATATTATGTGCGATTAGAAGTCAGGGAACATGTAGTCTTAGTAGCCAGTGTGATCATGATTACAGTTTCTGTGTTCATAAAGAGAACCTGACTCATAGTTTTGTGTTTCAATTTGTGTTTCAGACTTTCGATGAATGTGTATCAGCGGGCGGCTCAGACTGTGCCCCAGAGAAGCTTTGGCTCCAGATTCCTTTTTTCTGTGGTCACTACTCGGAATGCTGGTATGGACTCATACACGTGCCACTGTGCCACATTCAGACAACAGGTTACACATCATCAGCCATGTCCTTTACATTTTCTTATTGCTATTGGAATGAAATAAGGAAAAAAACGATTCAGCACATCTTTGCTTATGTTTCGTCTTGTGTGTTTACAGTTTACAATGACTCTATCCCACTTGGTATTTTCTATGTAAGCAAAGACTAAGGAATAAATGATTGTACTATTATCTATCAACTCACATCATTGAGAGCATTTAACACTCAGAAAAGAAAAGCAATAGTTTAAACGGAATACCATGAACCATAACCATATACAGTATCCATGGTCTTGTGTGTGTGTGTGTGCAGGAATGTGGGCAGCCAATGGGCTCTGGAGCAGGCGAAATACAACCTTGTGAACGAGTACATGCTGGTTGGCGTAACAGAAGAGCTTGAGGACTTTGTCATGATGTTGGAGGCTGCACTGCCACGCTTCTTCAGAGGAGCCACTGAGCTGTATAAAACAGGTGCCATGTCTGCTACTGACCCTGCAGTGCTGCTGAGGCTTTAGACAGGTGTCGTAAGAGTCCGGTCAGGATTAGTGTTGGGATTAGGCATCTAGTTGTGACTAAGTTTACTTTAGGGGGTTGGAAATGTATTATGTCAACAAGTGTCCTCACAATAGTAGAAAGAAAAGAATGTGTGTGCATGTGCGTATTTGCACATGAGCTGTATCAGTTGATCCACTGAAGTCTGATCAATATGAATTCATTCCTCTCTGATGCAGATACAGATTAGTTACCATGGGTTGCCATGTGACAACGTGTCAGAATTTTAATGATATAATGGTAGGAAAGTATAATATAAACCAAAGATACTGAACTGTTTCATCAGGATGCATCAGGATATAATAATACAGGGGGTCCTCGAGTTACGACGGAGATCCGTTCCTGAGAATGTGTTTTAATCGAATTTCGACGTTAGTCGGAACATACATTCATTGTGCATACATTGTGCCACTAGATGTCGCTATAACACCACCTTACAATAAGAGTTTACTATGGGGAATTGCCTTTTGTCACTGTAGGGGTTGATATCGCGAGTGTAATGAGCATTTCCTTTAGATTTCTGATATCAACCGTGTAGACCCTGTATTGTGAATAAACCTACGGTATTGCCACGATCCCGAACGCATCTGTGTCCGTGTGCATCTCCTTACCGGCTGCCGCTGCACTGAGCTGTGCTGTGGAGGTGCTGGAGAGCCAGCAGGCGCGCTGAGAGACAGAGAGAGCGCTCACCAACTAGTTCCCGTGCGAAGTCTGTACATATTTACGGGGCAAACCGCTTCAGCCGAAACAAGGACGTTCACGGGAGATGTGTCGTAACCACGAAAACGACGTAACTCGCTACCGTCGTAACTCGAGGACCTCCCGTATAATATAATAATAATACATGTGATTTACTATTTATAGTAATTATGATCATTAATCCTCTTCTCGCTCACCACAGGGAAGAAATCCCACCTGAGGAAGACCAGTGAGAAGAAGCCACCCACAAAGGAGTCAATCGCCAAGCTGCAGCAGTCGGCCATCTGGAAGATGGAGAACGAATTCTACGAGTTTGCACTGGAGCAGTTCCAGTTCGTCAGGGCGCACGCTGTTAGAGAAAAGGACGGGGAGCTCTACCTGCTGGCACAAAACTTCTTCTATGAGAAAATCTACCCCAAAAACTGAAGCGAAATATATCAGTAGAAGAGTTTGGTGTGTTAGTGCGAAGGAGGGACACTTTGTACAGGCTCGGACGTGCGGTTTGAAAAACAAGAAGGGTATAATGGACTACTCTTGACTGTCCAGCTCGTTTGCAGTTGTGATTGAGGACATAAAATGGAGCTACAAGAAGAGTCTCCACGTAGCATAGCGATCAGACAGCTATGTACTCCATTCTTATCTGTGCCAGCAAACTGGACGAAGAGCTTGTTTCTCATCCGCCGGTTGTGTTCCCAGAAGCTCCCAGGCCTCCAAACTCTTTCACTTTCATGTCAAAGGTCATCCGCACAGAGGAGGACCACTAAAATGTGGTCGGAGATGTTCTCACCGACAGCTGCTCCGATCTCAACTCCGGTCGGCTTCACCATTGTGTGATCCTAACGAAACCTTTTCATTGGCTCTGTACTGTTTGGTTGTGTTTAGTTGTGTTTGAACTCTTTGCTATGGTTGTCTTTAGTCTGTAAAGACAGTGACATTTTTCAAGGTGAAACAACACCCCCACACGCCTCGCCACCACCACTACTAACTGAAAGAGACTCTAAGCGTTAGAAACTGACTACTGTGCTGTATTATTGGACTTGAATGAAAACTTTTGAGGTTTTTATGAAATAAAAATCCTGTGACCATGGACTACTTACCGAGGTAAGTGTGTATGTTTTGTATTGTACTTGCTGTGGTTTCATAAATGACTCTTGTTAATTTGCAGCTTTGCCCAGAGCCTTTTCCTGGGTAACGTATGACTCTTTTACACGTGATATTATCGAAGTGTGTGAGAACACTAAAGTGAAAAATGCTGCTGCTGTAAATAGTTAAAATATTCATTGTTTTTTTTTCTGTCAAGACTTTTTTTTGAAATTGCATTGGGTATTTTATCAGTTTTGTAAATTTCTTTCAACGCCTTCATTTCAATTTTTTGCTTGCATTTTATGTTGTGTTGCGTTGTTGTTTTTTTTTCTTATAGAACCAGATAAACACGATGTCAGCTAATATTTTCTGCTGCTTAAAGCTTCAGTTATTTTCACTTTTTTTTTTCAAGAGTAAGATGAAAAGATTGTCTGTTAAATATAAGGTCATAACTATCAAATGTTTAGCCACCTGCCTGCAGCATTTAGTTGTATTGTAATTTTTATCATACGATGAGAGTGTCCATCTTCTCATCGAACTCTCAGTGAGAAACCGAAGACCCTTATTTCCCAAAACGTATGCTTCTTTTAAAAATCTGCTGTTTTCATAAAAGTTGTTGGCGAGTTTATTGACTTTGCTGATTTGCTTGTGAGGTTTTCATTCCTCATCATCCTTCATTTAAGCTAATAGCTATTTCCTGGCATAGCCACACCAAATGTTTCTACTGGGCATACTTTCATGCCAAAATACCTGAACAATTTACATAAACGGATAAATAGGTACATGATTTTATCTGAGAACACGCTGTAGTGGACCGCTCAGTTTTTGTGTGCCTTCTCTACATCCAGTTCTGCTTGTGTTGCAGCTTTGTCAGATGGAACATAAAAACAACATGGTCGCCATGGTTGTTTTCATGTTTTGATAGCCAAACAAATATACAGAACACTTTAAAAAAAAAAAAAAAAAGAAGTCATAAGCGCATGTGTCGTTTTGTTTTTATTCAGTGCAAATGTTTCCGCACCTTCATCATCATCATCATCAGGTACATGGGAGCAGGGAGTGGTAAAGACAGATAAGGCTGCTTCAGTGAAAAACTAAAGCTGGATTATTTCAGGGCCGGCATCCTGCAGAGGGAGATAAAGAGCTGCCAGGTTTTCTCTCACCTCTGACTGTGTTTGTGTAGATCCATTTTCTCTACAGACTCTCCTCTTCAGTATTAGATAGAGGGACTTTATACTTTAACAGCTTATTGTAAAGGCACAGAGACAACCTTAATGCCTGGGGGGGAAAAAAAAAATTATATTTGAGATTTTTTTTTCCTGCTGTGGTAATCACGACCTTGTGCTATAGAAATTAATAGAAAGCAGAACAATAGGAACGTGATGTGAAGCTAAGGGGTCACTGGAGGCCAGAGAAAGTTTTTCTATGAGACAGTGGTGTCATTCAGTGTTACTTATCACTGCTCTCAGATAATCCCTCGACAGTCGTCAGCTACTGGACTCATCTCCATTAAGCTCTAATCATTCTCCAGTTACAGCCTCCTGGTTTGGCCCCTCTGACCCAGATAAACATAGAGGGTGACCTCCCCCCTACTTTGGAGCCTTGGTTACAGGCGTCCTTTTAAATTTTGACATTAGTTTTAGGACGGAGCGTTAACCCCTCTGAGACATGACCGAACTCAACAAATACCACATACTGAGTATTACATATCCAGTATGTGGCTACCATTATTATTTCTGATGAAGTTGTGGATAGGTGGATATGCCCCCATTTTTGATGCTGCCACACTGTGAAGGTGCTTATTCGGTTGATCGAGCCAGTTTGTGTGGGATCGTTGGACCTTAGACCTGGCAACATTCAGCAAAAGACCCTCACAGAGACTTGTTTTGCTATTTGTTTCATCACTCGGGTGTTTGAGCCGAGCTGTGAAAAATGATAAATGTGTTTGGCGCTTTCACATTCGTCTGCTAAAAGGTGCTCCAGGGTCTGCAGCAGTGGGAACTGTGTCCACCTACAGTGTTACAGCTGAGTGTATGAGCTCGATATTCTTCCATCACAGGTGGTTTAATAGCCAAATGTCATTTAACAAGTCGTTTAATAATATTCTGATTTTAGAAATAACATGGGGATGTTTCTTTTTGAACCATAGTATATATAGGTCTTTCTATGCAGCACTGGGTCATATCATCATATATCAAAATCCCAGTTATTTATATAAGTGCCTATTAGGGCAGTAGTTTACAACATCTGTTGAAATGGAGTGCATGTAAAAAAAACAAACATTTGCAATGTCAGCATATTGCTGAGCTCACAGCAGCTGATGGTTGGAGAAACATGCTTCTCAGATTTTTTTTCTTAAGTTAAAGATACAGCACCAATAAAACATAATAATCACACAAATGACCAGAAGACTAAACCTCATGTTTACTGTGAGTGATCATATGTCCACACATACTGACTGGGGCACCTGTTCGCAGTCAGTCTCTGCAGGGCGTCACAGTGGAGACAGACACTCAGCCACTTGACAAGGCCTCGGCAACTCCTCTGTGGACAATGCTCATTTTAGAAAATGTGAAATCTGTTGTTGTCGTCCACGCTGATAAATAACTGAGACATGCCGCTGTGAGTAACGCAATGCAGCAGGAGGTCCTTGGACTGGTGTGCGACGTGTCATACACTGGCCCCATTGCAGAAGTGTTTGCCCTGTTGTGTGTTTGTGTCCTCGAAGCTGCTCCTGCTGATATATCTGGATTGACAACTCCAAAATAAACTGACTTTTATTTAGTACGTCAGCTTGTGTTTGCACTGCAGCTCTGGTTGTCAGCAGGTTTGTACAGCATCTGCATGATCCTTGTATTGTGAATCGCACACTCTTACAACTTGATGACAAGCAATACATCGCTGATCATCTCTCTGGGGGAAATCTTCACACATCTGACCCATTAAGGTTAAGTAATTAGTGATAGTGATTAGTACTCCACATCTGGTCTGTCAGAATAACTCTAATAATGTTAGTCTGCAGTACAAGGTGTGGGGATTTACCTGATAAATTATTTGGAAATATCAGATTTAATATTTCCAGGACTTGACCCACACATGTAACTTGCTGCGTTAATACTTAATACTCTTTTTCTAATCTCAGGATCATATTAAAGTGCAGTAGTACATTTCTGGAGTCCTGTTTAATTGGTACCAATCCATCTGTGATCATAATAAACCAACAATATCACAATAAGAAAAGGAGTGGTGAGTAAATTTACTCAAGTACTGTATTTAAATGTGGTATGCGCACTTAACTTGACTGTTGTAATTATAAGTGTTGGACTGGTGTAACTATTGTGTGGCACATGGTGATATTGTGCTTTTTTTGTGTGTGTTAGTGTCTAAAAATATATTTTATTGATCATTTTTGAAGATGGAAAATTTAAAAACTTTTTTTTTACATTCTGTCTATTTATAAGGTTATTTTTTTATGGAGTTATGTAACATTGTGACTGTTGCTTGTTTATGGAACCCTCACAGTTTGGTATAGTAACATCAACCTATGTAAACAATCCTGTTTCATTATGTCATTGACATTCAACATAATGAACACGTTCAGGGCTCTAATTACCACGTGCTGCTTATAAAGCCACTACTCTCTGCCTGAGGCGCAGCTGACCTCTGATAGGTGTTTTCCATGTTTGTGTTTACCGCAGGATGATTTCAGGTTATTAGCGTGAGGTAAGGGAAGCGCGTGTGTGTGAAGTTTTGGGTCACGTGTCTGCTAAGTGTCCGGGACTGGGAGCAGCCCAGCGGCGGCACTGCGGCTCCTCTGGGCGGACGCTTCCACTGTAACCACCGCCTCTTTCTCCATCTGCGCCCGGACAGATTTATGCTTCGGCTCCGTATTTATGACCACCAGTCCGCCCTGCGGGACCCCTCCGGGACGCCGTGACCGCGGAAAAGAAGCGTGAAGACGACATGGGAAGCCCCGTGTTCCCGGGTCGGCCGACGGTTTGGGCGAAATAACCTCGTCTTCTTCGTCGCCAGAGAGGGAAACTTAAACCAGGGCTTGTTTTTGGAGTTCACCTCCCCTCCGCTCTCCCCGTACGGTTTGATTCAAAGGCGAAAACCAAGATGGCCGCCGATTCCGTGCAGGTAGGAAAAGTTGACAACGGCTGCGAAAAGTGCGCAAACTTGCGCCGAAGCTTCACATACGAGTTAGCAAACACTTTTATGTCAGTGAATTCGAGTCGCCACGGCTCGGTGGTGTCGTTTTTAGAGCGAATGGGCCTCTGCTGGATCCCAAAGGCTAGTCTGGGAATTATCCATGGATTGAGGCCTGGGAAACAATTATCCAAACTAACATAAACACTAGCTTCCGTGTATTCACAAACGATTAACATTCAGTTTTATTTAGAAACGCGAATTAATGAGTATGTTTTGTATAAAAATTAGCGCTAGAAGCTTTGCTTAACGTGAAGTTTTTTTCCTCCCAAAAGTTTCTGACCGGATGAAAATAAAACATGTCAGCAGCGAAGTGTAAGGGTCTAAGTCTATTATAACTTATAACATTAGCTTTTTTATATTTAAAAAAAAGTGTTAGAGTTGAAGTGAGCATTGCAGTCAAGCCTCATTATTGTCTATGAACATGACTCATTGATTTAATGTGGTTTCACTTGAGTGACGTCAAGTTTGAAGTAACTCTCCCTGACTGAATATATTTTACAAGTGTTTAAGCTAATTCAGCCAGAAACTGCTTAAGCAGTATCCTGTAAAATACAGGTTGGAGACTAGAAAAAGACCAACCTGATTACTCCCACTATCACTCATCTTTATGGAGAGCATGGGAGCCAGGCTGGGGGTCTCAGCAATGCTGACACCTCGTGAAAATGAAGTATTATTTTTTAATATGTTTCCCAGAGTTGGTTTGGACTGAAGCGGATCACTGAAACAACAGGTGGTGATGAGCTGTGAAGTTAACTATGAACCAGATAAATCGTTTTTTAAAAAATGCTTAAAGTTAACTTTTATTTTATTCATGGGTGTATGACCTGTTGCATTAACTTCAGTAAATTACACCCTGCAACATGTAAACATAGGTGAAATTAAGTTTTCTTCAGATTAATGTTGATAGTCATATAATTGGCATCCATGTAAACATAGTTAGTGGCATGTATGGATGACCAAGACTGATAATCAGTATCCTCTGCCTTTTGTTTATTACAGTTTAATACAAGGTGTTTTTTTAGCATGAACTAGTCTGTTATGCTTTTTTTAGCAACTTTAGTTAAAAACGAAAACTAAATGTGGCTAACACCCATCAGTTTTTTGCACTGACCTGTCAGATTTAGCTGACATGCTCAGTACTTTAAAATTAATGGCTGTGTTTGGACTGTCAGGATTACGTTTGTCAATGACAGGTAAGAAATTACACAATAACGCAAACAATAACACAAGCCCAGACTTGTGCTTTGTTATTGAAGGCCATTGTGCACTTTGCATTTTTTTTGTAGGACTCACAAAAGTACCAAAACTTCATCTGAAAGTCATGTTTACACTATCAAACGCTTTATTAATGCTTAGCCAGGTGATGGTGTGTCAACTTAGCTTTAATATATGTATGCACATCAACCCAGCAGAGCTGAACGTTACATACATTTTGACTTGGTGTGTGATTCATGTATGTCTCGTGTGAAGGCTGCATTTGTAGCCCATACGTTTATTAGCCTGTGTTGCTATTTCTGGTGGTGGCAGAGCACCAGGCTATGGGCAGTTCTCTGCAGCCAGCTGTGGGGTACAGACGGCTGGGTGTCAGGTTATAGGCTTAGATGGCAAGGGCTTTTGTGTTTTTTAGACACAGGTCTGGATAGTGGCCTCAACTTTTCCATTGTCCTATTGTCTGAATGGAGCTCTTGTTGTTGGACTTGAAGCTTTCGGGCTTAAAGAGTGAGTTAACCTGCTTACACTTAAGGTTCAGAGCTAATGTTTGCTTTTTCCTCACAGTTTCCTTTCCTGCCTCAGCTCTGTAAAAGGTTACGTTTGTGTAGGTAACAGCTGCAAGAATATTACAATAAATTAAACTCAAGTCTTAGATGTTCGTCTTTAGGGCAGTCAAACATTAAAATGTTTTGAATAGCGGAGTTGAACAACTTGTTTCATCTTTCCCATAAATTTAGCAGCCCTTTTTGTAACATTGAATATGTGTAACTAAAATATATTATAGATTGTCCACTCATGGTGTTGTGAGCCTTGAACATTACACAGAGCAGCAAGCAGAGCCACACTGTCAAGAACAAGTTCCCTCCATCCATCATAAACTGTATGCATTGTGCTGTGACTGGAAACGTTTGCTTACAATTCCTGCTTTACTTGTCTTTGAACCTAATAACTCTAAAATCCCCAGTGTGGCGTCATACCCCTGACTGGGTAACACATTGAAAGAGCAAGAAATGATAAGCCTGTACAGGTAAAAGAAGAACTGACAGAATTGCAGTAAAAGCGAATCCAGAGGGTGAACCAATCCTGCAAATAAGCACCTCTTCTTTTTCTTTTCAATATAGTTTCTTAGTATGATCAGGCCCTGTTGGTCTACTAGCTGATTTATTTCCACCTTATCTGATTGGCCTTTGGTGGATTTCCTTGCATTGTTATGCAGTAAAAATGGGCCCTTTTGGGTGTCCTCTTGCTGTCCTCATACCACACTGGGCAAGTACAGCTACAGTGCAAACAAGTTTTGAAGCATAGTGCATTTTAAGAAGAGAGATGACTTTTCCGTCTCCACACACAGACACACAAAACACACCCACCATGCACCCACCATTCTTCTACCTCCAGGAGCTGTGACCTCCATTTTACCTATGAGTCATCAATGAGGCTCTGGACCAGGATAGTGCAAACTATAGCTTCCTCTGAAGTGAGCACCTATAGAGAGCAGAATGGGCAGGTTTACAAGGGTGTAGCTGAGGGCATGACTAACTCAGTGCAAACCTCTTGTACCTAATATGATGCAATTTTCCAAAATAAATCTTTCAGTCAGAAGTACAGGTGATGATTTCAGGGTGGCCCCCAGGTAGCTATTTTTCTAATTGAGCATATATGAAGTATTGTTTTCACCAATAGATAAAGAGCACCATCAAACATTGCCATTTACCCTAACGTAGATTCTGTTATATTGCGGTTTCGAGGACCCTTCTTTCTGTGTTGTGTTTCTAAATTTCATTTTAGGTAGCAGAGTCATGACGTGTAACACAACAGGAGTGTTTCCTGCTGGAGTGCTGGCTCTACCCTTCACACACACTGTTAAGATCTTCAGTGCTGACCTGTTGTCTGAACAACACTGCCTCCCGTGCTGTGGTTTGAAGTTCACGAACTGAGCTCTTTTCGTGACTTTATGTTAGCTCTTCTTGAAGCTGTTGTGGTGTCAATTCAGAGTTTTTCCTCCTGTCCTCCACTGCATAATTAGCTTTCCAGGGGGGAGGCCACAATAACAAGCCAGCTTTATGTTTTTAACTACAGTTAATTTTAGACACAGTCATCTCCCAGGAGTGAGATTAGGTCCCATTCTGGGCTCCTCTGACCTCACAGAGCGAGAAGTTAAGAGGGATTTGGCTGTCACTGCACAGACGTTTTATCTTCCCGGTTGATGTCAACGGTGTATGTGAGAAAGGGAAAAATCAGATGCAAGCCAGGCCAGAGTGGATGACCGTGGCTTCAGATTGAGCTGCTATCAGCTATGGTGTAGTGTTAAATCTGTGATGGCTCCTACTGGACAACATTACTTCATCGGCGTTCATGTCCTGAGAGTTTAGCGGGTCAACAGAACATGCGTGGACTGGTTTGTTCAACTGAGCTAGAGATGGATTTGGATGAAATAGATGACGTTATGGTAAGACAGGATTTGTTAAAGCCTTTTGTTATCTCCTTTTTAGTAAATTGTTTTTTCTTTTTAACTTGCGATTCTAACATTAAACAGGTGCAAAGCTTTATGTGTACATGGATACGTGGATGTGAATATGTGTTTTAATCTCATTGTATCACAGGCACAATGGGTTAAATGTATGTAAATGTATATATGGTCGTGTGGTAATGCTGTTTTTCATTTCCCATTATGCCCTTATTTTATTTAGGAATAAGTTTATTTTAAAATCAGAGAGCCCATATTGATGATCTTTTTAATGAAGTGGAAAAACTGATTAATTACAGTACTTAGTCTGAAGCAGCAGAGCTTCATCTGAGCACCACTATAGCCAAAGCCCATTCAGGAAGTCACTTCTAATCCCTCCTTAGTTAAGGTGACAGCTTTAAGGATGCAGGTCAGCGGTGAGTGACACCAGCAGTGAAAACACCACATACAGCTCAAGTTCACATCACAACACTTCCCTGGGCTGACCTCAGAGGTCTCAGTTTGGGCAGCCAGTGTTAAATATACGATGTTCTCTGTGAATTACAGTGGTTAAAACAGTTGCATTCATTAAATATGTGTATGTTTTCACAAAAAAAATAGAGAATTGTCTGACTGGTTCACGCAAGACTTATATAAAATAATTTGTGAGTAAAAGAAATTGTACCTCTATTATTATAGTTATTTACTGCTGTAGTGAGCTGGAGATCATGGCTATTTGGAAATGCTCTGTTTAGTTTGTTAGGTTCAAAAATGCCAGTGTGTAAAGTAGTTGTTTATGGATCCAATGACCTCTGTTTGTCCTCTCCTCCTCTTTCTCTGGCATCCCATCTTCCTCTTCCTCCTCCTTGTCCTCCCTCACTGACCTCTGTATTGCATTCCACCTCTTCCTCTTATCTCTTCTTATTCTTCATCCTCCTCCTCTCCTATCCTCAAGGGGGATGCCAGGGGCCAGCTGGTGGCAGAACGATTGGGACTGGGGCACAACCTGGACCTGTCTGACACTATGGTCCAACAAAAGCTGGATGAGATCAAGGAGCAGATCCGTCGTGAGATCCGCAAGGAGCTGAAGATCAAAGAAGGTGCAGAGAACCTCCGCAAGGTAACCAACTATTATGACTGACACTGGTGTAATTTCACCATAAATCTCTAGAGAATATTGTCAAACTATAATGTGTCCTCTCCACTCTTCTCTTGTCAGGTCACCACAGACAAGAAGAGCTTGGCATACGTTGATAACATGCTGAAAAAATCTAATAAAAAGGTTGAGGAGCTTCATCAGGAGCTACAAGAGCTGAACGCCCACATCGTGGTCAAAGATCCTGAAGAGCTCCTAGGTAAAAGCAAAAGCACTACAGTAGAGCACCTCTGGAGGATTTACTGAACTCTTTAGTAGCAAAGACAGTTTATGTAAACTATGCTTGACCTTTTTTTACAAATTCAATTAATCATGTTGTGTGATATGTAATAGCGCTGTGAGGTTAGTTTATATAAGAATGTTCACCCGATGAGTAGATTGTCAAAGGAAACACACAAATTAGTGTTTTAAGTCATTTGACAAGTAAAAACACCAAGCGTTTGTTAGTTTCAGGTTGGTGTTACCCAGATACTTTTGTATTGTAACTGCAAACTATCAGTGAGTAAATAAATGATAAATAAATAGAAGTGTTGTCAGAACTACACCTATATAAACACACATGCTGAAACACACAGCACACTGCGGTTTCGGAGGTGACTCACTCTCCAGAGGCTGACATTGTTGCATTCCACATTCCACCAACAGTTACAATGAGCTGTCGATTGTTCCCCTCCAAGGCTGTTGAAAGCCTGCTCCTGTGCATTTTTCGACAACAATGGAATTTGTAGAGTGTTAGCCACAACAGCGGTGTGCGTTCAGCATGGTTTTGTTACACGAATTGCCTTTTTTGTTGTTGTTGTCAGTGTCGAGTGTCTAGGTGCATTTAGGAAGAGAAGGAATGCTATCTGTCTGCCTGTTACCATCATATCCCCTGATATAATTGACACGAGGAAGTAGATGTGGAGGGATGGGTGTGTGTGTGTGTGTGCATGCCTGTCGGGGGAGAGAAGAGAGGTTGTCTTGGTAAATGGTTATCTTAAGTGGAAACAAATTTAGCCTGACTTGGTGACCCTGTATCTGATGAACAAGGTCTTTCTTTTTAAGTGACAGGACGCCAGTGGAATGTTGCTGGCAATCGCAAAATGATGGAGAGGGGCTGAGCACAACACATCTCCACAGTCATGAGACAGCTTCTTGAAGTATGGTCAGCTCTTGAATCTGCGAGACACAGAACTTGTTTCCTGAGTCAGTAGGAAGAACTTGTTCTTCCTCTGCAGAAAGTGTTTTTGTTTGAGGAGAAAGTTGAGGGTGCTCTGGTTATTCTCTGCCGCTCCTCTGATGCTAGAAATGGACCAAGCTCATGCTCAGTTACCATTCAGGTCTCTGTCACATATAGTATGATCTCTCTCTCTTATTTGAGAAAGAGACCTGCTTACTTCCTGCATATATGTCAGTTTCCCTTTCTGTCATCATATTACATCTCAAGTGACAACCACTTTTTTAAAAGACAGTTTTGAGCCCAGTTCTCCAACTAATGACGTAATTGTTTAGAGACTATTGTTAACATGTTTCCCATCAGTTACAGATGGGCTTAATCTGAGGGAGGGTTCCCCCTGTCAGCTGTCCAGCAGTGACATCAGCCCTCCAACTATTCAGTAGCTGGCTGTCTTGTCCTTCAGCCCAGCGTGGGCTGCGAAGTGGTCACAGAAGGAGGGGTAGGGTGTAGGGGTCCTTGAATTCTTGGCTCGATGTGACCAAACCACCCCCTGCATAGAGAGGAAAGCCTGGAATGTAGACTGGATGACATGTGCAGCACTTTTGCACATGTGTTTTCTCTAAACTACTTTCACATGACACTACAGTTCCTTTTATAACGCAGTGTAAATTTTCAGTTTCACCCCCAGTCCCTGGTTAAATTCTCACCTTGCTGCACAATCTTTCTGCAGATGCATGGTTTGGATGAGAATCTGACGTTCCCACTCTGTTTTTCCTGTCTGTCCCTGCCTCTTTTAGTGTTTCTCTGTCTGTGTATGAGAGTGTTGCCCTGGGAAAACATCCTTCCCTCTTGCCCATTAACAGAAAGTTCTGCTGTGATGCCCTCTCAGCTTATTATAAGGGTCATTAGATGACTCATTTAGACTTTCAGTTCAAAGAATCACAAGCTTTCCTTTAAGCCCTTCACCCACAGGTGTTGAAAGGAATCATTAGAGTGTGTTTTGATGAAGCACTTACAGTGAATGAATCACAGATCTGCCGGCTGGTTATTATTGTCTGCGTTTGCAAGAATAACTGATGTTTCCAGTCAGGTCCACTTAAATGGACCGTAGACACCCTCAGAGAAATCTGTTTTTCTTTTACATCTTTGAGCATTTGTTATGTATTTAGATCTGTGTGTGTGTGCGTGTGTGTGTGTATTTATATACATGATGCATATGCTATTGTTGTATGTATGTTACAGGCAATGCATGGACAGTTTTTGCTTTTCGGGTCCTTTCTAAGAGGAGCTCCTTTATGACACTGTAGACTGAGACTGAACTTGTAAGTCAAGTCAGGAGAAGTCAGGCAGGTTTTTCTTTTTGCTCACTTCACCTGTGTGTGTGTGTGTGTGTGTGTGTGTGTGTGTGTGTGTGTGTGTGAGAGAGAAAATGTTTTGCTCTGTGCTTCAGTGATCAGCCCTGACACAACGAAATTAAGACACACAAACAATAAAGCAAAGAAAAAAAGTTGAATATTTTAAAATATGAATAATACATAGTAGTATAGTATTCAAAGCCCCCAATGAGAACACAGGATAGAATAGGTCCCTAGCACCCCCTTGCTGACCGAAAGAAAGGACACATGGGCCATGATGTGATGTGAGTGTTTAGCTATTGTCGAAATGGCTGGCAGCCAAATATAGCACATGCATGTGAGTTACTATTTACACTCTGTGTAGATTTGTGGCAGATTTATTTTTGTGGTTGTTACCTAAGAGCCATGAGGCGCTAACATGTTTTTTTCCATCTTTACCCAGAATGCCCTCTGACCCCAGATACACCAAACAGTGAGGCAAGAATGTGCACAAGCAGTAGCCGCCTCGCCGCCCTGAAAAGACAGAATGACATCGAGCTCAAGGTCAAACAGGGCGCTGAGAACATGATTCAGATGTACTCAAATGGATCCTCCAAGGTGAGATTCAGCAACAGGTTGGCACATTCACTTAACATTCAGGTTTTAGCTGGTGGTTGTCAGGCTGCCAAGTGTGTTATAAGGACACATTCACGATTTACTGTATTTAATGGATAGTTTCAGTTTCATACTAAGGGATCTGTAGATTTCCTTATTTAAAACAACATTGCACTGAGCTAATAAATGTGACAGTGTTCAGACCGGATGGTGAACTACAAAAGCATTAAATGAATATTCGTCAGTCTCTAAGCAGTCAGTTTACAACTCAACCACCTGGTCAACTATGAACTATATATGCACACATAGTCTAACTGCACAATAAAGGATTAGTGTGAACATTTTAAGAGTCACTTTCCATTTTAAATCCAAATAAAGTGGTTTTGATTAGTGTTACATAACATCTTGATTTGTGAACCCTTACTGAAACAAAACAAATGTGTATTTGTTTGTTTTAAATTTAAGCAACACTTGTCGGCTTTGAGTGAGATGCCATGGTTGTAGTCATTTCCAGTTAGAGAAACGAAGACCTCTACTCTGTAGATGGTTGAATGATGCATGGCAGGTTTGCTTTTATAGCATCACTATAGGGGAGGAGGAAACATGAGAAGGTGCTGACACATAATGTGTTATACAGAGTGCATTTGTGAACAAATATGTATGTGTGTGTATGAGGGGCATGCGTCACTGTGGGGAACAAAACAATCCGAGGTCCTTCAGGAGATTGCTTTTTGAGGGTTAATAATTAATTATGTTTTGTTAGGATAAGACATTTAGTTGTGATGTTAAGGGTAAAGGGTTAAGGAATTCAGTATGTTAATGAGCGTCATGGCGCCAGGGTGATAGTGAAACCTGTGTGTGTGTCTTTGTGTCTGTATATGCATGTGTGAGTGTGTGTTTCATGCGCCTCTTGGCTCTCATTCAATAGTAATTGAAGCAACTTTGTAGTAGATAGTTAGTGTCACGTTTCAAAGGTGTCATCAACGCTTGGCACTGACACAATCCTGCGTTTCTCAGAATATGTCTGTAATTTAATGCAGCACGTTTAAAGCTCGTCTGTATAGTAAATATGAAGCTGCAGGTGCATAGAATAGATTAGCATGGATCTGTCCACAGGTAAGAAAATATCTGCCCAGCAGCACCTCTAAAGCTCACTAATTATGCATACATCTGTTTTTTGGATTTGGCCTTTAGAAATGGTCTGTTTAGCCATAGACCCTGGCCAAAAAATAGCCCTGCATATTACTGTCATTAAAAACCAACTTTGCCAATTTTCTTGCTTTGAAATATTTCATAAATACATTGTGTACAACACTACTTTCCAAATGGAACTACATGCAAGAATCAATAGTTCACAAACCTATGTACAAGCTGGTGTAATGTGATCTGTTGTGACCAGTCAGACATGAGTCCTTGAATTTTTCCCTGCCCACTTGGGAGGTTTTTTATTTCTATTATTTTGTGTGAATGAGTTTGCAATAGTAAATTCTTGCAAAGCCTTAGTCTGTAACTGTAATACAGTTACAGAAAATGGCCACATGACACTGACCGTCTGTCTGGTCAGGGGGTTCAGTGTTTTCTAAATGACCTTTCAGTGGTCAGACAGACAGACAGAGGCACCTTCCAGTTGGAAATAGCCTTGTCCTGATGTCAAAGAGGAAATGCCTGCTGGACAGAGGTCTTTCCTGTGCGCGACGCCATCAACAACCAGGATTTAAACATTTGAGGAATTCTGGGTGGAGTTTGCTAACTGCACTCTGTGTGCGTGTATCTGTGTATGTTTGTGTGTGTTTGGATGTACGAGAGGGTCGATGATCACAACACACAATGAGATTCCATTTTTTTTTTTGTGAATTAGATTTTCCATGTGGTCACTGGTATTTTGGCTCCAATTAATGGGGCATGAACTGGCATCCTGGCAGTGTTTCATACGCACATCAACCAAACACTATGAGTAACAATAGATATTGTGCATTCAGGGTCATTTTTTCTAATGTGGAAAGTTATTTGACTCAGCAAAGACAAAACATTTTGTTTTTGTTTTAACTTCACTCATTAATGATTTCCATTGATGTTGCAGTATCTCCCCTCCAACAAACATTTCTTTCTCGCTCACAGGATCGTAAGTTGTTAGCAACAGCACAGCAGATGCTTCAGGACAGTAAGATGAAGATAGAGTTCATCAGGATGCAGATCCTCAAAGCCAGCCAGGCCAACGAGCTGAGCTTTGAGAACAACGACGTTATGGGTATGTCTTTGCTTGTTTTAAGATCCATAAGCTCTAGTCAGCAAGGTTTTGTCAAGAGAAAACATTATTTTGAATAAACACGATACATCAAAATAAATCATAGCATCTACTCTTGTTGTTCAGAAAAGCCCATCATCAGCCCATTAGACCTGCGGGTGGAGGAGCTTTGCCACCATGCTAGGATAGAGTCTGCTGTGGCCGAGGGAGCCAAGAATGTTATGAAACTTCTTGGCTCAGGAAAAGTCACAGAAAAAAGGGCACATTCAGAGGTAGATGTTTACATTGTAAAATCACATCTTCCATCCACTTTATATATGATACTGATTTCCTCTACCAGAGTATAATGGACCATTTAATTGATGTTGGTCTCTCTTAACACCCCCACCCTTTCCCTTTATTTTATACCTTCCTCCTCTCTCCAGGCCCAGGCTCGTTTTAACGAGTCCAGTCAAAAACTCGACCTCCTGCGATATTCTTTGGAGCAACGCCTCAATGAGTTGCCTAAAAACCACCCTCGCAGCCACAGCATCTTAGAAGAGTTGTCACTGCTGTCTTCACCAGTCCTCAGCCCCAGGTCCAGCATTATCTCCACACAGAACCAGTACAGCACCGTCACCAAGCCCGCTGCACTCACAGGTAGCTTATAATGCACTGGTTATTCAAGATTATTTACCCCTTTTTATGCCTATCCTAGTATTCTTAATACCAAGGAACACAATTTTAGGTAATGGGTGTAGGTATTGAATATGAACATTTGAACATGTATTTTGGTTTTGTTTACTTTTGTGTTAACTTTGGTGAACATATTTGCACAGTGACACAAAAATTTAATTTGTCATCCTGTAATGTCCTGTTTTTGTCACAAACACACGACTGTAGTCATCCCACATAGACTTTGCAAGCTTGTATATATAACGTTCCTGCAGTTTCACAGAAAATAACCTTATTGAGCAAAATTAAAAATAAATCTAAATCTGGTTTAAGAGTCAATCATTTGATACTGAATTGTTTCATTTTATTGTTTTGTGCAGGACTGACTCGTAAATCCTGATATTTTCAAACCAAGAACATATTGTGTGGTTGTTAAAACGTGTCTCGTCCTACCATACTTCCAGGCACATTAGATGTCAGGCTCATGGGCTGTCAGGACCTTCTGGAAAATGTCCCAGGTCGTTCCAAAGCTGCATCTGTCCCGCTGCCTGGCTGGAGCCCTAGTGAGACGCGCTCTTCCTTCATCAGCAGAGCAAATCGAAACCGCAGCGTGAGCTCAAGGAACCTCACAAAGAGTGAAGAGCTCTCCAGTAAGTTGGCCTGATCCCATAATCTGTCTGAAGAGTGAATATTGATGAAAAATTCATTTGTGATCTAATTAAGCTCGACTCATATATAATATAATGACCTCATCTGGAATACTAACAAACTGCATTTTTGTTTTGTTAGATGAGATTAGCGCGGTATTGAAGCTGGACAACACAGTAGTTGGTCAGACAAGCTGGAGGCCAGTCAGTAACCAGGCCTGGGACCAGAAGTTTACATTGGAGCTGGACCGGGTAACACACTGGACACACACGCTGTCACACACACACTTCTGTCATTGACCTACATCTGTGTTGTTGACCCAGGGTTGTGTTTGTGCAACGCAGCCTGCGTTCACATCTGTTTGATGATGTTTTTGTGCCATCATGTAGTCTCGTGAGCTGGAGATATCGGTGTATTGGCGTGACTGGCGTTCGCTCTGTGCTGTCAAGTTCCTGAGGCTGGAGGACTTCCTGGACAACCAGCGTCATGGGATGTGTCTGTACCTAGAACCACAGGGGATGCTGTTTGCCGAGGTACACATGCACGTGCACGTAAATCTATAAAAAAGGCTGTTTACCAGTAACTTAGTAGTAAAGGAACATTGGCAAATAGGGCCTGTAGGTGGCAGATATATATTTTAATGCAGCGAGTAAAATATAAAACGGCGAAGAATCTTTGTACTATTAAAGTGTAGTTTGAGATTCAAATCATTCCAGTTCCTCATTAAGATTTTCCACTATTCTCTTGGTTTTCTAAAAAAATCCTGTCTCATTTTTGTTTGGTGTAGGTCACATTTTTTAACCCAGTCATTGAGAGACGACCAAAGTTGCAAAGACAAAAGAAGATTTTCTCGAAGCAGCAAGGTGAGATGTTGCTGTCATTATAGCACAACACTGTCATGGTACACTGTTGTAAATGTTGAACACCATAGATGGTAACTTGCATTTATTTATGTGTGATAAATGGGTGATGAGTGTACAAATAATGAGATTTTGTTCTTGAATTTCTTGAAAAGTTTTATTTTATGTATGTTTTATTCACAGATATTATTTATTCTTTTTGCCTCCATTGTCCCTGGCAAATGTCATCACCTCCTCTTCACCTTCCTCTTGTACTTCATCTCAATTAGGTAAAACCTTCCTTCGAGCCCCTCAGATGAACATAAATATTGCCACTTGGGGACGCCTGGTGAGAAGAGCCATACCAACTGTTAGCACCAACTCCTTCAGTCCTCAGCCTGCTGAGACTGGACCTAGCAGTCTGCCTGGTTCACCCACACCGAGCAGGTAAGCACACACACACACAATTAAAGGTCATTAAGAATTAATGCTAAACAGTGAAAAGGTCAAGATAAAAAAAGGACATTAAAAATGTGAAAAACATTACTATTTAAGTTTCTAACCTCTAACTATGTATACAGTGATCCTCTTGTAACCAAGCTGGACTTTGACAAAGAGCCGACCCCAGGACCCAAACACTACCCTGTTCCTGATGACATCCGAGAACCTCTGGTGCAGGACAAGATGCCAAACAAGGAGGAAGTGCAGGTATCACAGTGTTTCAGGCATGACGGCAAGCGTTGATAAGGCAAAAAAGAATTGATATAATCACAGACGGAAGACGACAAAGCAGTATTTCAGCTACTTATGAGTGGGGCACAGTAGTTTCTCAGAAAAACAACGATTAATTCCTGTGTGATATGTTTTCTTATGAACCAGACAGGACAGCACACACCTGAGTAGAAATAGAGGAAGTCTGTTAAAGTTTCAGTACAGTCTTTTTTTTATAAAATACAGTTACATTTCTAACCTCTCTGCAGGATGCTCTTGCGTCATTTGACTTCTTGAACAAGAGGAACAGCATGCCTGTGAGGCCAGACCTGGATGGAGTGGTGGAGCAGGAGCTCCAGCACCCAGACCTGGAGCTCACTGCCTTCCAGAAAGATGCAGAGATTAGGTACGAGAGCCATATGCATGTGAGGATTTTGTTACTGTGTTACTAAGGGAAAGTTAAGACAGGAAAAGATTCGGTTATTTATTTGTTTGTTTTTGTTGTTGGACCAAGTAGAGTCATATTTGTGTAGGAGTAACATGCTGGAAAAAAAAAACTGAATAATTGTATAATATTAATTGTTGCCTGTCTTTTTCTGTTAATAATTTTCTAGTTATAAGAATCAGGAAACACTAATGTGTCACAGATTACTGTAAACATCCAGACTTTGTTAGGAACTTGCTCCTGCATTGTTACTCTTGTGGTGGTTAACGTCCTTCAGTGTTGGTTGGTTTTTATGCTCTGCACCTCTCTAACAGTTACCAGTGAATACTATCATGGGGGTAAACACTGCCCTCTGGCTTTGACTCTTTGAATTTTACTTTCATGCTGCATTTAAAAAATGACTCTTCTGTTTTCAGATTTTATTCAAACACTGATTATGCAGGTCTGTCTGTGGTCTATGTTGAAGTCAGGCAAACTGATGTAAACATTGATTTCTTTTCAGGGAAGAAGAGCAGTTTCACTTCAGTCTCCAGGACTTCAAGTGCGTGGCAGTGCTCGGACGTGGTCACTTTGGAAAGGTACGGTCCACGTGCTCATCCAAAATTGGGTTGCAACTTATCATTGTTTTATTGTCAGTGTTTCTTTCTGTTCTGTTTTCTTACATAATCATAAAATAAATTTGTTTAAATATGCCAAGGTTTAAAAACAATTCAGGTTGATGTGAAAACTCTAAATCCAATTGATGGATTGCTTATTACAATCACTTTAAATTAAATGTATCATAACAAGTTGTTTCATATTAAGTTTGGTCAAATAGAAAAGAATGCTGAAATGTAAAATTGTTTTCTGCAGGTGTTGTTAGCAGAATATAAGAGCACGGGTGAGATGTTTGCCATTAAAGCTTTGAAGAAAGGAGACATTGTGGCTCGTGATGAGGTGGACAGGTAAAAGGACGCTCATCGCTGAAGTGAGGCCAGATGTGTTCAGATGTCAAGCTACAATCGTTGGATTTTACAGGTTTAAGTACAAATGTCACCACCTCAACTGCTGTGACTCTCACTCTCTGTTGTTTCTTCTTCCACAGTCTGATGTGTGAGAAGAGGATTTTCGAAACTGTCAACAGTGTCCGTCACCCTTTCCTGGTCAACCTGTTTGCATGTTTCCAGACTCAGGAGCATGTTTGTTTTGTGATGGAGTATGCAGCAGGGGGCGACCTGATGATGCACATCCATGCTGATGTCTTCTCTGAGCCTAGGGCTGTGTGAGTGACCTCTGCACTGACACTTACATGTTGGGAACATGACTACAATGAACTGTGCAGGAGTTTGGATCGTGATTTTCTCAGTTCGTCACACTTATTCAGATTGCATGTACTGCATCTAATCACCGGCGTTTTGTGCCTTTACAGATTTTATGCAGCCTGCGTTGTGCTGGGATTACAGTTTTTACATGACCATAAGATTGTGTACAGGTAAACAGTTTACATCAGTTCAACCCTTTTCAATAAGAAGCATAAAGGTCTTGAAAATGTATTTGGTCCCTTCGTTCTTGTTGCAGAGATTTGAAGCTGGATAACCTGCTCCTAGATACAGAGGGCTATGTAAAGATTGCCGACTTTGGACTGTGCAAAGAAGGTAAATTTGGAGACAACGTTGATCTAAAAGCTTCAGATATTTGGTGTTGAAAGACATGAGTTCTGTAGCAAACATTTTGAAGGCCAGAGGCTCAAGAAATTGTTTTTCAAGGACTAATGAAGCAACACAAGGACTATCAGTTTGTCCAGTGGGTTTGATTCTTTTTGTTAAAGTGTTGTATCCACTTCTCTTTCTCTTGATATGACCACACTGGAGTAGGGTTGGGTATTTGTTAAACTGCCTGTGTGTTGCCTTCAGGAATGGGTTTCAAGGACCGCACTAGCACATTCTGTGGCACCCCAGAGTTTTTAGCTCCAGAGGTTTTGACTGAAACGTCGTACACTCGCGCTGTGGACTGGTGGGGACTGGGCGTCCTTATCTTTGAGATGCTGGTTGGTGAGGTAAGTCTATTTTCTCAAGAGTATTCTACCTTTTGAAAGATGCCGTAGCTGTATGTTAATTGCATGGTATGGTGCCGTTTGACCCATATAACTGTTTGAGAATATGGTGATTAATCTTTTTCATCTTGATATGTGCCGTGCAGTCTCCCTTCCCTGGAGACGATGAGGAGGAGGTGTTTGACAGTATTGTCAATGATGAAGTCCGCTACCCACGATTCCTCTCAACTGAGGCCATCTCCATCATGAGGAGGGTGTGTGGATGGACTGGGAATTATTATTTTCATTGAATAACCATTATTAGAATCAGGTTAACATGCAATATGTTTTGTACTTCTTGTGCTCAGCTTTTGAGGAGGAGTCCAGAAAGACGCCTGGGAGCTGGAGAAAGGGATGCAGAGGAAGTAAAGAAACATCTGTTCTTCAGAGTAAGGAGCAAAGAGACCATCTGAACTAATTTTGGGGTTTTTTTTCACTTTTTGTTTTTGAAAGCAATAGTTAGACATTAAATGAGTTTTAGATTTTTTTCCATCTGTGGATAGATTAAGGCTCTCTGTTTCTAGTTTATGTCCAACCAAGCCGATGCTGACGTAGCTTTATGCGTAATAAACAGATGAAAGCGGTTCACTTCTCCGCAAGAAAGCATATGAGGACAATTCCCATAATGTCAAACTATTGTTACACTGTCTTTCTGTGTCTCTGCAGCACACGGATTGGAATGGACTGCTGGCAAAGAAGGTGAAGCCACCATTTGTGCCGACCATCCAGGGCGCCAATGACGTCAGCAACTTTGATGATGAATTTACCTCAGAGGCTCCGATCTTAACCCCGCCCAGAGAACCCAGAGTGCTGTGTTCTGAGGAGCAGAACATGTTTGCAGACTTTGATTACATTGCTGACTGGTGTTAGCTTCATAAAGCTTCACTCTACGTACATACACACTAACAGACACTCACATGCACACTGTGAACCAACCAACACAGCAGTGACTGTAGCTCATATGTTTTTAAAACTCGCGTTGAGGAGGAGCAGCGGATGTGGCCTCTCGAGCCTTCAGGCAGAACCTTGTGCCATTGAGAAAAAAGTTCAGCATCCTCTTGAGGACCCCCCCACTTGTGTTTTTTAATCCACATGAAGAACTCATTTTTTATAGAGAAAAAAAGAACAAAAGAAACTTTGTTGTTGGAGAGTGAAGGAGGAGGGATGCATTGTCCTCCTGCACATGTCGTAGTTGTCGCCTTGTCGGTTGTCTGACCACTGAGAATGTTTTTCATATGAACTCTGATAAGACGGCAACAGATGGTCATATTATTCACTGTCACTGTTGTTTCTTTTTTTTGTGTGTGTGTACAGATTATATTCATTCATACATTTTATGGCCATGTTTTTTTGTTTTCATTTGCAAAGCCCTCACCACAGCTTTAGGACAGTTTTATCTCACTGAAAAGTTTGACATTTCTATCACGATCATGTCTGAGACTGGTGTTCAGTGACTTGTAAGTGCTCAAAGCATTAACACTGAACAGGGACAAACATCTTGACTACTACTGCTGCTTCTTGACTTGAAAACTAAGTTAGAGTCTTCACACTACATTTCCTTGTGGGTCAGGCCCCAATCCTTGTCCACAACCTGGGTTAAAAGCAGTTTTTTCCCCTCAGTTTGCATTTCTGCTTACAAAAACCCTTATTGAAAACACTTTGTTATAAAGCAGCTGTCAGTCTAATACTGCATGCTAAATATAAGATGTTAAATTAATTATCACTTAGGATTTTTTTTACCTTAATATTGGAAATCATGATTACAAACCATTTGTCAGGACAAATACTAATAACTTATAATATTTTTTTCTGACACCCTCTAGTGGCTCAATAGTTTCAGGCTGTCTTTTAGCTGAACTCAGCTCTGAAGATGTAAAGTGCCACATGGTGTTCCAGTATATTTTATATGGGAATAAAATCAAAGCTTGATGTTAAATATTTTTGTCAGAGCTGAGTCCAGCCGTTTATCCCTCTGTGAAAAACACATTGAGTCTCACTGTTTCAGCTACACTACCAAATTCATCCTGTCCTTGAAGCAACAAATGTTTCTGACAAAGAAAATACCTGATTGAAAGACTGAAAGTGAATACAATGATTATTCTTTTGGGGTTGAGCATATAGAGTTTTGTTTAGGTCTCCGTCAAAATGTCCACATTGTATTTCTCAAGCTGGAACATGGAACTCAGCAGATGACTTGCAGTTTAAATATAAATGGACTAATGTTGCAGACCTGTTTATGAAATCACTACAGGGTAGGGCATGGTATATTATATATACAAAATGTATGTACACAATTAAGCTGAAAGCACTAATTTTATCAATAGTTTTAATTATCTTCATTTCTTAATGATGAAAATAGTTTGTACAAAGTTTCTTTTTTTATTCTTTGCTTTTGCATGTTGTCGTCAGAACATAAAAAAACCTCTACGGATGGTACACCAACACTCAAGACACAACTGTCAGTGTTCACCTCGGTGTAAAAAACAAAAAGGCTTTTCTGCAGTCATTGTTTGTTGCCTATCGTGAATGCACAGATTAAACATTTGTAATAGTGTATTTGATTTTATTTGTAGCCTCAAAATTGACCTCATCCCAGGTTTATTTTACAGGCTATACAGAATTTTACCTGTTAACTCTGGAAACAATCATTTGACATGTTTGCAAAAAAGTAAAATGCATTTAATCTTTGAAATGTGTGAAAGAATAGAGCATACGATCAGTTTGTAATGAAAATCTTTTATTTTGTTTAAACTACTTGGAACAATTCAAACAAACTAACAAAATAGAGCCTTGTGATTTTTCTACAGAAACAGTTTTTCTGTGTACAATATGAACCCAGCCTAAAATTTGCAAGTGTCCATTACATGTTCCCACTTGGACATATATACATGATGCAGTATATACACTCAAATGAAATACTGCAAGTACAGTCTGCAAGCTTGTTTCCTTATGCACTGGAATGTGTGTCTGTTACCTTCCCTTGAGAGCACCTTGATAAAGGCATGAAGTCTTAAGAGACAAGAGAAACTCTTTCAAATTCAACACAAACAGAATAAAAAAAGCACAATCCCATAGGAGCAGAACAAAACTTGACCATGCCGATAGGTTCTTCACAGCTGTGGCAACTTGTCCACTGGTGTGTCAAATTTGAAGTCAGGTGGGAAAAGTTCCGCAGCTCGCGGGTAAATGAGCCGGTATGACTGTCTGATTGTGACATCTGCAACTCCAGCAATATCTCCAATTTCTGTGAAAGCATCGGAATAATGAAATGTTAAAACTGCAAACTACTGAGTTGTATGTTGTTTCCAACATCATGGATAACTATTAGGAAACATCTAATGTAGAACCTAAAGGCCAAAGGTACAGATATGCGGTTCACCCTTTGGTCTACAGCATGGACATTGTCAGTGCAAGATGATCACTAACCTTTTTGGGTCTTTTTCTCTGCAGAGGCCTGGGAGGCCATGTAAATAGCTGCTGCAGCCACAGAGATTGGGCTCCTGCCGGGCACCAGGTCGAGCTCCACAGCCTTTCTGGCGATGTAAGTGGCCGCCATCTGCACCTGCTTGGGCAGTCCAAGATTTGAACAGAAACGAGACATGAAGTCTCCTGTGGTGATGAGGTCCACGCTGGTCTCCAGGGCCTTCAGGATCAATTTGAAGCACCTGCCAATCTCCTTCTTGGAGATACGAGAGACAGCACATATCTCTGCAGAGGATAGGAGATCGGGTAAAGTGATGCATTGAGAGTAATGACTGCACTCTTCAGCAGCATTTTAAGCAGTTCCTTATGTAACTTTCACACTTAATTTATCTTGTGCTATTCTATACCTCTATACGCCATGTTTTCTTGAATATGCCAGATAGATCAAAATCATGAGAGACACAGATAGTATTTATTCTGACCTTTGAACGTTCTTGGTACACCCTCTTGTCTGCAGGCGATGTAAAGACAGGCTGAGGAAATTGCATCATTGGATCGCCCCTTCAGGCTCTTCTGTTCATAAACTTGCTTGAATAGGTTGTTTGTTCTGTCCTGCAGCAAAACAACATTATTTACAGAAAATTTGTGTCCTGAAAGAGTCTCTGTATCTTCATGTGTGGTTTCTCCAGTCACAATTCCATTATATTTGTTTGTCATTATATTTAGTTTCTGTCACATTCAGCAGAGACTCCAGTGTTCAGTGTGTTCCTACTTCAGTGATAAACCACAGAGTAATACAGAGTTATGCATTGACCACAGGTTTCTGTTTTGGTTTTTTTTTTTTCGTTCTCTTGCACAACACTTGTGTGGTTTTCATGTCTCTCTGCTGCCACTGTCTCTGTGCGTTGATCACCAGAGTCAGTCTCCACTGTTTACAAAGACCTGGTTGTGGTGGCTGAACCAAGTCAGGTACATGGAAAATGGCAAAACCTTGAATACTGATCACTTACTATGATGTTCCTTGGTAGGTTGATGCGATCTGCCATGGTGCTGATTTCTTTGAAGGCGTGAAGCATGGCTCGGTCGGAGCTGCTCATGGTCCGTCGGTTCTGATACTTTGAGTTCCCAAACTCATCAAAGCTAGCTGCACCAGTTCCCTGCAGTGAAAAGAATTAAAGTTTCTGAGTATAATTAACTGCGTTGTGTTACAAGAGAACACAGGTTGTCATTGTAAACAAGAACCGGTTCTCAATTATCCTACCTAGTTAAATAAAAGATAAACATTGGAGTTTTAGCATCACTGTGGGATCCATATAGCAACATCTTGTAACAGCTATAACTGTCTCTCACCTTGCTGATCATAGTGGTTAGGTCTCCTCCATTGAGCAGTGGGTTCTGGGCATCACCCACTCTGGATGGATCTTTTAGGGCTTTCTCATTAGAAAACGTCCTCCACTCTGAACCCACATCAATTATACGGTCACCTGCGGAGAAATGATTTGCACAGATCAACCTAAATAAATAAGATGAATAAGAGACCTAATTATGGAAAAAAATAAAATTTGCCCAGAGAATGTGCACATGAAATACAACTCGCTCACTCGGTTCTTCCATTTGGTTACATCCCTCAAGAATAATTAAACAGGCTGGTGCAATAACCATCACTATTCCCCACGGTAAATACATTTGCAATTGTCCAAGTCTCAAATGTTGGAAATACTATGTTGGTTCTCTTTTGTTTTCTTTCTTATGCTTGTTTTACGACTACTCTTTTCTCATTATTGTAGCTTTAAATTTTAAACATCACCCTTTTCCCTCTGTTTTCTCATATTCATATGACTGTCTGTATGTAATGATGGGAACACATAAAAAATGTTGCGTCAGAGAGCTGTTGGCTACACTTGAATCCCTCTCTGACCCAGTCTATGCTCAGGGGGCTCGTTAGAGGAGAACTCTGATCCCTACAGATACATCATATGTTAAAGGATTTTTTCCACTTGTGGCTTTTATGTATCTTGACGATAAACTACATGTTTAAAAATGCTCATTCATGACACTAGACTGGTGCAAATAACTGCTAGTTGTTGAGATGCGAGTGATTACCTAACAATACCAGATAAGAGGAAACTGGGGTAAAGACACGAGTACAGGAAACCAAAATGAAAAAGAATGTGTTTTTGATTAACGTTCTCTGATATGAATGCATATTTGCATGTGCAGGTCTACACTTACCTACTACAAGACCACATTCAGGGCATATCAAGTCCCCTGCTCTGTAGTCCTCAACCAGTAAGGCGTCAGGGTGGTTGGGACAATGTATTTTGGGAAGGGCCGGTCCATCTCCGCTACAGGAGGGAAAAAAATAACAGTTTACCTACAAAAAAAGCTCAAAACACAGAAAAAGATAAGAACCAGTGTTGAATAAATGGTTATGACCGAGAAATCATGAGATGTCAATGTTCAATTGATCTTTACTTTTCCAGGATATGCCTTATAAATTAAAAAAAACTAATTGTTAGAGGAAAACGAATTTTGAAAAACTAACTGTAAATACCAACAAAGCTTATTTGGATTTCTAGTATCATTGGGGAGGTTACAATTATATCGTAATGTTATTTAGTTTGGATAAATATTCTTCTACACCACAGTTAGCATAACAGCTGGTTTCTTCATGGATCTACAATCTGTTGGTCCAACTGTTTCATGTTCTGCCGAATATGAAATGTGGATTCAGATGTAAAGACAAACGATATTCAATAATGTTAATAACGTTGCACACAATTTTCAGATAAAAACATAATTAGTTACGGTGAACCAACTTCAGAAAAGCGTTAGTGGACTAGTGTTGGTTAAAAGACTAAAGGTGAACGAGTCACACTGAAAACCCTCATAAAACATGTTTACTATCACCCGGAGCGCTGATACAGTGCTACTCACACAGAGATAGCATTGCACAAACAGTTCGTCCCTATATTAGCATACGTTTCCGCTTCATACTGCACTGTCTTTACACGCAACAGAGCTACAAAAAGCAAAACGTGTGTACGGTGCCAGTCGACGTTAACGCGACAATGATCTACACCTATTGTGCGCCGGGGCTAACGCCGGGAGGATGTTGGCGAGATACACTGCGATATCTGTCAACATCTAACCGGCTAGCTAGCTAACTAGCTGCTAGCTAACAATACATCGTTCAGCTAATTGTGAGAATAATAGCGTGGGTCTTTTTTAGAATTGGCAACTCTCATAGCATATTCTGTTTGTTTTTTTTTTGACACTAACATAAAGACAACAGAGGGTTGTTATTCGGTAAAAGTTGCGACTCACCGGCTTGTAGACGCCATGTCACTGTTCACTCCGTCTGTGCGTCACAGAAACAAATGATCGTGGCACCTATATATATAACCTTCGACGCTCACGCGCCCCTTTACTATACGGAAAGCCAAAGAGCCCAAACTTCAGATTCAGAACACAAGACTATCTGACGTCAACCATATATATCAGGAGCGTACGAGGTAAGCCACACCCACACGGAAGGGATACAGTTACTCCACTGACTACAAGGCTCCATGGGAAATGTCTGCTTGTCTCTGTTCTAAGAGCTGATTGGTTGATGATGTTGCATCAACAATGTGACGCCCCATACAATATTTTCACCTTTTTTTTTAACTTGGCTATTAGTCTGTTTTATAATATGCATTTTTACTTTATTAACTGAGTTACTGTGGGTCACACTAGCAATTAATTATAATTTTATTATATTGAACCAACTGACTTGCTGCCACAGTTTACAATTTTTTTATTCTGTTTTGGGTTTTTTCCATACAGGAACACTGTTGACATTTCAGACCCAGCCACTCCCACTTCCTGATCCCCACCTGCTGCAATCCCCTCACCTGCTTCTCATTAGCCCTAGAGAGTTCGATATACTTGTTCACGTCCTTTGTTCTCTGCCACATCGTCTTTGAGGCACGCGCCTCAGCCTTCCAGTGTTTTTTCATAGTTTACTCGGAAACAACCATTTGAAATGTTTGCAAAAAGGTAAAATACATTTAATCTACAGTATGAAGTGTGTAAGAGTTGGATTTAAGATCCGTTTTTAATTAAAATCTTTTATTTTCTTTAAACTACTTGGAACAATTCAAAGAAACTAGCAAAATTCATTGGTCTCGCGATTTTTGTACAGAAACAAGTTTTTATGTGTACAGTATGAACCCACCCCAAAATCTGCAAGTGTCCATGACATGTTCCCACTTGGACATATATACATGACACTGTATCACTGACACAGTATATACACTCAAATGAAATATATATAGAAGTACAGTCTGCAGGCTTGTTTCTGACGCTTCTGACGTCTTAATAGACAAGAGAACTCTTCTAAATTCAACACAAATAACATTTTAAAAAGCACAGTCCCATAGGAGCAGAACAAAATGTGACTGTGTTGAGAGGACACGTCACAGCTTGGGCAGCTTGTCCACCGGTGTATAAAACTTGAAGTCTGGGGGGAAAAGTTCCACAGCTTGTGGGTAAATGAGCAGGTACAGCTGTCTGATTGTGACATCTGCCACCCCAGCAATATCTCCAATTTCTGTCAAAGAATCAGAACGATAACATTTTGAGCTGCAGTTAAACTACTGAGTTGTATGTTGTTTCCAACATCATGGATAAGTATTAGGAAACATCTAATGTAGAACCCAAAGGCCAAAGGTACAGATATGCGGTTCACCCTTTGGTCTATAGCATAGACATTGTTAGTGCAAGATGATCACGAACCTTTTCGGGTCTTTTTCTCGGCAGAGGCCTGGGAGGCCATGTAAATAGCTGCTGCAGCCACAGAGATTGGGCTCCTGCCGGGCACCAGGTCGAGCTCCACAGCCTTTCTGGCGATGTAAGTGGCCGCCATCTGCACCTGCTTGGGCAGTCCAAGATTTGAACAGAAACGGGACATGAAGTCTCCTGTGGTGATGACATCCACGCTGGTCTCCAGGGCCTTCAGGATCAGTTTGAAGCACCTGCCAATCTCCCTTGTGGAGATTTGGGAGACAGCGCATATCTCTGCAGAGGATATGAGGAGATCAGGTAAAGCGATGCATTGAGAGTAATGACTGCACTCTTCAGCAGCATTTTAAGCAGTTCCTTATTTAACTTTCAAACTTAATTTATCTTGTGCAATTTATACCTCTGTACGGCATGTTTTCTTGAATATGTCAGATAGATCAAAATCATGATAGACACAGATAGTATTTATTCTGACCTTTGAACGTTCTTGGTACACCCTCTTGTCTGCAGGCGATGCAAAGGCAGGCTGAGGGAATGGCATCACTGGATCGCCCCTTCAGGCTCTTCTGTTCATGAACTTGCTTGAATAAGTGTTTTGTTCTGTCCTGCAGCAAAACAACATTATTTACATGTAATGTCTTTCCTGAATTCATATGCATATGTAAAATTTGGGAGTCTCTGTATCTTCATGTGTGCTTTACACAATTCCATTATATTTGGTTGCCCTTTTATTTTAAAATGGTGAACCAAACCGCAGACACCGATATAACCCCTTTTATCTGTGATAACAATCTCAGGTCAAACTTTTGTTGCCACATTACTCCGGTAGACTGCAGTCTACAGTGTGTGCACATTTCAATGATAAACCACAGAGTAAGAATTACACAGTTAGTCAGGCTCCACTGTTTACATAGACCTGGTTGTGGCGTGGTGTCTGAACCAAGTCCGATACAGAGAAAAATGGCAAAACATTGAATACTGATCACTTACTATGATGCTCTTTGGTAGGTTAAGACGATCTGCCATGTTGCTGATTTCTTTGAAGGCGTGAAGCATGGCTCGGTCGGAGCTGCTCATTGTCTGTCGGTTCTGATACTTTGAGTTCCCAAACTCATCAAAGCTGGCTGCACCAGTTCCCTGTAGTGAAAACAGTGAAAGATTAAATATATATCAAATGATTTAGTTATTATTTAGTTGTAACTACTGTAACTGTCTCTCACCGTGCTGATCATGGTGGTTAGATCTTCTCCATTGAGCAGTGGGTTCTGGGCATTTCCCACTCTAGATGGATCATTCACGGCATTCTCATTAGAGAACGTCCTCCACTCTGCGCTCACATTGATTATACGGTCACCTGTGGATAAAATGATTTGAACAGATGAATATAAATAAATATGATTGATATAATCAATATAATTTGCATTCACGTCTCAAGTGCTGTAAATACTGTTTGTCCTCCTGTCTTCTGTCTTTAGCTTGTTTTATGACTACTCTGTGTCTCAGTACTGTAGCTCTACATTTTAAACATGTAACACCACCTGCCCTCTGTTTTCACATATCTGACTGTATGCAGTGAGAAGGGAACACATAAAAAATGTGATCAAACCCGATGTTCATTAATTCAAGATGTGGTGGATCAAAGGTGTGACAAGGTGGATATCCTGTCTGAGCAGGGTGATTATTTGCTGTGGCTTATGGCTGTTCTTGGGATCATGTAGCAGTGAAACACATCAGTCTTTCTAATATCTAGAAGTATGATGACATTCATCTGGTAGCAATAACTCAGGGAGCTTCAGCTTGCGTCAGAGAGCAGCTGGCTACTCGAAACCCCCTCTGACCAGGTCTATGCTCAGGGGGCTCATTAGGGGAGAACTCTGATCCCTACAGATACATCATGTGTTAAAGGTTTTTTTTTCCACTTGTGGCCTTTATATGAGTACAGGAAACCAAAATGAAAAAGGATGTGTTTATTTTTTGGATGGATCATCTCTGATGTGAATGCAAATTTGCATGTTGCCTACTGCACATAACATGCTCACCTACTACAAGGCCGCATTCAGTGCATATCAAGTCCCCTGCTCTGTAGTCCTCAACCAGTGCGGCATCAGGGTGGTAGGGACAATTTATTTGACGATGAGCCATTGCAGGTCTGCAAGAGAAAAAAATGTTTTAAAAAAACCCTCAAAACACGGGAAAAAGAACCAGTGTTGTAACTGGTGAATAAATGGTTGCGATAGAGAAAACACAAGAGGTGATCTTGACCTCTCTGAGATATGCCTCACAATTAAAAAAAACATTACATGTTAGAGGAAAGCCCCCCTGCAGAACCCAGATTTGAACCATGCACCTTCTTGCTGTGAGGCACAGGTGCTAACCACTGTTCCACCACACTAGCTAACTAGCAGCAAGCTAAGAATAGATCATTCAGCTAATCGTACAAATAACGGTGTTTTTGTTTAGAATAAGCAGCTTGCATCATTCTGTATATTTATGTATAGATATATATCTTTTGATGATCTCCACAGACACCAAACGCAATTCTAAACACAAGACTTGCTGCCATCTATTTATATACCAGTCGCGTTCAATGTAAGCCACGCCCACACCGAAGAGATGAAAGGAAATTACTCGATATCTACCTATTACGTAAGCACACAGGTGATGACCTTTCACATACTGTTTTTACTTGTACATTAATAAATGTTTTTGAACTCGGTGTAAACGCGCACGCGCGCGCACACACACACACACACGCAGTGCATGCTTTGACCTGGCCACACCCGATCTCATTAGATCCCGGAAGCTTAGCATTGTCGTTCCTGTTTGGAATACCAGATGCTGTAAACTAATCCAGCCATAGGGGGTCGCTAACTAGCGCATCTCCAATGCTGGTCCATTTTTCCTGATAATACGTGCTCAGTCATAGTGCTCAATTATCTCCAGGAAACTTTCTAAGAATTGTGCCCCTCCGGGCATTCATCAAGTACCTCTGATTCAGATTGTGATAACACCAGCTGTTAAGTGCTGGTGGAGGCACGCTCTGTAAGAGAGATAAACCTTGTGGTTGCCATACAAACGTGTTATTGCATGACTTATTAAACACAAGATCAATTCTCCCTGTTTTCATGGCAAAATTGTTTTTAAAGTGGTTATGAAAAAAATCGTATTCGAAAACAGATAAGCTTTCTTTATTTTGCACTTTTCCAGAAACCTTTACCCTCCATTAGCAAATCTATAAACCATATTGATTTATATTCCTTACAAGCCCACTGATAAAAAGCTGGTGATGTTGCTGTCTGACTGTGCCCCCATGTGTCTGAGTCTGTACCCGACTGTGACTGCTGCTCCATGGCACCATACTTCCCAGGCCTGTAAAGGCGCGTATCGAGGTAAAGGCATGTATTATCTGGTCTGAACAGTCTCACAGTCTCTGTACTATCTCTGTCTTTTTCATCAAATCAACCCTCGAACATTTTTTTGCAATGTGGCACAGTATGTTGGCTCTATGACTTTCATACATCCAGAATATTCTCTTACAAATAAAAGAGGATGAGCAATCTTAAACAACGTATACCTCACTAAACCAATTCTCACCGCACTTAACTGCGAGGTTGCCTGGGATACCTGGGCCCCTCAGCTGTCGACCCCATTGTGTTCACAAAAACGAACACAACCCTGCCCTCGCTCCCACCCAGTGTTACAACAAATCAGTCCACTACAACGGCTTTACAGCCTTTTTCTTACCCACACCACAACAACCACAGCCACAGTCAAATACAGTGTGACAAGCACAAGACAATGTGCTCCATAGTCAGGGTCATTATGGGCCAATGCATTTTATTTACATGATATAAACTCTTTATAACTAATGGCTTGGCAGCAAATCATAGCTATTTGTCGAACTTATACAACCAGTTGGTGAGGTTTACACAGTCATCACACACATTTCTCATCCACTTTGTCCTCTCTGTCTTTGTTTGGACTTCTCTATAAGTATGTGGCTTTCACAAGACCCAACTCTGAGCCAACATTTAGTCCCATGGACAAACAGACACACACTGTGCTGTATGTTTTTTTGCTCACTGTGTTAGAAGACTGACAAAATCAGCCAGTCAGTGTCAAATTCTGCACGTGTTTATGTACCACCTCCACATCTGATGTGGTAACCTGGCCGACAATAACACTTCACGCCCCGGTGGCTGCTTTTCTTTCTTTCCTTATTTGTCCTTCTTACTTTCAAAGTACAGGGGTAACGTGAGAGTGGAGTGCCAGCAGCCAGCAGCCAGCAGCCCAGGACCGGTTGAAACCTGTATGCAATTCTAGTGAGGATACACTTCCTCCTCCCAGTGCATCATGGAGTTTGCGGTGATGCATGAGCTCAGGGCTCAGGGTCCTATTTATTGACTGCTGCCTTTGTCAGTGCCAATATGACCTCCAGATAGAATAACATGGAGATTAATAGTAGCACAAAACACAAACAATATTGTCACATCAATGTTCGTGTGAGGGGTTGTTTGGTTTTAAAACTGCGGTGAAAACTGATAGGAGCCTTGTGGACAAACGCGCACGTGACAAGTGCAAGGAACTTTATTGAGCGAAGTTACTTGTACAAGAAACAAGACGAGTTTGTGGCGTCTGACGGAAACAAAGACTGAGAAGCTACTGATGCGTTCACTGCGCGTGGGACACACGCTAAACAAGAGGGGTTAGTCTCCCGTTGGTCTTCTATTAAAACAAGATTCAAGATGTTTCAAGTGTTTATTGTCACATATGCAGTGAGAAAACGTGTTTCCCTGTACAATGATGAATAATGAAATTATTTTTTGTTGTCCATATTGAATGGCAGAGAGAAAAGTAAGGTCAAATAAGGATAAGGATAGTAGCAATAAATACAAATAAATAATATACAAAATAAAATACAACTTCAGACATATAAGTACTTAGTCACACACGCTGCTACCTTATTACTGTTTTCCTATCCGATTTGTTCCTATGATAGTGACTACAGTGAAATAAGCTTTAGTCCGGCTGTACCACTGCGCCTGTCCTGTTTTTTTCCGTGCAGGCCATGAAGGCAGCATCAGATAAGCTCACAGGCGGTGTCTTCGGGAACTTGCCGTAATGTCATCCTCCAATCAGAAGCGCGCGTCGCAGCCACAGCAGCGGTCCGCGCGGCTCCATGTTGGATCGACCTCCTCTTGGACGTTTCCCCTGGATGTTTGTTTGCCTGCGCGTACGGCGCAAGTTGAGCCCGGATCCGCTCCGTGGGCTCAGGTGTGAGGGGATGAGCCCGACAAACTGCGCCGTCACGAATAAATGCTGCGCAGCGCCTCGTTCTCCGAACCAGCGTCATCCCCGCAGTTTTTAACGGGGCTGAGAAATTAGGTTGGCGGAGGCGCACCTGAAGGAGGAGCGGGGGGGAGAAGTGGCATGTAGGGCGAGGAAGACATCATCCGCTCCAGATCACCCCACTGACGCAGTAAGTATATTTATCTCTCTCCTTTTTTTAATCTTTTAAAGTGTATATAAAAGGAAATTCATTATCAACAACTTGGATAATGTTTGCCCCCCCACCCCCCACCCCGCCCCTCGTGGCTGAGGGGGTAATGGTTTCCAGTAAGTGGTGACCCGGTGTGAATGTTTAACACACCGTCATTTCTTCTCAGTTTCACGTGTTTCAGCAGGTCCGAGGCGGAGCAGCGACATGGAACTGACTCTCTACAGTGTAGAAATCAGTCTGTTTCACCAGCGACAGAAAGTTTGTTCCTCTTGTGGCAATAACAGTGTGTGCAAGCTGTTTGCATATCGCCGTTGTTATGTTGAACTCATTCCCCCCCCCCCCCCGTCCTATACGAGATACAACAATATGTGAATCCGCAAAAATCAAAACAAACAAACATCCGTTAGTTTTGTATTTGTGTGTGCGTGTTTCACCAGCGACAGAAAGTTTGTTCCTCTTGTGGCAATAACAGTGTGTGCAAGCTGTTTGCATATCACCGTTGTTATGTTGAACTCATTACCCCCCCCCCCCGTCCTATACAAGATACAAAAATATGTGAATCCGCAAAAATCAAAACAAACAAACATCCGTTAGTTTTGTATTTGTGTGTGCGTCGGGGGTGGGGGGGGGTGGGGGGTTAAACTAGAGACATTTACTCATATGCAAAGTATATCAAGATCCGAAACCAGTGCATGGAAAAAAATAAACAGTAAACTAATAACAACTTATTTGGTTGTCCAGATTTTATCATGCAATCACGTGTAAAGAAGATATTCACTGTGGTATCAACCTGAGACAATGTTTGAAATTAAATGCTCACTAAAAGACTGAAATGATCAATAGATATAATTTGTTATTTGCATGTTAGTGTTATTATGGAGGCACCTATGTAAAGAATACTGAGTGGACATTAACTGATTTTCCATTTGTTGCAGTAATGTTCACGCTCACCGAGGTTGCGTCCTTGAACGACATTCAGCCGACTTACCGCATCCTAAAGCCATGGTGGGATGTCTTCATGGACTACTTGGGGCTGGTTATGCTCATGCTGGCCATATTTGCCATGACTATGCAGATCACTAAGGACCAGGTAGCATGCCTTCCTCTTCTGGAGGACCCAGAGGAGGCCTCTGGACCTAAACCTAGCGAGTTCCCCCGGCAGCCCGCACAAGCAGCAGCCCCATCTTCAACCACGGAGGTGTCTCCAGCAAGCACAATCCTGCACATCACCAAAGATCTACCAGACGAAGTTCTGCATGACCACATTATGCACCAACAGACCGTGGAGGTGGCAGAGAAATATGCCAGTCAACCTGTGCCCACAGGAGTTAAGACCAATTTAGACTTTCAACAGTATGTCTTTGTCAACCAAATATGTTACCATGTTGCCTTGCCCTGGTACTCCAAGTACTTTCCATACCTGACTCTCATCCACACAATTGTTCTTATGGTCAGTAGCAACTTCTGGTTCAAATACCCCAAAACGAGCTCAAAGATTGAGCACTTTGTTTCCATTCTGGGCCGATGTTTTGAGTCTCCCTGGACAACCAAGGCTTTGTCTGAAACAGCTTGTGAGGACTCAGAGGAGAACAAACAAAGGTTTACCGGCACGTCCTCAGCACCGAAACAGGTGTCTTTAGAGGGGAATGATGAAAGCCCGAGTGTCACCTCCTCCACTCCCATACTGGTGACGTTTTCTGCAGATAAGCCCATAGCGGAGACCCCAAGCAGCATGACCATCCTGGACAAAAAAGACGGGGAGCAGGCTAAAGCCTTATTTGAGAAAGTGAGAAAGTTTAGAGCTCACGTTGAGGACAGTGATTTCATCTACAAGCTTTATGTGGCACAAACCATCGTCAAAACCGTCAAGTTTATTTTGATATTGTCCTACACGTCGACCTTTATGGCAAAGATTAACTTTAAGCACAACTGTGAACCTAATGTTAAACAGTTAACAGGATACAAACAGTTCTTCTGCACGCACAATATGGCTTTCATGCTCAACAAGCTGCTAATCAGCTACATGGCTTTGATTCTGATCTATGGGATGGCGTGCTTGTACTCGCTTTTCTGGGTGTTCCGACGACCCCTGAAAGAGTACTCCTTCGAGAAAGTCAGGGAAGAGAGCAGCTTTAGTGACATTCCTGATGTCAAAAATGACTTTGCATTCCTCTTACACATGGTTGATCAGTATGACCAGCTCTACTCTAAGCGCTTCGGCGTCTTCTTGTCTGAAGTCAGTGAGAACAAGCTGAGGGAGATCAGCCTCAATCATGAGTGGACCTTTGAAAAACTAAGGCAGCTTGTGACGCGCAATGCACAGGACCAGCAGGAGTTGCACCTTTTCATGCTCTCTGGACTACCCAATGCGGTGTTTGACCTCACGGACTTGGAAGTGCTCAAACTGGAGCTGGTTCCCGAGGTTAGGTTTTCGGCAAAGGTATCGCAAATGACCAGCCTGCGAGAGCTGCATCTCTGCCACTGTCCCGCTAAAGTAGAGCAAACGGGTTTCGCTTTCTTACGCGACCATCTTCGCTGCCTTCATGTGAAGTTCACTGATGTTGCTGAGATCCCACCTTGGGTGTACATGCTAAGGAGTTTGAGGGAGCTTAACCTAATTGGCAACTTGAGCTCTGAAAACAACAAGATGATTGGCCTCGAGTCCATGCGAGATTTGAGGCATTTAAAGACATTATGCCTGAAGAGCAACCTCACTAAAATGCCCACAAACATCACAGAGCTTTCACCGCACCTGATTAAATTAGTAGTGCACAACGACGGTACCAAACTGCTTGTACTAAACAGTTTGAAAAAGATGACAAGTCTCATTGAACTGGAGCTGCACACTTGTGAATTAGAGAGGATCCCCCATGCCATTTTCAGCCTGATCAACTTACAGGAGCTCGATCTGAAATCGAACAACATCCGAACCATCGAGGAGATCATCAGCTTCCAGCACCTCAAGAGGCTGACGTGCCTTAAACTGTGGCACAACAAAATAATCACCATCCCGTCCTCCATCGGGCAGGTGAAGTCACTGGAGTCCCTCCACCTCTCGCACAATAAACTGGAGAGCCTGCCTCCAGCATTGTTCACTCTGACCAAACTGCGACACTTGGATGTTAGCCACAACTCCATCACTGTGCTCCCCCCTGATGTTGGCCTCCTACAGAACCTCCAGCACTTGGCCATCAACTCCAACAAGCTGGAGGTGCTTCCCAAGAATCTGTTCCGGTGCATGAAGCTGAGGGTGCTGTGTCTGGGACACAACGCCCTCACAGTGCTGCCAGAGACTGTGGGCCAGCTGGTGCAGCTCACTCACCTGGAGCTGAAAGGAAACTGTCTGGACAGGCTGCCTACCCTGCTGGGGGCTTGCCGCCTGCTACGCAGAAATGGACTGGTGGTGGAGGACCATCTCTTTGACACACTGCCCATTGACGTTAAGGAGGGTATGACGCGCGAGACCAACGTGTCCTTTATGAGTGGATTTTAGCACAAATAGCAAATAGCACAGCACAGCCAGGCCTGGAGTTCTCCGGGTCATTATATTCCTGTATAATGGTAATGGATGGACATTTTTTTAAATAATTGTAATGTCAACAGAAATTAATTCATTTTCTTTGTTTAATGGGTTTATTTATCAAATAATCAGAATAACACCTGACTTTTTGGGTTGCTGAGTATGTATCCAGTTCATCATTTTCTGTAAGCATATGGCTTTTTCATAGTAATAGAAAAACATTAGAGATGTAGCTGCTCTATAGACCAAGATTGCTAGCATCATTGACCAAGCTAGATGTATCAATAATATTTAGATGCTCAGGTACATTTGTTGCCATGGGGAACAATCTTTTGCCTTAACTGCTGCTATTTTTAAGGTGAAGGCTTTCACAACCTTAAGACCAAATATTTCATTTTTCCATGTCAAATTTTTTAAATAGACCTTATCCATGGACAGATTTCTATATGTTGTGGAAGCAGTCAGAGTTATGCTCGATGCCAGGTATGATTTAGCATTTGTTGAAATGGGATAACTTCATGCTGTCTTGTAGCTAACAGAATGAGCATAGCGTTTTAAACCTCAGGTTGGAACAAAGCATCAGAGATTAATGTTAGCCGTTCTGTTTTAGAGATTGTATATTAAGTCCTACAGCACTTAATTTGCACAGTTTCACGATCAATGAATTTCCTTGACAACAACATGTTCCATGACCAGTGTGAGCCGATAGAATGAAAATCAGCTGACTACCATTTTTAAATCATGCTTTAAAATCGGAGGAGCTGAAACTGTTGACAGGTATTTGTGGTTATCCTACATGTCATGATCATGTAACAATAAAAATGCTTTTTTTTTTCTCAGTCTATATTTGTCTTTGCCTGTGTTTAACTGAGCTGCTGTATAACCGCAGTGACCCTGTGTTCAAAGTCCACACTTTATGGCACAATAAAATTTATAAATTTTAGACAAATGTCTGGTCCTTATTCATCTGCTTAAAGTCCACTAAACCCCACTCCAGTCAGAAAACTGAAATAAAAATTATATGGATTTCTGTAAAAAATACATCTGAGGAATCAAATTAAACTTTTTGAAAAAAAAAATTAATTCTTCAGGTTACTCAAATGAATCATGTTCACAGGCCTTAATCTCAGCTGCTGTTTTGTGGCATTGTCATAGCACTAAGTACATGTGTAGAACTAATATCATTATGCACTCATTGACTTACTCTTCGTCACACTTGTGATATATGCTATCACTTCACATTTTATATTTTTATTTATATTTATATGACAAAGCATGTTTTAATATAAATATCTATTTTGAACACCCACTACAGGGACTTTGTTGCATGATGCTGCCACCTATCAGCGGAAACAGGTATCTGTTAGTAGTTCTCTGGAGGAGACCTAGCTGCACTTCACATACATGCTAACTTGTATATAGCGCGATTAAATAATGAACCGCAAGTATACAGTCCCGTTCAACCCCTCAGCAATACCCGATGGAGCTGCTACAATGTACAAACCGATCCCTGGAAGGTAATTATGTGTTCTGGGCAGATTTCATCATGCGTGAACTTCTCTTTGACTAGCTAGGTGGCTAAAGCTAATAACAAAACATTGCTAAGCTAGGTGCGTTTGTCTTCCAAATGAGTTTATGTAAGGGCCATTAAGCCTGGGTCCTCATACATATATTTATAGATGCTGTTATTGCGGTATATGCCTTCACAATACGTTTTCTGTGCTAAACAGAGTACCTAAACACTTCATAGAGGCTATGAAACGTGTCCCTGCGAAGGCAGCAGACAATTCAACCATCAGCACACCACCGGTTCAGAAAACGACAGGTAAATAACTGTTAGGAAATCTGGGTTCTTGCTTTACTATAAGAGTAGCATTAAAGGAAATGCTCTGAGATTTCCCCTAGTCTGTGTAATTTAAAAGTTTATATTGTGGATACTTCTTAAAAATCCTTCTGCAATCAATTTGCTTGCAACATAAATTGAACATAGTAACTAATAGAGTCCACAGAAAAACAAACAAACTGCATCTATCTAACTACATTAAGTCTGTTTATATAAATGTTTTTAAAAATTGTATTGTATAGCAAAACCTTTCGCTTTTAAATGGAGGTCTTCATTCAAACCAACGGGAGATGAGGATGACACCACTGAAGAAAATATCTCAAGCAGTTCAAAACAGTAAGTGCAGGATTCTCCCCTTCATAACATGAAGTACATAATATACTTAAAGTTCTGTTAATCGTCTCTACTTTTCACTGATGACCCCACCACCCTCTGTCACAACACAGGACATCCTACTTTACAACACGTAACTTTGTGTTGTGGTGACAAAATGTTGAAATATAAGCTGTCTGAAGGTGACCTCTTCACAGGGCTGGGAGCAAATAAAGTATTACAATTTTCTTAAACAGGAAAGTTCACTATACACACATGTAATAGTTATGATGGAAAGATACAGTGTCTCACTGACTGCTTCATAGATTCACAGATTTGACCAGAACTTACACAGCCTGGTTTTCTGTCTGCCAGTGAAAAAAATGCTCATTATTGCAGGACATTGGAAGTCTGTGTAAACATTCAGCGGTTAATGGTAACATGGGCTATATCTTAAAAAAGTGCATGTGACACATAAAGTGATCATTTTTCTTTTCCCTCAGGGTTGAACTTTATGATCCTTATGATCCTGGCTCGTCAGATTCTGAAATCGAGGTGGCACAAGGGACAGGTGGCACCCAGTGTCCATCTGATCAGGATCACGATCATGATAACAACCTGGAACGTCAGCCTTCTTGTACAAAAAGAAAAAGTCGATGGGATATAGCCGCCTCTGCGCAAAGGAATCAACATTTTGACTTAAGGCCTGAAACCAGACTAAGTGAGAATCAGGGTCACAGTCCAGGTAATAGGCTGCCTAAACAGCATGCTTACAGCCCACTCTCTGAAACACTTGACCGAGTGGGATTTGGCTCCATCGGTCAACCTGCGGACCCCAGTGTCTGCAGCCCTGAAAGGATTCTTCACAGCTCCTCCACCCGAGGGTTTCCTGCATGTTATGGAGGACAAATGGCCAATGGGGAGGAGAGGATAATATTACCTGAACACAGGAGAGAGGTATCATTCATTAGACAAAGAGTGAGACTGTTGATTGTCTTTACGAGAGGGACATTCTGCAATTGTGTCAAGCAGTGTGATACTTACAGGAAAGAAAGCTAGATTTGTATTATGTTTAATCTAAACATGTCAATTTAAGAACTTAAGGTAAGTTGGGTGACAACATTGTAACAGCTGAGTGACTTCTGTCTACTCTATAGATGACCACTCCTGTTGTATTATCTCCACCCTGGTTACACCAAAATAATAAACATCAGTTGGGGAATATGGAAAAAGGTAAGTTAGCATGGTCATGATGTAATATAAGTTTACTTGCTTTTGTGTAAATGGCATTTAAATTATTAATCTGTTGAAGGTATTTTGTGCTTTATGTTCAGCAGGTCAGGATCAAATCACTCCCGACACAGTGGTGACAAGACACAAAACTATAGTCATGGACAAGTAAGCACCACACATACTGGTTAGATGCTTTAATTTAACTCTTATGACCCTAATATCGCAATCTGTGGTTGAGGTTGCTTTAACCCATTATGAAGACCTTGGGCTGTATAAAGGTCTGTTATTTTACTGTCTTAATGAATTGTATTTGGAAACTGAATGTATCTAATAATTCCCTTGTAGGAATCCCATCACTTGTGACCTTTGTGATGTTGAAGTTGCCAATGGCAAGGAGCTGGAGGATCACTTGGACAGCAAAACCCACTGGGGGACACTTGAGTACATTCAACAGAATAATAATTATGATGACCTGGCTGTAGCTTTCCTTCAGGTAAGTTGGTTTTGGTTGACCTGAAGTGTACCGTTGATACATAAACAAATAGTACGTCAATGTCTCATTTGTATTGAAATTTTCTGTTCCTACAGGAAGTCATGACATATAAGAGTCGTCAGTGTAGTCGACCCATAGAGGACAGTGCTCTTCTAGGTAAATTACTTTGAATTATTATTAATTGTGGTTTAAAAAACACTTTTGCTCTACGTGTGTGGGTGAAATGTGAATTAAAGGCTCTATGTTTCATCCTGTGATTGTTGTTGTCAGCTCTGCAAGAAAATGACCACATGACAAAGGTGGAAATGTTCCACTGTGCCGCCTGCAACGTCTTTGTATCCACATCTGCGTCCTCGGTCCAAACCCACATTACCTCTCAGGAGCACCTCTCCAACACAAAGGTAAACACTGCTGAAGAGTAGCATATTTTAACATAAATAAACAAAAGCCCGTCCTCATTATCTTTGAATTCAAAATTGGTCTTTGGAAGAATAAGCTAGAGTGGTGACTGTTTGCTTTCCTGAAGGAGTTTGAAATACAGCAGAGACGTAATTGCCTTGACAAAGCAGGATTCATAATGGAGGAGCTGAGACCTCAGTTTGAACAATTCATACAGGTATTTTGCTCACTCAGTGTAATGCATGACAGTATGGAACAACAGATTGTAGAAGTTTTGGTAAATTATACCCCTACATTTATTGCATTCGTGCAAATTCACGTGGGGCTGGAGTAACTGAATAAATTCAGTTATTTGAAGGTAAAATTGACTAAAAATAACAAAATAAACCTGTTACTTACTGGTTCTATATGGTTTCTTTTTGGTATTTTAACGCATAAGTAGTTTTGTATGGAAATGTGAAAACGTGATATGTCAACTTTTGTATTATATGAAAAAATACCAACAAACCAAACCTGTTTAAACTTACAGAACAGTTACTGATATAAATTTTTGCTTAGATTCCTTTGAGCAGTGCATTTGTTTCCAGCCTTAGTGTGCAACATCTGGTTATTGCCATGAATTGAACTGTACAAGGATTCAAGTACTCATGACTAATTCATATGCAGCTTCATACAAAACTATTTTTTCTTATCTTTCAGGGTGACAGCTCATTTGAATGGCATCAATGACTGTGTCTTCAAAACAGTTGAACGAGACACATAGGAGAATAACGGACTTAAAACAGCAGCTCATTGTGAGGCAAAACCACACAGATGTTATCATTTTCTATTTTGTCCATGGTAACATTGGCTTACAAAACTCTAGGGGCCTTATGTACCAACGTTACGCACAAAACCGTGGCGTATGCTACCTTTCACGCTCAGTCAGATGTATCAAAAGTGAAATGAACGTGAGAATATGGGAACCGCCACAGCAGCTTCTTACTTGGCGTACGCACATTTCTAATAGTTTTGAGTTTTTTCCGTTGGCAACACTTGGGGACGATGCATTGAATTGCAAAGATTGGGAATATTTGAATCAGTCGGATCACAAATGAACGCAATTACTCATTATTATTACAGTTTTGACATGTGAAGCAAAAAGACATATGTGCAAAAGGATGGAATTGTAATGTTCACCTTTCACCTTCATTATTTATTGATTGACATATGAGTAAATTTAGTAAACAAACAAGTACAGTTGTTGTAGGTTTTTTAATAATTGATTGATTAATATAAGAAGACATTTGCACCATAACTAGAAATTACACCAGAGTTCTTTACACATGCAAAGTTTTAAATAGAAACTAAATTTAAAAGATGATCCATTTGCAAAGAATAAACGCCAACTGTGTTAACGATAAAATAACATTATAACACCAGCAGGGAAATTGGAAATTGAGAGTCTGAAAATATCACTGAGCTTATGGGTTCTACTTCTTTTTCTATCTCTTTCAAGGTCCTGAAATGTTCAAGTTAAATGATCTTTACTTTGCCTGACTCTGACTTGTATCAGACTGAGCTCATCTGGTGGCCAGGATGGCATCGTAGCGCTTGCCGGTGCGACACACCTGTACATTCTGAAAGCCAGCCTTCTTTAACATTTGTGTGTACTCTGATGGCGAATGCTCGCGACCCTCAGTCAGCATCATCATGTTGATGGAGAAGAGCTGAGCCATGATGGGACCACGTCTGTTCTCAAACAGCATGGACTCAACCAACAGGACGCCACCACCTGTCAGGAGCCCAAGCATGTATCAATAAATCTGGTGTGTGTTTTTCTTTTCAAATTTTACTCTCAGTAATGTGAGTACAAATTTCATTGACAAATTCATGTTCTTTCCCTCCTCCTCTATTCCACAAGTACGTAACATTTTACGACAAACGTTTTGTCACCTAAACACTCCACGTGTTACGGCACCATTAAACTCACCTGGTTTACAGGTGTTGTAGATCCTCTTCAGCAGAGTCAGGCACTTCTCGTCAGACCAGGCATGAATGGTTCTGGCCAGAACATACAGGTCAGCCACAGGGATTTCACCCCTGAAGAAATCACCTACACAGAAATTGCAGACCAAGTGAAAAGCAAAGCTTTGTTAACATAGTCAGTTTATTTGGTATACCTGCCATCTAACAAAAAAAAAAGAAGTAGTACCATGTGATGCTATTTGTGTATGTAACACATTGCTAACTGAGTGAATTCAAAATAAAGTAACACATAGAGTAAGAATATGAAATAACAATTTCATTCTAGGTGCTCATAAATATAATGGAAGATACCAGTTTAGGGTTTTGCAGTTGACTCTTGATATAAGGTGAATAAAGATGAGTGAGGCTCACCAGTCTGGAATGTAACAGTATCGTTTTCCTGTGAGAAATGTTTCTGAGCCATTTGTATCACCTGCGGGAGGTCAATGACCACGACGGAGGCGGAGGGATACTCCTTCGCTATCTCTCGAGCCAGTGCCCCAGTGCAACCTGGGAAATAATAAGACAGAACAACATCATTACTTGAACAACAAATGCTCACATTGCCCTGTGTACAACCCAAATGTTCTCTACTTTTTGTGTGAAGAATGTTTGTCATAATGATTCCTTGATAAACCTTCATCTGCGATAACAACAATCTCATGATAGTTATTTATTTACAGAAAAATCACATGAAAATAAAATGTCAAGTAAATATACCGATGGCAAAATTGATTACATCCCAGTAAAATACACTGCAGCCCTGATTCCACTGTCACTGTTTCACTCACCTCCAAAATCGACAATTGTCTGAAAGCAGGAGAGGTTGAACGCCGTCACAATGTAATGTCCATCAAGAACCCATGAGGAGTTCATCACACTCATGAAGTTCTGCAACTTCTTCTCTGATCTGGATCGTAGAGTTTGGAATCAAATACAGAATCTCAGAAAACATCAACTACAAGTGGACAAAGTCAGGCAACAAACTCAGCACCAACCTGTAAAGATCTTGGAAAAAATTCTCTCCCTGACGGCTGACGGTCTTTTCTCGCTGGTTCTTTCCCTCCCTGTGTGGTGGGAAAATAATCATTCACATGCAGTGTTTGTTTTCTCTCCTGTTTCACAGCATTCATCTAAAAATGATTTTGCCATTTGCCATTGATATGTTGTTGCGAGTAAGCTTTGTCAACAGACCTGACAGCGTCTACCAAGTGGTTCCACAGTGGGTAGGTGATCTGTGATTGGTAGATGATGCCGTCGTGAAGGGACTTAGCACTACCTTTAGCCAGGTAAAGGTCTGCTACATCGGTGCTGCTGTATGACGCTGTTTCAACAAAAACACAGGAACACTGAATGAAAGAGCTCCAGGAAACCAATCAATGAATAAACCTATACTAAATTTAAACCAATGAAAATTTGTATTGAATCCTCTACATCACCAGGACAACTTGGTAATTTAATTTAAGACATATGAACCAAATCAAAACTGACACTGATACATGTTTTTCTTTCATCAACTTTCAATCAGTCATTGTTTTTGTAATTTTTTTTTGTACAACACCCTGTTGTTCATTGGCTAAAACAGACACTGAAACATCAACTGCTATTGGTCAAGATGTAGGTGTGTTCAAACATGAAGCAGCGGGTCCACGGACATGAGGCCGTGAGACTTATATTGCTACTCTGACGTGCTAGAGACATTCGCCTCCTTGTCCTCCTCCTTGTCCTCACCTGTCCCGTCTATGGTCTCCACCTCCAAAATCTTGATGCCCACCAGGACGTCCAGCAGCCTCTCCATCCCATCCACACTGGTGCTTAGCTCCTGGGCCACGCGCTGGGCACTCAGAGGCTCCTGGGCTTTCAGCAGGAGGTCAAACACTCCTAGCTCACATGCTGAGAAGATCACCTGGATGGACGAACCACATCCCACAGCATGTTGCAGGGTTTGCAATGAACGATTTTACACTCATGGTCCCCGAGATGATGGATCCCGCTGACTTTTTACCCACCGTCATAAAGTTGACATTTGTGCTTTTTGAGTTAAAGCAACACTATGTTGGATTTGCTCGCGGGAGCCCCCTACAGTCGAGAAACGGCGTTGTCTCTAGCAACTGTCGTAAAATCTGTACCTCGCGCATTTGTTGATTAAGCAACGATACGGAATTCCATCCCGAGGCAGGACTGATGCGCGATCAACCTCATGTCTTCAGTTGAGGTAAAGTTGGCTAATCATACAGCAAATACTAGATTTAGATGGTTAGCAAAGAATGTATACATGATTCAGCCATGACAACAAGGCTAATTCAAGTTTTAGTACGTTCTTGAGGGGAGGAGGATGTGACGTATGCCGTAAAGCAGTCAAATCTTGTAGTTTTTTTTAAAGTGGCGACATGGTTCTGACCTGAGACCGGAAGTTACATAGTGCCAGTGAAGACGCTCTCATGCGATGGCAAGATTGACCCTATTGTGAGTTGTTGTACCAATCAGAATGATTTTGAAAATAGGCTGAAAAACTACATAGTCTTGCTTTAAATGAGTTGTTTGGTGATTTTTCACAATGTTTACATTATACTGTACATTCATATTCCCCTCATGATGAAGCTCATCAGTTTCTGAGCATTGTAAACACAACAGTTTGTCTACGTTTTTTTTTTGTAAAGCGTTTTTGGGTCTCGGAAAGGCACTGTATAAATTAAAGTTGTTATTATTATTATCATTATTATTATTATTATTAAGTGCTGCTGTCACGGCTTAAGAAACAAAACCACAAAACCAGACTGACTGATGGGTGAATTATTGATTATTACATCCCTGCAGATTGACACTCCTGTCAGTAAAATATGTGCATCGATTAGGTGTGAATCCAGCAGTTACCTTTGAGATCATATAGCCGTTCAAATAGTCGAAGAGTTTGAAGGGATAGTCCTCTTCACTCTGAGACAGATGTTCTGCCATCACACGCAGTTTCACACTCTGCTGTGGTCAGATGAGATGAGATAGGTCCAGCTGATCACTGACGCTCGGAGATGATGGGAATTCTGGTAGTTTTAGTGGAAACAGCTGTCAAGATGTCAGAGCTTTGCTGTGTGCAATGGGCATTGGATCATCAGACAAAACACACCCTCACCTGGGGGGAGAATGAACAGATTAGCCAGAGCAGGGAGGTGGGGCACTGTGGATCCATTTTGAAAACTTTTATTTTATACTGTATTTATTATTTCAGTCACATTTCCCCCCAGATATTCTTTAATCATTCATTTCTATGCAAAATTTCTATACAAAAATGATGTACCTGTACCTGCATATATTTATCACTACATTTCCTATAGTTCACCTTTAGGTATTTTACTTCCCTGTTAAGAGCTCCATTTATTTACATGAACACCTGTAATTTTTCTAAATCACCATATGCATTTGATTCCAGTGTATTCTTTTCTCTTTTTGTGTCACAATTATGTTTATGTGTATTTTGTGCTGTATGTTTACAGGCATCTGTGGTGTCACATTTGGCCAATCATACTCGCGGGATAAGGTAAGAGTAAGTTTCATTTCATGTTGTCTCATTTCCCCCTGATTCTGAACATCTGGACTGAATATCTTCCCTCCATGGCTTTGCCATGAAGGAGCCCACGTGTTGTGGTTTGTATGTTTAGATGATATCAATGATTTTGATCTACATGAGGTTTGTATTAGTTATATTCTGACTACACTTTAAAGGTAAAACGTCCTGAAACAGAAACTTACATTTTGTTTATTTTTTTAATATAAACTAATAAACTTTCCTAGCCAATGCGACATAGCATTATAGATAGGATATAGTTACTGATTCATTTCCTATCCACTTGAAAGTTAGTAAACAGTTACAGTGATGTCCAGGGGTGGACTGGGACAAAAAAATTGGCCTTGGCATTTTGGACCAGACGGCCCATCACTCTTGCTTTTCTTTTCTTTTTTTAATTTTAAAAGTCAAAAGTTTTAAAAAGTATTATCACATTCAAGACTATTTAGTTCAGGATGGAAGACAAAAGTACAAACCTAGGCTAATTTTCTCATCCAGTCATCCAGTCAGTGTACACAATGGCTGCTAAATAAATAGCCGCTAGTGTTAGGGACGTTACCAAACATGGTTGTCATTTTTTGATTTAGCTCTTTTGGCAGCATTTGCTTGAAGAGTGAGTTTCTGTTTCTCCCCCCAGTTTCTCTGCACCTCCTTTGTGTTTTCTCTCCATCCAACATTGCACTGCACACCAAGCCAAAGGGAGGTGTGTTTATCATGTCATCATGTCTGAGCAAAAAAAATTAGACAATTTTGTTTCTTTGCTTTTTTTTATTTAGAACAACACAAATGTTTTAAGTATTGTATCTGTGTGATATAGTACATTTAAAATTAAATTATTTAAAAACTGTATATTTAAACATTCAATATGGGGCTGACAGGCTGGTCATGTTTTTTCTTAACAACCTTCAGTTTTAATTTTGTTTCTGAATTAGGAACAATGCAGTTACTGAGATACCAAAAAAAACTTCTAATGCATAACAAAATTGCAGACTTCTTGTACTTGAATAGTTGCTCACTTCTTCCGAATGACTATTGTAACTGTTCAACAATGTGTTTCAGGTGTCGTCACTTGAAATATTTATCTCGTTAACTGCAGCCTTAAGAGATTCTGGGCTTGATTTCAACACGTTCAGTACAAAAGAAATATGATTACATGTATTTTACCAATGTGAATATCGATATAGAAGAGAGGTGCTCCCAAACTTTGACAAAAACTGATGAGAAACCATAAGAAATCTGAGGTAAAAGTTGTTTTCATTAGAAACGGATTTCACACTACATTACTGCATAAACAAAAAACAGTCTGTCCATTTGGAATTGTATTCCAAAAATGAACTACGTAAAAACAGAAAGGTATTGTAACAATATCCAAAATAATTAATTTTTCATCTGTCCAAATGTCCAAACACGTACAATACCTCCACCATTGAGCAATATTGTACTTTGGTAAATACTTTACCAGTATTTCATTGACTTAAAAAAAGTGAAAGAACATCCAATGTACATACACATACAGTCTAGTGAAAACTAAATCATCCCCATTGTCTTCAAGAGGCAGCATGTGCGGCTGTCAGAAAACTGTCTTGGTCAGTTTTGAGGGCATGGGGGTCCACTGGCAGTGAGCTGACCTCTACCATGCCCAACCCAGTGTGAGGGACACTAGTGTTCATAATGTGTCTCTGCAAATGTTTAATCCAGTCCTCCTGGACTGACAAGGGACCCTGGAAGACAAGGTCGCAGAACCTGTAAAGAGAGGGCGAGATTAATGATGGTACAGCAACACAAAGTGTGGTTTTACAGCAGGAAAAAAAGCTTTCTCATATCACACTTATTTGATAAGTCAATCTGCAGAAAATTGTTCACAATTTTGACAAATAATTTGAGTGTAGGCACAAATGCCAAATATTTACTATTTCCATATTATCAAAAGTATGAAACAGATTGCATTAAGAGAAAATGGCAACATCATGTATAATATTTTGCTGTATAATTGTTTTACATTCTTAATTGATCGCAGTGTTGGCAGAGTTGTCTTGGTTATTCTACAGAGGAGTGATTCTGTGCACGTGCATACTGCAAATGCAGTAATGTGTGTTATTTAATGTGTAATACTGTACGACTGTACAACAAAAAAAAAACACTACCTGCAGGTGAGCCTGTACATTTCTTCTGGAGTTTGTGGTAACGGCAGTGTCTTCTTTTTGGAGCCAGGCCTTGAGCGCTGCCTCCTCACTTTACAGTCAAATGCTATAAGACAGAATTTATTTTGTTAATTTACAGCACCATGTTTCAGATTACAACACAGCCTTACTGATTTAAATGGACATCTGACTGCGCTTACCTGTCCCCTCGATTAAGGCAGTCCTTTTGCGTTTCGCATAAGCCCGGAGGTGATTGGACAAGCTAACTCCACTGTGAAACGTTGCATTGCAGTGAACGCACACCTTCCTGTTGAATTCACCTTTCTCTGTAACAAGACGAAAAATACAAAGAAAGATGAATGAAATTATACTTTCTAGTAATGGTCATTAGGAGAAGCAAAACTTGACTTGATGGTACAGTTTGCTGACAGTAAGATTGAGAAGTGTGTTGCGACAGGTTATGTCTTTTTATCTTACAAGGTTTATATAGATAATATCTGATACTCAATATCAATCAAACATTAAGGTTTGAGGCAAGGCTTCCTGCTCAACCTGTCTGAATTCCATTATCTCAGATTTACTTACCAGACACTGAGTTTGGCAGTGAAGTTACAACTCTTGATCCTGACGTGTGATCGGTGTTTAAAGAAACTGCTAACATGTTTTTTGACATCTGAGAGGAGCCCTTTAGTCTGGTGTCTTCCTGACTCTTCCTTCTCTTCAGAATTCCTATCAAGGCAGTAGTGCCTGAGAGAGAATTTTTAACATCCGACTTTGCCTCTAGTTGACTTTTTTCAGGTTCCTTTTCTGCTAACGAAAATGTAGAGATCAGTGGTTTGGCATCAGTGCAAACTCTTGAAGGGGAATTACTTTTGGAGATTCCAATCGGGGTTGACATAAAACTATCGTCACTGGACAGCTTTGGTGAAGCACCATAATGGAAATGATTTCCTCTCTTTCCCAGAATCTGAATTGCCCGGTGGAACTCCTTCTTGTCACGCATCAACTCCCGAAGTAAAAGTAATGGGGATTTGTTCTTTGTTGTAAAGCTTTTACCAAGCTTTTTGAGGTGGCCTCGTATGTGATTTGACTGCCCAGTCCTGTTATCAAATGAATCCCCACATAAAGGACAGGAGTGAATAGGCTTCACAGTTTCAGAATCTGAATCCATCTGTAACGCTGAAAGGACAAAAAAGATGAACAGAATATAATCAATTTAACATTCAAAGTACACAAGAATGTGAATGTAAAGTAAAACTACAGTTTACTCCAGTTAGACACAGATATATTTATACACACACTATATGGCTCTATTTGTCAATCGAATATGTAATAATTACTGAATTACCTTTTTTCAATCTCCGGATTGCTGAAAGCTTTCGTCGAATTCTGGGCCTCTTATCTTGACAAACCACCTGCTCTGGAGACACTACATGGCGCGCATTGTAGCTCAGTCCAACCCTATGAAGATGTCCTCTGACATGATTGGACAATCCAACACCTGACTCAAAGATGGCAGGACAGTATGGACAGTTCTTGCGGTCAGAATCAATCTCTGATAAATCATCTGTAAAGGAATCCCTTAGTGGTATTTGGTTAGAGTCAAAGGTTTCTTGACATACTTCGGTTTCTATGCATTCTTCTTTAATTTCAGGGTCATTCTGTTCTTGCTCTTCTGTCTTTATTTTCTCAAAAAGCCTTTTAGATGCCTGCAAAGCACCCCTCATGGACATTCTTCTGCTATACGTATATATGATGTTTTGTTTTTCTTTCTTAACACCATCGTCAAAAGAATTTGGGCTGGAATCCGCATCCTTGAACTGGAGAATGTCAAGATCTGCCACTGGTTCTTCTAGGTTTAGCTTCTTAGGACTTGGCAAAGGTTTTGAAAGTATGAAGCATGAATCCTGATCAGAGGTGTTGCGATATGGGGTTGACATCTTCCGTTTAGAAGGTGACTTTTTCACAGTTGACTGATCTACATTAAACATATGTTCACTTTTGCTTTTGAGATCGCTTTCAGCTGCACTGGAGGGCATGCTATGGCAATTTAGGGATAAGGCTGAATCTTCAATCTTGACAGTCAGTGTTTCTGGCAAATTATCAGATCTATCTTTATCACTGTCGGAATCCTGAAAAGATGTGCTGCAATTATTGCTTTCCCTCTTTTGTTCAGTAGTCTTCTTTCCATGCCGTTGACGGGACAGGAGAACATTAATGGATTTGTCGAGCTTTGATTCCATTAGTTGAGACTTGAAACCTCTCTTAAGCTTGCTATTTTTGAATAAGTCTGAAAGGTCATTGGACTCACTAGGATAACAAGCTCTTTTTGAAGAAATCTGATTCTTTATTGAGATCTTAGAAGTAAACTCTGCATCTTCTACAGGACTTTTCCAAGTAGGCACATGCTGCTCTTTAAATGGTTGTGGGGTTTTCTCAACAGACCATGCAGCTCCATGTTCCTCAAAGTTTAGTTGATGACGTCGCAGAAGGTGATTCTTTAAAACATTTTTGCTAAAAGCTCTGTAAGAACAAATGTTACAGGAAAATATTTCTGAGTCATGAACCTGGATTACTGCATTCTTCTCATAATGCTTTGCAGCTTCATGTTCTTCAAATGTTTGCTGATGCCGTCGCAGAAGGTGATTCTTAAAAACGTTTTTGCTAAAAGCGCGATAAGAACAACTGTTACAGGAGAATGTTTCAGTGTCATTATTCTGTACCTGTTTACCAACTGTAACAACAGTGTGCTGCATAATGTTATGTCTCCGTAGATCATTCTCACTGAAAGTCCTGAAGCTACATTTGTCACATCTAAACTTGCTCTTGTCTTTCTCATGTGTTTTTGCATGTTTAACAAACGTGTTCGGGCAGTTTGTTCCAAAAGGGCACTGAGGACAGAAGAGCTTCATGTTTTTATCCTTCTTCTTCTTATCATTCGTGCCTTTGATTCCCTCAGGGAATCTTGCTCTCTTTTCTGAGTGGACTGACATGTGCTCAATAAGTGATGCACTTAGTCTGAAAGACTGTCCACATTCACGGCATATAAAGGGCTTTGGTGAAATATTTGGCGGATCAACATGAGACTTCATATGACGGTGCAAATGATGCTCTTTCTTGAAAATAAGTTTACACTTGGAACAAGGGTAGCATGATGGCTTCTCTTCTGAATGAGAATTTATTGTGAGCCTATCTTTCAATGGTGAAAGCCCATGACCTATATTGTTCCCATGTGAATTTCTTGCTGGAGCATTGTAAAGAATTTCTTGGATCGCCTTCACAGTGCCATTGGGGTATTTGGAAACTTTTTCTGTTGGTGACAACTGTGACTTGGGGATCTTCATTGACTTTCTGACAGAACTGGGGTCTTCTGGGTCTTCGGAATCAGACAATTCCTCGGATGACTTGTGGCTCAGATCAGGGTAAAGGTGTTCTGAGGGATCAACCATGACAACCATGTCCATTTTCCGCTTTCTTCTCCTTTGGTTGTTAGTTGGTAGAACTTCATCTTTAGACTCCTCACCTGGAGAATCACCATGGCTGTCCCAGAGAAACTGCATAAACTCTTTGTGAGGGTCCCAGTGAAGGTCACTGGCACAACTAAACTCATCCAATGAGTTTTCAGGTGAGTCTACATCAAAACCCCAGATTCCCGCAGTGTCAATTTCCTGCACAGTTTTTAGCTGAGTGATGCACTTTTCTTCCTCTTTGTCCATGCAAATGCTGTTGAGTTCATTGGCTTGTGTAACCTGCTGCGAAGATGGTCCATTTCCCAGGCCAACCGGAGAAAACATATCCGTATTTGACAAGACATCTAGGACACTGTTGTGTGTCAGAGAAGGCTTGCTGAAAGAATTGGTGGAAGAGGATGATTCTTGAGCCATTTTCATTGGCTCCTGCAGAAGCGACAGGGCATTGATCTCTGGATCTGCATCTTTGTCATCATCATCAACACCTGTCAGACATGACATTTCGGCTGCCATGACCTGAAAAAGAAAAGCCATTTAGATATTCTACAATTAGAAGCTACATAATATATACAACTACATAGTTCTTGCAGAGTTGAAGTAGGTCTGAATGTAGCCCCACAATGTACCGTTGTGACAACTACATTTTCTACCACAGATTTCTGCAAGCAAGGCACTGCTCTCATTACCAGTATTTCTTAGTAGGCACTTTCCTTTTGATGGACCCCAACAGTGACGTGTCAAAATGTTTACATTTTATCTTCTGACAATACAGGATTGAGCATTACACAATGTAGCCACCACCATTTATTTTGAAAGAATGTTTTGTACTTTTAAATCACAAACACAAAATACAGGGGGTTCTTGAGTTACGTCGGAGATCCGTTCCTGAGAATGTGTCGTAACCGAATTTCGATGTAAGTCGGACCATACATTAATTGTGCCATTGTGCATACATTGTGCCACCAGATGTCGCTATAACACCACGCTAAAATAAGAGTTTATTATGGTGAATTGCCTTTTTTGTCCCTCTTGACACACCGTAGGGGTTGAGATCACGAGTGTAATGAGCATTTTCTTTAGATTTCTGTTATCAACCGTGTAGACCCTGTGTTGTGAATAAACCTACGGTATTGCCACGATCCCGAACGCATCTGTGTCCGTGTATTTACGGGGTAAACCGCTTAAGCCGAAACAAGGAAGTTCACGGGAGATGTGTCGTAACCACGAAAACGACGTAATTTGCGACCGACGTAACTCAAGGACCCCCTGTATTGTGGTACCAAAAATAAAATGTATTGCTGAAACTTTTTTGCCTCGATGTAGACCTGGTGGCGGTAACATTGTGTTTAATGTCGGCGCTAGCTGACATAGGTACGTAGCCTTAGCATGTAGCAACACCTCATAAACCAGGCATTTAACGTTCAGAAACGATTCATACTTTGGAATATTGTCAATTGTAGAATAGGGTAAAGTTAGCCACTAGAATTTGATGGCCTAATAATTTTGTTCGAATTCAAAGTGCACATACAGCTAAAGTGATTAGTAACAATAACCTGACCTAACTGCAGCTTTGTGTGAGAATTTTCTTTCTTTTCATCTTATGTAATAACGTAACAAACAATCTACAAACGTATTTTTTCACTTTTGTCAGACATTTTACCAACCAACTAACCATGAGATTAATCAGTAACTTGGGGAAATGCTTAAGTTAAATCGATTATGAGAATAAACTGTTGCACTCCTAAATGCACATCTAAGTTAGTGATGGATATGATTATCTTACCATATGGTTCAGCTGGTCAGTCGGTTTGCAATGATAGCCTTTTGTTTATTTGATGTGCCTGTTAGATGTGAAAAGTAAACTGTTTACTTCCACTGTCAGTAGACTGCCACCTTCTTGGCTCAATCAACATAACAACGACAGCAAAACAAATGGCTAATGTTAAAATGAAGTTGACTTTTTGCTAAGATTATTAAACGTGACCATTTATGACACCACAAGGTCGCAGGAGTGAGAAGTCTCTGATTCGAAGGGCAATAGGTGTCTTATCAAAATGAACGCTGTAGCTGTGACAAAGGTGTTTGTCCTATTTACACAACAGCATCGAAAATGCAAAGGGACGGACCTCGATGATAGCTTTATATGAGCGGTTGTGGATTTGGTACAGAGCTAAAACTTTGTCCACAGTTGTTCAGCTTTAAGCCATCCAACAACAGTTGGGGTGTGTTTCCGCAGGTATCTACTTTCATAGCGTACTGGTTTATTTACACTCTGTTCCGGGTGGATATCGTTGCCTTTCTTTGGCGTTTATATCACGCTGTCCTGTTGGATGCTGCTTGCAGGAGCTGCAGACCATTCCATACCAAAACCTATTCCTCTGCCTAAACTACAGCCAGTGACAATCATTACTCGCCACTCAATATAAGGGTATCGGTAAAATGGTAATAAACACATCAACGTTACCTCCGAATGGTGTGGATGGAGACAGGACACGATTTGTACGCTGCATTGAATAATTTCTTACTTTCGTCTTCCATCTATTTCACAGTCGCCATTTTCCGTGGTGGTCTGGTGTGGGACAGATCATTTCTTTTGTAAAGGTAACATACGTGGCATTTGTCAGTCTGTGGCCGAATAAAAACAAATGCCCCGACAATTACATGATATTGTATGCCACTGCTACAAAACAGCTATAACTACAAACCTCGTCATGTTATTGTTACGCATAATTTCGCCATGTAGCTTTACGAGTCGGCACCGTGCACCCCCGAAATGTTTGCAATGGTTTAGTCCAAATAGGAGAAATAAAAAAAATCGAGTTAATGGCCATTTCTTTTGGGTAGTAGGGTTTTTTATGTTGATGGCCACTAATCACTGTTTTAATTGACAAAACGAAACGTGCCTCTAATTTCTATTTGGTGTGTTATTTTTAAGAACACGTTTTGCTTTTACGATTTAAACTTGCCATTGACGCACAGAGAAGAAATGTATGCCAACACAGGAGAGATGTTACCACTGTCCCCCGAGGTTGTCTTCTCAGAGGTCTTTGTTGCTCTCCTAGCCGGTGATAAGCCGGTTCACCCTCCGTATTAAAGAGAAAAAAACACTGCATCTACAGTGTGTTGGAACATACGCTCCACTAAGTAAGAAATTAATAACACAGTAAACATCCCATAAATGCATTTTTACATTTGTGGTTTAGCCACAGGTAATATTTTAATTAATAATTCATCCAAGCTACATTGCTGTTAGTTTAGGTAAAGTGCGTTTTTAAGTAAAGTTAGTGATGAACGATGTTTTGGTAAGAGCTCAAATGTCAAAAGATGTGTTGGGATTTTGGGGCTACATCCTTACCCAAGTGCTGTCCTAAACCCAGTGTCTTAATTCATATCACTTAAGGTGGGGTACACAACAAAAAATTGTACAGACAACTTTGATAAATGGACAAATCTTCATGTTTAACCAATGTAGCTAATGCTAACTCAGTTTTTAAACGTTGCTAGCTAGTTATATTTTATGTTTTTGTACAGCTAGCAAACCAATATAACTGCACTGTTTCAGTCACAAAAAAGCTACACAAGCTAATCAAGAATTTGAGTAGAAAATGCTTTCATTGTTGTTCAGCAGGTTAGTTTTTAAATAGTCTTACATGATATATTCTGTGTTCTGTCAGATATGTTTACCACACAAAAAACCTTATAATTCAGCCCTTTTTGTGTCCACAGTTGACCTGTAGAAATGTTTTTCATTTTATTTCCGGAAGTAGCTCAAATACAGATACAACTATGTAACTAGGATGCAACCAGCTAAATAATGAGGAATCTTTATTTTTGTAGCAGAAGATATATGAGTGAAAAGATGATGAACAATCTCTCATTTTAGCTTTGTTGTCACAAACCTGGACATTTCTTGGACAAAGCATGAGATGTTGGACTCCGGTGACTTCCTGTCCCTGGACAATCTGTTTTTTGAGAAACCTGTTGTACACAAAGTGTGAGTATAAAGAGATAACAGACATCCACTCATTTGTTCACGCAGCAGCTTTTCAGTGTTTTTTCCCCTCTCTGCATTGTTATTTGACAGAAAGCCACTACACCAAGAGGCAAGTCAATGGCACCTGGATGTTCCTCCATCCCTTCCTCAGATTCCAGCCATGAATGAAATGCAGGAGGAGGCTGAGTCACTCTCTGTCCTATACAGTATGTTGTGGTCCGGGTTAAGACAAATACCCTTCCGCTTGACTTGAGAAAGCTGTTCTGTATCTGGCCTGTTGAAGCCCTGCTATATTTAACTCTGTGGCTCACTGATATGATAGCTTGAAAGGTTTCCCAAATTTTCTTTACTTGTGAAAACAAATTGGGGTTTGGGTCTTATTCTACATGTGTATCTGGAATGTTCATGCTGTAAATTTTTGTCATCTTACCAAATTATAGTCATTTCATTATACAGTCACAGCTTGAACCAAATTATAGCTGTCAGTAACTTAATTTGGGAAAAACACTCTCTTTCTCTCTCTGTTCTGTATTACTCACAGGCTTCTCACAGAAACCTGTTCCTAAAGTATCGGATGGCCTTAATGTCTTATCAAGCATCAACAGTTCTTACTGCTTTAACCATGATGAGGAAGAGATTAAAGAAACGCAGGGTGGTAGCAACAGCATCATTAGATGTGATGGCCTTTGGGGAGGTGACGGTTTTAGGGATTATTCTCAGGGTGCCTGTCAGAGTGGCAGAGATGAAGATGAAACTCTGCAGGACTCTCATTGCACAGCCGTCAGCAGGAGGTGCTTGTCTCTGGACTACAGTATAAGATCACCTCTACGGCGAAGGCAAGTGTCAAGACAATATTTACACGACAGGGAATTAAAGATTGTGTGTACTTTGTTTTTCAGTCTCCCTCTTGTATGTATTTTGAAAGATGATGAATCTTTGCTTTAGGGCAGAAACTATTTTTGATTTAAAAGCATTTAACTGCTTCAGATTGATATGTAGGCTTGAGTACAAAATAATAAAATTTAAAGCAGTAAAAATCAGGTCAGCAAGAATTAGTCTTGTTAGGAGGCGGATGCAGAAATTGATTGAAAAACCTAAATTAGCAGGATTTATATTGTTTACTAAAGCCCTGTTTTTGTTTTTTCCTCACCCAAAAATGGAATGTAGTGCTGACTCATTCTTTCAGCCCTGAAAATGTTAGAATCCATGCTATCCTTAGTTAAAATGGAGCTACATTTAATCAAAAGAGGACTGTTTTTTGAGAACAGTGAGGTGATATGAAACCATCCCCTACATTTGTCTTATTGACAGGGGCCAAATTGCCTCGCCTTCCTCAAACAAGGCTCCAACGTCCATCTCCCCCTTTTTTCCCCACAACAGCTTGTTCAAGGTTCAGGGGTTGAACGCTGAAGGTGACTCGTCAAACACAGACAACCTCAGTAGCAATGGCGGCAGACGCCAGACAGCATCCAGACCTCAAACTTTTCTCAGTCGGGTTACCATGGCGACAGTACCTCCTCCTCTACAGCCGCCACGGGCGGCAGTTTGCCAAGCGGCTCCTCCTTTCCCCCCGAAGCCCCCCTTTTCACCCTCTCTGGGCTCATCTGCAATGAGTGGCCAACCCCCACAGCAGGCGACACACACACAGATGCTGGACGAGGGCACAAAGAGAGCCTTCGTTTCACCCATGACACCTCGGCCACTCTGCATACAAGGTGCTGCACTGCAATGACACATCCACTGACAGACGTGTGCTCACAATCTATGACTGGTTTACCAAATACCACTTATTTAGCTTATATAAAGTGTTTCAGCTAATGAGTATGCCTGTGCCTATCTATGGCAGCAGCTGCCACTGTGTGTTAGGGTGTGATGTGGTAAAATGAGGGGAGCTCTCCCCATTGACCGCTCAAGTGTAATGAAACATGTTGGTCACTAGGTGGTGGATAGATGCAGTGGGTGTTAACGGCAGAAGTCTGGTAATCTTAACAGGCACAATTTTTCACTGCTATACCTTAAACATGTCTTAAGTTTCATTTCATAAAATGCGCATTTGATCAGTTATAGTGTGACTGATAATAAAGGTCTGATAATGTTTGAAGTGTGTACATTTTAGGTTCATCTGGGTCTGAAGTTTTGCGACCTGTCTCTGAAATCCGTATCCTTTTTGTGTAAATTAATACAATTCAAAAGTCATAAATCAAGATTGCACTTGAACTACAGTTATGCTGGGATGTCATGTCATTTGGATGTTATTGTAATTTCGGATCTCATGTGGTTTGATTTCCTGAACTATGCAAACACAGCATCTAAGTTCAGATCCGTCTTCAGTGAGTTTCCGTTTTTCAACTACATTCAGTCCAAAGGGATTGATGATGTAAGCACCATATGAAAGTCTTTATTAACAGTATGATGAGGATTACAAATGAGAATAAAAACATGATAATTTGACAGGGTGTCTTGTCACGTGTGACAATATGACAGGGAGAGTCTCTTACTGTGAGTGTGTTTATGTGTTTTTGCAGGTTCTTTACACAAGTAAAAACTTTGTGGCATGTGCTCCTACTGGATCTGGCAAAACAGTGCTATTTGAGTTAGCCATCATTCGCCTTCTAATGGACACATCAGAGCCCTGGAGAGACGTCAAAGCTGTCTATAGTGAGCACACAATAGTAGCTTGTTACAACACCATTAAAACCACAATCTGAGGGCACTTGGATTAAAACAATTAAGAAACTGTACCTAAGAAAAATAATGAATTGTTTTTGAAAATTCTCAGCATTCTCCTTCTCAGGAAGTTAAAAATTTCAGAGACTTTTTTTTCAACTGCTTGAAGCATATATCTGATTATCTTTACTGGCAATACCCCTTGACTATGTTTACAAAGCTTGTGCATCACATACTATCATCTCTTTATATCAGAATCATGTGAAGGAATTAATGTAAAATAACTGACTTGCTTTATGTACATTCAGCTTGTCTTTATTTATAGGCAGTCTTTATTCTTTACAGTTGCACCTATCAAAGCTTTGTGCAGTCAGTGCTTTGAGAGCTGGAAGAAGAAGTTTGGTCCACTGGGGCTGAGCTGTAAGGAGCTCACAGGCGACACAGAGATCGATGACTTCTTTGAGATCCAGGACTCTCACATCATCCTGACAACACCAGTGGGTGACACTACGCTGCCTTAACCAACGTAGCAAACTATGAAGAAGTGGAAAGATTAGAAACAAGAATATATCATCTGAATTTGTACCTTGATACAAAACATTTTTATTATTCTTTCAGGAAAAATGGGACAGTATGACAAGAAAATGGAAGGATAACTGTCTACTGCAGATGGTCAGGCTCCTCCTCATTGATGAGGTCAGTGCGTTTGACACATACTCTGTGTTTACAGTAGGATTTTAGAATCTCTGGACTGTGCCATAAATGTGTTCACTTTGTATCAGTATACCACTTTGCAGGATGCAGGTTTAGAGTACATTATGTTTTGAGCCTGTTTATATAATGACAGTGCATACAACCTGTCCAGTCTTGTATGCACTTGTCTTGATCAGTTTTTGTTGAGATTCTCTCCCTTTTGTTAATAATAAAGGACATCCATCCGTCACTCAATGCTTGTCCTCTGAGAGTTGTGGGCGGGATCTGAAACTAATCCCAGTTGACATGGGATTGACTGGAGCCAATCCCATCTGATAACCAGTGCCCCTCTGTGCTGTCCTAACAGAATGGAGTGATAATGAATTAATTTTATTTTTCATCATTTTTGAAGTCAACTGCAAGTAGAAAATATTCATGCTTCCAGGTGCATGTGGTGAAAGATGCAACCCGTGGTGCCACCTTGGAAGTGGTGGTGAGCAGGATGAAGGCAGTACACACCTACAGGAAAGCACAGAATCCAGACACAGGCCGTTTGATAAGGTTTGTGGCTGTATCAGCCACCATACCCAACATCTCTGATGTAAGTGGCAGAGAACGGGTTAGCTACCACATTCTCCTGAATATATTTGCACTTTATCTCTGATACAGTGTAATGCATCAGTAGCCTGTGGCCAATTCTTTAACTGTCTTTCTGTTATTAGATAGCAGACTGGCTGTCTAATGAGAGTGGTCCAGCCACATATATGGATATGGATGAGAGCCACCGTCCAGTGAAGCTGAGGAAGGTTGTGCTGGGCTTTCCCTGCAACCAAAACCAAACAGAGTTTAAGTTTGATCTGTCACTCAACTACAAGATGGCCAATGTCATACAGACATACTCAGACCAGAAGCCTGCTTTGGTGGTGGGTATGAAAGCTGGAAACAATTGTGTGCTCTTTTTTCTGCATGTGTTTTTTTTTTTAATGTTGTTTTGATCTTTGTTTAATAATTTGATTTTCTTCAGTTTTGCTCTACCAGAAAAGGAGCCCAGCAGTCAGCAGCAGTTCTGGCCAAGGATGCTCGATTCATTATGAGCATCGAGCACAAGCAAAGGTTTATTTCTTCCTTTTCTGTGCATACATGTTTATCCTCGTGTAACTGTTTATTTTCATCCTTGAAAGCTTAATTGTCCTGACTGTTTTTTATATATATTCATGTTTAGACTGACGAAATTCTCAAACTCTATTCTCGATTCAAAACTGAGAGGTGAGTTTTATCGGAAGTCTCCAGCTCTCATATTCGTTTTTAAACTCCCACCACTTACAAACCTTGAAGCCAGTTTCAGTCCAGATCCAGGAAGAAAGCACATGTTCCTTTAACTACCAACCACATAAGATAACAAAATATTTTGTTTGTTGTCCAGATCTAGTGATGTTGGGAGTTGGTTACCACCACGCTGGAGTTGCCTTGTCTGACAGGAAGTTGATAGAACAGGCCTTCACAATGGGAGACCTCCCTGTTCTCTGTGAGAGTTTGTCACAAACACGGTTTTACCCTGTACGGTAAAAGGATATTAGATCATAGGCCACAATATGTTTTATGGCACACTGACATAAACAGGAAAGACAAGTGTCAGGTTCCAACACTCAAGTCCTATCGTATTTCAGCCTTATTGTGGTGAGATATTGGCCTCTGCCCAAGCCAAGTATCCACAGAGATGTTAAAAATTAATGCAAATACATGTACCCAGTTAATGGTAATATAACATGCAGGAGATTTAATTAAAATGATGCTGGTATGATCATAGCAATATTCAGTATTTTTCAGGCCGACACCTGAAATAAAAATGAGAGTGCGAAACTGTTTCTGTTTTCACATTGACAGTGGCATTATGAAAAAAAATGTCATCTTAATCATAATTGTCTTAATTCTCATATTCTAGTTACTACCAGGACTCTTGCCATGGGTGTGAACCTGCCAGCTCACCTAGTGGTGATCAAGTCTACTATGCAGTATGTTGCAGGCTCCTGTGAGGAGTACAGCGAAGCTGACCTGCTGCAGATGATAGGCCGAGCTGGAAGACCACAAGTAGGGAGAACACTTATCTTTCAGTCATCATTCAGGCAGGTGTTTGAGCTTTAAAGCATACAAATTTACTGTCTTGTCACAACATTTGATTGTTTTTTTAGTTTGACACATCGGCAACAGCAGTGATCATGACCAAGATTCAAACGAGAGACAAGTATATGAAACTTATGAATGGGATGGAAATTATTGAGAGCAGGTATAATGGATATTAGCTGTGTCACAATGTATTTACTTCTTTCTGGTATATATATTTTTTCTCCCTCACATGCTATACATTAGTAACTATATACCTCATTCCCACAGCTTACACAGTCACTTGGTGGAGCACCTTAATGCAGAGATTGTTCTCCAGACTATCAGTGATGTCAACATGGCTCTTGACTGGATACGCTCCACCTTTCTCTACATCAGAGCCCTTAAAAACCCTGCACACTATGGTTAGAACTCAAAGACCAAATAAATATGCCATTATATCATTATCTGTTACCTATGTCAATCATTGTTTGTAAAATAATTTCAGGGTTCCCCGCTGGCCTAGACAGGTATGGAATAGAGGCAAAACTGCAAGGTGAGCCCCAAGCTTTGCTGCTGTATATGAAGTCTTTGAGGTCACTCAAGTAGCATGTGGCTACTAGGAGAACAGTTTATTAAGAATTTAATAGTTACGGTAATTAACTGATTTATCATTGTCAATTATATGATAATAATGTTCATCCATGCTCTGCTTCTGCCTTCAACAGGGAAAGTTGTGCACATTATTAGAACTACCCCACTGTTCTGGATAACAATTACTTTGTTTGGTATATTTTCCTTAGCTCTGTGTCTGAAGAACCTCACCTCTCTGTCGTCGATCGGTCTGATCAACATGGATGAAGATATAAATATCAAGCCAACAGGTAAAAGTGAAATTTGTTTAAGTAGTTGGCAAAATATTTTAGAAGTTTGTAAGTTTTTTACTTATCTTTGGTGTGGATAACATTTACATATTATTTATATTTAACTACACTCCTCTTTTTCCTCTGACCAAGATATTCTGTTAAGTACTTTACATGTGTCCTTTAGCGGCTGGTAGGTTGATGGCCAGATACTATGTTGCCTTTGATACCATGAAACAGTTCTGCAGTGTGGCTGGTACTGAGAACCTGTCTGACCTGGTAGGTTTCCAAATAAGGCTGTTCAGTACTTTTGTGTTAAATAAAACTGTAGAGCATCATTTTTAGTGTCATTATACCGGTGTCTTAAGAAATGAAGATACTAATGAAGTGCATGGTACTGCAAAGTTTATAGATTAAATATACTTGCACATGCAGATTGAGCTGGTATCAAAGAGCCGAGAGTTCAGTGACATTAAACTACGAGTGAATGAGAAGAGGCTTTTAAACACTTTGAACAGGGACAAGAACAGGACCACCATCAGGTAAGTAACATTTATTAAAATACTTTACATTATTTTACTGTACAGTATCACGATCTCTGCATTGTGCAAAATTTTATTAAAGTTTTGGGTGGTAAAGACAGAAATGAAGTAAAGGGGTAAACCACTGTCATAATAAATGAGATTTTATGTATGTTTGTAGGTTTCCCATTGACGGAAAGATCAAAACCAGTGAGATGAAAGTGAACTGGTAGGGTTATTCTTTGTGATTGTCCTGTGGTAAAGAGGAAAAAGGAACTGTGGATGTAGATTTCCTTTGAGTGTCACTGTTCATATTATTCATTCATTATTTTGTTTTTAGCTTGATTCAGGCTCAGATGGGTTCAATTTCAGTTCAAGATTTTGGACTTACACAGGACACAGCAAAGATCTTCAGGATTGGGTTGCGCATCAGCAAATGTATGTTGTGTAAAACATGAAAAATATTCTCTGACGATACATTTTTTAAGCTTTAATTGTTTTTGATTTTCTTCAGGTCTGTCAGAGCTTCTGAGTCAGCGATCTGAGAAAAATTTCTGTGCTCTGGTCAACTCTCTGATTCTTGCTAAGTGCTTCAGGTCAAAGCTGTGGGAGAACTCGCCTTATGTTTCTAGACAGCTGGAGAAGATAGGTGGGTACTTTGTGTCAACATGCCACACATAGAATATTATAGCCTTTTTTAACAGTATAAATAGATGTGTTAGTGGTTCATAACATTTACTGGAATATTCTGTTAGACTTGGTTAATAACATGCGTGTGTTTCAGGCCAGACGCTGTCAACTGCTATGGCGAATGCTGGACTCACCACTTTTAGCAAAATAGAGCAAACCAACACCAGAGAGCTTGAGTTGGTCAGTTTGTAACACTTCTTAGTAATGTAAAAGCATTTAATTTAACCATTATTTTAATCGGATTTTCATGTAATTATTGCATCAGATTCTCAACAGACATCCACCATTTGGAAACCAAATCAGAGAATCTGTCATACACCTCCCAAAGTATGAAGTTTCTTTAGAGCAGGTAAAATATCTTACAGACTGTTTTAAGTCCATTATATTCCTCTATATACTGTAGTTTAGCTTTTTCTTTGATGGTCAGATTATATTTTAGAGTCACTGGATATTCTTCAGTGCTTTTCTAGTTGTTGGTGTATTTTATAGCTTCCAAGGTACAGCTGTACTACAGCAGAAATTGTGGTAAAGGTGAACCTGAATAACCAAGCAGAGCTGCTGTCAAGGAGAACAGCTCCAGACCACCACTATGTCTCACTGATCATCGGAGACTCTGACAGTAATGTGGTCTTCCTGCAGAAACTCACGTGAGAAGATATATTTGTACTTCAGGTTACTAACAGAGATCCTTAACTTGCATTATCTTTCAATATGACACGCATATATATTTACATTTTTACACCATTTTGTGAAATATATTTATATTGATTTTCAGCAGGCCTCCTTCTTGCTTTTTAGGGATTCTGTGCTGTTGAAGTGTGGTAGATGGTCTAAGAAGATTGAAGTGACCAAGGCCTCAAAAGGAGAAGAGATCAGTGTCAATCTTATTAGCTCAGAATATGGTATTTACTATTTTACTATTTCATGTTTTCAGGCATTTGGTGTTTTGATCGTATTGAAAGATAACCAAACACCATATTTATTTAAAAAAAACCCAATCAATTCATATTTTTGGTGGTTTCACTTGTAAAATCATTTTCAGTCATGTACTACTTGTTATCTAGACTTACCTCCCCTTCCTCTCTTACAGTGGGCTTTGATATCCAGCAAAAGTTCAATGTTTACTACCCTGGAGCCAGGAGGTTTGGAGCTGATAATCCCGACAATGCACCATATGATTCCCCTGGACAGGGACAGCAGCACTCTGCACTGGATCCACAGACTACAAATCAGGCTACTGCTCAGCAGGAAAATACCAAATCTGTGACAGACCGAGGCATTACCACTATTACTTTCTTACTGATTAATTTATTGATGATGAACTATTAAATAATTATATTCATTGGTTTTTATGTTGATATGGTTTGTCTCTTTATTAAAATTTGTAAACTTTGCAATCAGATTTAGCCAACAAAAGACATTGCAACCACTTCTGCAAGAATAAGGACCTCTGTGGTCATGACTGCTGTGAGTACAATCACACACTGTTCATTGTTTTTGTGTCTTTTTGTGAATTACTTGTCAGGCTCGTACAGTCTGTTAGGCAGGTTTTTCATGTGACCCTCACTCCCACCCCAGGTAAAGTTGGCGTAACTGTTGCAAAGAAAAGGTCAGCAAATCAAGAATCCAGTTTCTCTTCCCATTTGAAGGACCTTATGACCAGGTGTGACACACTGGCACAGACTCCTGTTAAACGACTTAAGGTGAGGTACTGAATTATTGCAAAAATATTAAAAGCAAGAAATATATCAGCTACTCAAGATACAGATTACATGAATAGCATAATAATTAATGTAACATATGATATACATATTATAGAGGAATTATACTATGTAGTATTAGTTGGTCAAAACATATAAGAATCTTTTGGTATTAATAAGCTGAATAAGTGAGGTTTGCTGTTCTGTTTTATTTTATCAGGTGAAGATGAATGAGGATTCAGTGTCCATCAACATGCAGGAGTTTGTTTACAAACCCAAAGAGAGGCTTCCAATTGTTTCCTGGTATTCAGAGTCATGCTGACATTTTACACCTTACCCTTACACATACAATTTTATTAACTTTATGTGATCTAAAGGTATGGGACAAATAACTGTGGAGCTTCAGTGAGACCTGGCACTGAGACAGTGGATCTGACAGAGGAAGACAGTGAACTGACAGACATAGTTCATCTGGGTGATTCTGACAGTGGTGAATGCCATAGTGACAATGACTCTGAACATTGCACATATCCATTGAATGCCATCGTTTAATAATGACATGTTCCATGCAGTGTATTTCTTTGGTTGTTTGCCATTTTCTCCCCTACTCAGATAATAATGACTACATTGGTGACATGCACAAGATGATGAAAGAGACCATCCATACTGCTGCTCCACATCATATTCTAACAAACCAGGGCACTCACTGTGAAACTGCTTTATCCACACAAATACCAGCTGTCACCTTTGACCTTGGATATAAATGGGACGACTGGGGGGACTTTGATGATGAGAACTTGATGCATGCCAGCGAGACATCTTTTACCTCATCCACAGCTGATGCTACAGCTCTGATCCAGCAGTCTGTTGAGTGCAACATGCCAGGTAGAGTTAAGTCTGAGCGTCACTTATCTCAAGAGATGAAGGTGGACACTCTATTTGTGGGTTGTCATCTTACGGCTCTTCCTAATGTGTTAATCGTAATTGTATTAGCTACTGTATTATTACTCTGCCATTGTTACAGATGTTGATAATAGTAATCCTATTTTATATGTAGGCATTGCTGCCACACCAGTACCACAAGTCCTCAGTCCCTCGCAGTTAAAACTCTGCATAAACACTGGCAGGACACTGAAGTAAGGCCAGAAGATTATGCTCATCAAATGAAAAATCTCAACAACAAAAAAAAGACTTGAGACTGAGGTTTCATGTTGTAGTTGATACAATATTTTTGTGTTGTAGGATGATTTCTCCAAATCTAAGTCCTGAAATCGGAAAACCCAGACCTTCTTTGGTGGCAGTCAGACCACAGAATACAGCCACATTCAACTGTAACAATAAGGTGAGTGTGGATACAGAGATCTGCAACTTTTTGCTTTTGCCCCAAGCATCTTCAGTAAGGAGATCACCTCAAACCGACCAGTTTTTTTTTCCAAAACAGAAATCTGCGGCCCCGGCAACCAGAGGATTTGATTTCTTCTCAACAATGAAAGTCCCATCCAACACTGGCTCATCTTTCAATAGAAGGTAATGTAAAGAAAAATACACAGGCTTTTATTTTGACAAATTATAATTTTTTTATGTTGAAAGTAGTCTAAATTATATACTCTCTTATTAAAGCAAATCTAATTATTGAATAACCTGTCCCTCTTTATTACATACTGGATCTTCAGCATCAACAGCAAAGAGGACGAAGCTCTCTTTGGAATATTTGATGGGATATTTTAGAACTAGTGCTTGTCTTACTCTGAGAGGAATACACAAGCAGGTGTTTATGTTATACCTGTGTTCACTTATCTTTAACCCGTTTGCTTTACATTAACTTATAGACTGTTTAAAATTCATATTATTATATACTCACAAAGAACTAAAACTAGTTGTTTCTGTTAGTTCTAACTGTTACAGTTGTATTGGATGTACAGTATTTATTGAATAAAGTCTGTTCACTGAGTGATTTGTTGCTGTCAGAGCTAAATTCTTAAAATGTAAACGAGCTCGTTTTGTATAATTCAGATTGTGTTTGCGATAGTTGCTCCCGCGTATGCAAATTGCATTTCTTGAAGTTATGTACGGATAAACGTACATATTACTACTTTTCTATACCGGCTGTCATATTTCCACTTCTGCCACATCGCGTGTCAGGTTTAATCTCGCAGGATACCACGTGACTAGTGCTGCTGTAACGCGAGATTCTGGCGTCACTTTTAGCGCGGAGTTTGTTGTTGGCGGAAAAGCTCCGGTCTTAAAGTCTGAAGAAATTGTTTTAATTCGGCACACTGGACAGCCTAAGATTCGCACGTTCATTTTTTACGCCAATGGAGCATTAGCTCGTTACCACGTTGCGCTTTCTTGACGTGGACTCCTGAGAAATTGCGCCCAACGACCACCTAAAGTGGTGAGTTTCTGTTTGTTTGCCTCAAGCTGTCGTAAGTTAGCTTGACAGACTGTAGCTAGCAGTAGCATGCTAGTATAGTTATAGTGATAAGCCAAACAGCGCTTAGCTAAATTAGCATTTTCTGTCCTTTCTGTTCAGCTGGTTGTTACATTGCCTGTAAAAGTTCCTTTTTTTTCTTTCAGATGGAGTTGTCTCCTGTCAATGATGAAGGCATTAGCACAGACGGAAACAAGATAAAACCTGACAGAGGTCATAAGAAAAGCAAAGTTTCAAGTGAGTGTGACGCTTCAACGCTTAACTGATGGTTAGAGATGGACAAGCATAATAAAAGTTTATGTAGTGCTGACAAGTAAGACTGTAGGTCTATGGTGGCTGATGGATTGATCTAATGCTAGAAGGTGTCTGAGTGGTGCTGTGTTTTGTTTCCCCAGTTAAAATGATTTCTTGGGGCAAACTGCAACTGTGCTGTGTGACTATTGACTGTGCAAATAAAATTGGCTTTGATATACCTAACAGTAGTAATTATAGTCTTAACACATACTGATCTTGGCTGATATGAGTGGCAAAAACATAACATATAAAATGAATATGAAAAATGATGTCAATCATGGTGGTTTCTTTCAGGGGACGAGGAAATGGACATCGAATTACTCTATATAGCTGTTCCTCAGCTGGCCAAGGTTTTTCGCATCATAGACAAAATTGGAGAAGGTAAGCTTGCTACATAACAATTCATGCTTTTTGAGTTTAATTCCTATCTGCTGAAAACAGACTTATGTTTGAGATAACAGTAGTGTCTTGTTGGGTTATTTGGACACGTGTGTCTGTGCATCAGGTACCTTCAGTTCAGTATACCTGGGTGAGGCTCGGATGAGGGATGGAAGGAGAGAAATGTTTGCTCTTAAGCACCTTATCCCAACCAGCCATCCTACACGCATAGCTGCTGAGCTTCAGTGTCTCACTGTTGCAGGGTGAGTCTAAATAAATCTGTGATTTTTTTTAATAATGTGGGTTTGGTCTAATATAAAACAAAATTTTTGTGGCCTTTGTCTAGCATTGATGTGGTTCCAATCCTTACTAATTACAAGTTTGTGAAGTGCATTGTTAGAGAGTATAAAACCATGTTCTCAAACATAATAATATGTTCCTTAATGGAAAAAAAATGGTATTGGCTCTAATTAATAATTGGTTACATTCGATCTGTGTTTTAGACACCATTTTTGGAGTGACTGGCCATGGTTGACATCGTCATTTGCAGATAAGTCTCAGTATATGTTATTGTGTTTTCAGAGGCAGAGAAAATGTGATGGGGGTGACTTACTGCTTCAGAAAAGAGGACCATGTGGTGATTGTCATGCCCTATATGGAGCATCAACCTATTGTGGTAAATAATTGTTTGAAAATATTTTTCTGTAGGCTACTACACACTGACTCTTTCATAGACACATTCTGAATTAATTTGTGTGTGACTTTTTTTCAATCACACTGTACTTGTCAGGACATAATTGGCTCACTAACCTTTGAGGAGGTCCGTCTGTACATCTATCACCTTTTGAAGGCCCTGAAACACATCCACCACTTTGGCATCATTCACAGAGACATCAAACCAAACAATTTCCTCTATAACAGGCACAACAAAAAGTGAGTATTTGTACCACTCTGTGTAGTCCCAAGTGCTGGTGATTTGACAAAGCAAAGCATCTTTCTATTTTAGCAATGAGGATGACTTCCCTAAGTAACTGCTGTGTGAGATGATGTGTGAGAATCAGGAACAGATAGATGTTTCTTCCCATTTTAACAAAATAAATAATGTGGATAAAGCACGTGAACCATTTATACTTTCCCTATATTAACTGTGCACTTGTGTGTTTAGGTATGCCTTGGTTGACTTTGGCCTGGCTCAGGGAACAGCAGACACACAGATCGAGCTGCTGAAGGTGGTAAGGCAGAGGCCATCACAAAAAGGTGGAGGATCCACTAGAAAACAAGACACGTCACAGCGGAGCAAAGCACCCACCAGACTTCATCCCAAAACCACATCCATCACCACAGCTTCAACTTCACAACCTCTGCCTCCCACACAATCCACGACCCTGCCACCTTCCTCCTCTTCCTCCTATTCTACCGTCACCACCACATCTTCCTCATGTTCTCGGAAACCACTTGTTAGAAAAGCACGTTCTGTCACCACTACCACCACCACCTCCGCATCTTGCACAAAGCACACAAAGGTGCACAGTTACTGTTTTTTTCTGTGTATTTGTCCAGTAAGTTTGTCCACAATTGTACTGCACTGGGTTTGTGTAATCAAAGATACTGCGGTCTTGCGACAAGGATTTTTTTGTGTTCACTTTCTGCCCTAACAAGTTGTTTTCTCTAGGATGTGACGGGACTGCGCAAAGTGCAACGGCCTGTGTTTGGAGAAAAGAATCTGAATAGCTGTCCTCCAGCTGCCTCCACTACCAAACAAGCTGCTGTCAAAATAGAAGTAAGCAAGGTGAAATAAACTGATTAGTAAGAATACAAGCATTTAGAATTTGGTCCTAGAAGGATCGGGATCACACCAAAGATCAGACTACTTAATAAACATTTTCATTGCTTTTAAGTTAAACCTATATTACAGGTTTGTTGATCCCATATATTATTTTTTTTGGTTAAGCTGGTAAAGTCTGCCAAAACAGCGGACTCAGCCAGCCGTAGATACACTTCAACCCGCCGTGAGCCGCTGCCTGTCACGACCCAGAGCAGCAGCCAGAAACCTCAGAGGTCTGTACATCAGGGCCTCACATGTAACTGTTACACGACGGACCGTGTCTGCAATATCTGCATGTCCAGGTAACCAAAACCCTAACTGAGCACTTTTTATTTAGAATAGGAAATCAAAAAGCCACACAAGTGAAAAATATGCTTCCCATTCACCATTAGTCATGTTTTTGTTTGCATTTTAAATATATCAATTTCTGTACTTACTTAATATATTTAATTTCTGTTTTGTGTTGTCTTTGTAATGTCCCTGTTTATGACTGAAGAAAGCAGCAAGTGGCCCCGAGGGCTGGAACCCCAGGCTTCAGAGCCCCAGAGGTCCTTACAAAGTGTCCCAATCAAGGGACAGGTTAGTATCTCAACCCATTATTAATATTCATCATTAATCGCAGCAAACACATTTTTCTTCATTAATTTTTGTATTTATTTATTTATTTACTTATTTTATTTAGTTTTTTTTTAATATGTAAAGGGTTTTTCCTGAGTGGAGAGGCTGGAATGGAAACTTACTGACAATGTCACGAATATTCAGGATTGCACCCTCACCTGTCTCCTTTTCCTGCATTGTAGCCATTGATATGTGGTCAGCTGGTGTGATTTTGCTCTCACTGCTCAGTGGTCGTTATCCATTCTTCAAAGCCAGCGATGACCTAATCGCTCTCACTCAGATCATGACCATACGGGGCTCCAGAGAGACCACACAGGCTGCCAAGTCATTTGGTGTGTACTGATTTGTTTTACTTCAGCATTAGCTTCTGTGATGTACCTAAGGATCTTTGCTGATTGTATTGTTTATGCTTTCAGGTAAAGCAGTCTTGTGCAGTCAGGTGCTACCACGTCAGGATCTAAGAACACTGTGTGAGACGCTCAGAGGACGAAGATCATCACCAGATGATGAAGGCACACCGCTCCATGTTGCCACCAGAGACTTAACTCAACATCAGAAGATCCAAAATGATACGCTTTCACATTGTCCCACGGATGGAAAATTCAAGCTATGTAAAGATGGAGTAGGTGAAACTTCTTTGCCTCCGTCTTGTCTTCCAAAACATCCGCACCTGTCAGACAGCCTCACTGAGCAGATTGCAGACACAGACTGTGAGGTGGATGACAATCAGCAAGGTTGGGACAGAGTCCCTGATGAAGCCTACAGCTTGCTGGACCGGCTGCTGGACTTGAACCCTGCCACCAGGATCACAGCTGCTCAGGCACTGCAGCACCCACTGTTCCAAGACCTGTGTGAAGAATTAAAATAGACTGGAGATGTTCATGTTCCTGTGTGAAGACGTTATATTAACAAGACATCCAGTAAACTGTAAAGGCATTAACATCTTTTGCATTCTGCATAGATTAAATATTCATGGCGACAGATTTGATTTCTTGGTCCACAGGTCTGCAGCTAATGAGGTAAGACGAGTTATTTTTATGGCAGCTGTAGTGTAGACCCGAGAACTGACGAAGACGGACATTTCAAAGGTCAAAGCGTATTGACTCCACAGATTGTATATGTTGTTGTGTGAATGGACAGTTTTAAATTTAAAGAACAGATATTAATTATTCTTGTTAATCTCAGTCTTGTCTTTTAGAGGGAACAGTCGGTATGTTTTTCCTGCCATTTCAGCTTATTGTCATTATAAATATGAACAGAATATTTTTAAAGTACAACAGTATAGTATGTATCTGTATCAGCTTGTTAATTTATACCACTGAACACTGTTGTCTGGGTTTTTAAAATAAAGGCAAACACAAAGTAAATGATTTTACAATGTATGCTTTGGTGTGTTCACATCTGCTTTTCCATGCAGTCTGCATATGCAAAAAAAAAAAGATTTAAATATAGGCAATGATTTCTATATGACAAAGAGGAGCTGGATGAAGATGACCCTGAGGATGGTACAAGGGTTGATGATGTGCTGAAGAAGTTGTCTCCAGGAGTGTTGCAGAAGATAGTACGGGGGTGAATGAATGGGGATACTTGTTGTAACAAGCAGTAACCACATGGAGGCACTATATTGAGACCACAATAAGAAAACTTCTGCTGCACTTCTACTACTTTACTAATAGGGATTTGCTCTCCATCTCTAACTCTGACTCTTTGTTTCTTCCACAAGGTGACAGTCCAGGAACAGGCACAAAGCACCCAGCTCTGCCACTTGTTGACTGTCAGGCTCTGCATCTTATCCAGAAATGAATCGCAGTGGAAAAGCTCACCTTCAGGTGTGTGTGTATGTGTGTTATATCTCTGTAAATGAAATGTATATCATTCTAGGTTTTTGTGCTGCAGCTCTGGTGTTGGCGTATCTATCCAGAGACACCGGCTTCAAACCTATAACAAACTTATAAACGAATAACAAATCCATCATCTGGTGTGATCTGTAAACATCTGCATCTCTTTGCCCGCATCAACTAAACATGCAGCCACTTTGCTTAAGACTGCTCTGCACTGTACCCAGTTATTTAGGGTGACATAGAGTCAATAACACTGTGGTGAGATTTGCTGAAGAACTTGTGTGCCCCCCACAGGTAGGAATAACACATGATAGCGAGAGGTGCATCAAACTGATTGCAGACCTTTTCACAGGTAGCAAGCTTAGCTGTGTGACGACAAAACATCAGCTGAGAAAAAAAGATTATAGTCTCATCACATTCATTATGCAGGTTTATTTATTTGGTTTAAATCTCACACATCTATTTATTCAGTGGCAATTTTTGGTGCATGCTTTCTTTACTGACACATATAGGTACACAAGAATCTTTACTTTCCGCTTTTGTCTTTTGATTGGAGCATTACAGCATTTTAATTTGTTACATAATTGAGAACGTAATCAATACTTTCCAGCAGTTGTCAGGATGGTGATTTTAATAAATGTATTTTAAAACTTTTACCTGCATTCCTTGTCGTTGCAATGTTGTGTATTAACCTTGGCTGGTTAGGATGTTTCCAACACGACTGTTTATAAATCCCTGTGTCAGTGATTTAAAAGCTGTAACAAGCAGCAGAGTAACACCTCCACAGTCCTGCTTCCAGGAATTCTCTTTGTGCCGTGGAGAGGCCCCACTGACGAGAGGCTGAAGCCAGAGACTATGCACTGGGCTGTCAGAGCCGCATACATTACAGCACTACTGAAGCTTGTGTTTGGTCAGGCCTCGTGCATGCTTTGTTTTTCTCAGAGTTTATCATCTCAGTTTTTTGTCGCTTGTCCACAGACAGTTGCTCAAATCAAGACTAAACACACAGAAACTCATTTGCACGACACAAATCTTTATAACTGACAAGATACACTGCACTCTTGAACTGTTTTTCAATTTTTCTCTCAATACCACAGGTTCATGAACACAGACATTATCCATACAGCTCCAGAGTGGACCCCATCGCTGTGGTTCTTCTACACCGGTAAGTTCACACTGTGTGTGTGTGCGTGTGTGAGGATGTGTTACTGTAATAGAGGCTGCACAATGACAGCTGGGCAGCTGACGGTGAAATCATGGACGACTGACCACTATATATGCGTGTGTTTTCAGCTGCTCAAAAGAACGTTGAAAAACATGGGGCTTTTGCAGTTTGTGATAAATATGGTGTGGAATTGTTTTAGCCCGTGCCATATGGTGCATGTGTGTGTATGTTTTGTGTTTTGCTGGTAGCTCATGGACAGTTCCAGTTCCGTGCTGCTCCCGTCTTGAGTACACACAGACGATTCATAGTCTTATCTCCACCTGATTGCCCCTCTCAACATCCGTGATCCAGGCCTTGTACACTTTCAAATAAATACACACACTCTTTCTCACACACACATTGAGCCAAAATGGGAATTTTTAATTGCCCTGGCTGGGAAAACTTTCACCTGATGCTCGGCGTTTCACTGATTTATGACTCCCTCAGTGGCCCCTAGTCAATTTATTACAATACAGTTAGTATCATAACTTACATTGTGGGCTCGCTTGAACTTAACAAAGGAATACAGTAAGTGTTGTGCAGCTTAAGGTACAAAAAGAAACACAAATCTATCACACTTAAAGCCAACAAGTCTTGTAAACACTTCCCTAAAACTGCATTACATAAAAAGTATCAGGCTGCAAAATGAGGCCCTGTAAAGGACTCTGAAATGAATGTGGTCTAAGTAGAGGTGCTGATATTTGATGTCTAGGAAGTCTGTCAAAAATAGGGTTGGTTGTATAATGTGCAAGAAAACATTAACATTAATGCTAATATGATTTTGGGGGAAAAAACTGTTAAGTTTCTGTTATAATAAAAATAACTAAATTTGTTATTTTTGATTTTCTGTTATTTCGGTTTTGAGCTGATTGACAGCATTTTGCATTGTTTATTGCTGATGCTGAAACTTACATATTTTAAACCACTGATTTTAAGACTTGATTTTATCTGCAGTATATGATGCTAACATATTTATGCCATGAATAGGTCATGTCAGTGGCTGAAGGAGAGGTCAAGTAACAGGTTGTCATTAAGTTTTGTTCCTTTGGAAACATTTATTCTCTTTGTCACATGTCCCATTGGTACTCTATGATTTCATTAGTTCCTGTTTAACTTCAAGCGTCTCCATCCTTCCATTCCTCCATCATGAATAATTTGGTGTGCTGTCTTATCTGTCTGCTGCGTGGCAGCTGTGGAGCTAGTCTGGCCTCTATTGTTCAGGGCAGCTGAATAATGGATGCCTCCCCTGCAACACTAGACCCCAGGGTGAACCGGAGATTATCCAGAAGTGCACCTCCACAGAGGTAGAGGCAACAGGTAGAGAGGGTGGGGTGGGGGAGGGAGTGGTGGAGGTTAGAGAAGTGAAGGAGATCAGCTCAAAGGTTACAAACAGTTGAATTTAACCTGCAATGATATTGGTGTGTGCTCTGAGTGGGCATGACACTGTGCACCACCACTGGACTTCATCTGTATTTAGTTGAGACTTTGAGTTTGGGCTTGTGGTTGTACATTTAACACTATGTGGAGATGGGGCCTATATCTTTTTCTTTAAATTGAGGGTAAATTAAGTTGGATGACTGAAATGAGGTCAAACCCTGGATGCTGATGATGTGCATGTAAACACAGTGAGTGGATGTTTTGGTCATTTGCATTTATTTTTCAAATTGTTTTTACGCAGACTAACAATAGCACAAATTCAGACACGCCACGTTGAACTAGGATGCAGGAGTGGAGACTGTTGATACTGTGGATCATGATTTTCGTATGTACACAATCTGTGGAGAGATATGCGCAAATCAGATCCTAGACGTTCCAGAGCTGTGGCTGTTTAACCTCTGCGAGGGCAAATAAATCACACCCAGCTTTTTCCAGTGAAACTGCCATGCTGCTTATTGCTGCTGCTGGAAGATCATCTGTTGTCATAAAAGTGACGCCATTTCTGCAGACTTCCTTCACATGAGGGTTTATGGCACCATAATGTCATTTGTTATGCGTGTATGCTGACAGTGTGTGTGTGTGAAAATGTTTGTTTTTGTCCAGGTGGCGCATGCGACAAAACGTTTTTCATTCAGCAGTGGAGCCACAGCTTTGAGCTGTCATGCAGATTGGGGATGTGATTGATGGCCGTGCATGGCTTTACACATGAGGCCTGAGAGAAATCCAAATTCTGACAAACACTGTCTTCACATTCAGAAAGTAAATAAAGTCTAAACTGGAGACAAAACTGACAACTGAGCTTCAAAAGTTCATTTTTAATGTCTGACAGTGAAACCACCATTTAAACTAAACCTGCTGCATTCCCACTGTAATGTAAAGATATGCAAAGAAAGTGGAATGTGGCCATTTAGGCGTGATTTAGCTTTGGGAAACCAGTGTTATAATAGATAATACGCTTTTCTTTTCAATAATTTAAAAACACACTCGATAAATAAAGCTTTGTCTCAGTAAAACCTTGAATAATAAATCAGATTAAATATCAACTACATTTAACAGTAGGGAAAAGTGAAGGCAAAAATCAACAATTGATAAAATAGAATAGAATAAAATAAAATAGAACCATCCTGATGCATAGTCAGTACTTTAAAAGTGCAGGATTCATTTCCCAAAGCGCCGGCGTCTCCTCATTTCAGTCCATGCTGCGTCTCCTTGTGTCTCCTCAGGTCCACTTTCCTCTGGAAGCCTTTCCCGCACAGGTCACAGCCGAACGGCTTGAAGCCCGTGTGTTTCCTGCTGTGTGTGATCAGGTTGGAGCTCTGGCTGAAGGCCTTCCCGCACACCTGGCACTTGTGCGGCTTCTCCCCTGCAGCGGGAACAAGAGCCAGAGGTTTTACGCATGGCGCATGGCGCACGGCGAGGCGCGCGGGAGCCTCTCGGCTGACTTTCAGTGTCTCACCTGTGTGGATGAACGTGTGTTTTTTCATGTCCGACTTCTGGTGGAACCTCTTCCCGCAGTACTGGCACGGATACGGCCGCGTGTCCGAGTGGATGAGCAGGTGCGTGGACAGCGTGGAGGAGCGCTTAAAGCTTTTGCCGCAGATTTTACAGCTGAAGCTTCTCTCCTGTGGGGAACAGACACAAAACACCAGCGTGGAAACTGAAATCAAACTGAGTGTTGATTTCACTGTGGGAACACATTAAATAGAATGTCATGATGGCACTGATGCCGCTCAGAGCTCTGTGTGTGTGTTGTGTGTTGAGTATGTGGGGCCCCGGGGCCTATAGGTTTATACATCCACAGATGATGGATGCGTCTGGTTCCAGGTGTGGGGTCTACCTGCGAGTGGACAGCCCTGTGCTGATCCAGGCTCACTGCGTGGCCGAAGGTTTTCCCGCAGACCCCGCACTCAAACGGCCGCGTGCCGCTGTGCGACCGCCTCACATGGACCTCCAGGCCGTGAGGCGTGGAGAACACCTTATGGAAAATAGACATTGTTTTTTCGACATCAGTCTCAAAACATAGAAAAAAATAATAATAATTCGATGAAACAAATGATCCACAAATGTCATATTGCTCATCAGTCGAACCTTGTAACATTTAATGCACTTGTAGGATCCGTTTGACTCGAACTTGGAGCAGATGAACTCGTCCTCTGATTTGATTTCCGCACCGCGCTCCTTCTGCTTTACGTCCAGATACAGCTCCTTTGCCTCCCGCATCCTGCGCAGGTGCTGGCTCGCTGTGGAATAATCCTGGTAGCATCCGACAACGGCGCCCCGCTGCGCGTAAAGCGGCTCGGTGCCGCCGTCCTCTGCCCCGTACGCGCCGCTGGATGAGTGGGGCTCCCTGCGGCCCTGGTGGTTGTAGGGTCCCTGGACGAGATGCCTGAGCTCCGAGCCGGGGTATGCGGACCAGGAGTAAGGGAAGGCGGGGATGTTGAAGTGGTGACCGTCCTCCGCTGCTGGAGTGGAGCATTTCTCCAAATCTGGGGATTAATGTTCATTAATGTATAGTGTGAGTTAATGTTCTGACCATTGTGTTGTGCGTCATGATCATTTTAGACTACAATAAAAAACAAACCTCATGCCAAACAAACGTTGTGTCGATTTTTTTTATGGACAATAACCCATTGTTGACATTTGTTAATTTTGTCTTAATGGAATAATTAGTAAACAGGATAATGCAGAGTGCGGACAATAACTGAGCTTAATGTGTTTTCTTTCACTATAATCAAACTAAAATACACTGATGTGGTGTAGCGGCATGAAGTTTCCTCATCTCTGTACGATCACATCAAACAGGTCAAAGACTGAGTGTGTTGTGTTGTTAAATGTCCTCGGACACTTCGACAAAGTTTGTAAAATAAATAAATGAATAAAAAGTTTGTATTCGGGCAGACCTGGTGAGGAGGAGGGAGACGGGGGACGCCAGTAATCACAGTCGGACGATCTGTCACACACGCTGCCTCCACAGCTCAGCGGGGAGCTGGAGGAGAGCGAGCCCGGGGACAGCAGGCGGGACCCGGGGGACAGTGTGTCCGTGCCGAGGTCCACATCCTCCTGCGGCTGCAAGTTCCCCGCGTGAGATTTGGTCTCTGACGACAAGAGAAAGTGACTTTAATAAAACACCAAATCAAAATTCCCCCAATACTTTTACTTTAATCCAATTCTTTTCCGTGCGTAATTACGCACAGGCGCACTCACCTATGCAGGCGCGTGCCAGTCCGCTGTAGTCATCGTGCAGGTACCGGGGCTGGTGGTAGCTGTGGGCCCGTTTACTCTTCACCAGGAAAGACCTCGGCATGTCGCTTCTCTCTCTCTCAGCCGGTCGCAGCTGCTCAGGGGCCGAAATCCTCCACCTCACTCCACCTCTGACAGCGCAGCGCTGACTTTATCTGCGGACAGATTGGGACAGGATTGGTTGACAGGCGAGACGGCGTTGGGATTTTTGGCCGCCCATTACGCATGCGCCACGAGGCCGTCTCGTTTACCAGGTGTCGCCGTGCAGGTGGCCTGAAGCGGGACCACCCTCCCCTCGGAGGGTCCCAGTAAATACGGGAGTGAGGAGGGGATGTTGTGTGTGTCCTTCGTGCTAAACTCTAATGTTTAAGAGACTCTGTTTACAGGAATGTTTTAACACTGTTGTGGGTCACAACACTAAACAAACACCGTCTTTCTGATGTTAATTAAAGGCAGGTTACTGTTGACATGTTTCAACTTTACACGAAAACAAACCCCGCTATTGAATAAAATCTGCTCTTTGCTTTCTGTGATTGTTGTTCCGTTACACAGTGTAAGGATTTGTGCGCCTGTAAATAAGACAAACGACTGAGATTAACGTGGCACAACAAATTGTGTGACATTTGTGAGTCTCAATCGGGACACACGATTCACCCCGGATCGCTGTCGCGTGCATCATCTGAGTGCGATGACACATCAAATGTGGGTGCACGCGGAAGGTCCACGCGGACGGAGCCGGCAGTGATGGATAATGACCCGTTTGTTGGTGGCGTGTAAAGTGATCCTGTTAATGAGACGCGCGCGGCCGCTCCGCACAACAGCCTGCTGGTGGGGAGCTGCGGTGTCGCTTTACAGGGCCACTGCTTCAGCTTACCCACACTGACTTCACCCACAGCGGTTTACATCATTAACCCCCCCGCCCCCCTTCCTCTCCAGCCCCCCCGGGCAGGGATGCGCAGCAGCAGCCGCAGGAAGTCAGAGAAAAACAAAAGAAAGTGCAGGAGAAAATCAGTCAGACTCCAATGCAAATCATTGCAGAGGCTGTGGCTCAGCTCAAGGTCGCTGACAGCAGAGAGATATCGATTTTCTCTTATTTAGTTTTAGGTCCGATGTGGGAACAGAGTTTGTTTGATGCAGCTGCAGCAAGTTAGGGCGCAGATACACAACTGCAACACATGTCCCATACTCACACACACTGCAGCGGCGACACTGTCCTCACCTCTGTCCACACACACACACACACACACACACACACACATATATATATATATAAATAACACTAACCCTAAAAACAAGTCTTACCTTCAAACAGCTATCAGGGACCAGTTAAAATGTCCTCACTACACAGGGGTTAGAAAGATGTAAGTACACACACACACACACACACACATACACACACACACACACAAACTTCCCCTTTTTCAGGCCTCTATTCACCCTCTCTGTTCTTCACCCCCCCTCAGAAATTAATGTCCAGTGTGTGAGTCAGCCATGACAGGCAAACAAAAACACTGATTGGTGTTTGGATAAGAGTGCCACTCTTTGGACATTTGCAGGAAATAAAAATAAATCAGTGAAATTGCCTGTTGGGATTTGTCTTCTTTCAATACTCACTGGCTTTCAACCAGGTTCAAAAACACATAAATAATGTCTGTTTTGGCATTTCAGAAACTTTAGTTGCCCATTTTTCCGTCAGTCCACATATCGTATGTTTGATTTTTATTTTTCCCGTTTATTAGAAAGTCTTATTTTGATGCATCGTTCTTAGTGAAATGCCATTAAAGTTTGGCAACAGTGGAGTTTTTTTAAAAAAAAAACCTGTTTATCACATCTCCGCCTACTGAGGAGCAAACTTTTCCTGTAAAACAGAAGTCCAGACTTGAACTGGTTAAAACAGTTTTCTCTCAAACTTGCTCATGGCAGTTTATAGTCCGAGAATCACATACTGTATTTTTAGCCAAATTGTCATAAACGGGACGTGTTTGACGTTCGGCAGCTGACTGACATTAATGGCTTTCTGGTAAAGGAAAAACTGAAGTGTCACCGCGACAGTGTTCGGACTCAAAGCTTCGCACTGACTTCGAACAGGAAACCAAACGCAGAGTTGAGAAGACACTATCAGTGCTGCCACAGCCTCCTCTCTTGACTCTGTAACCCCGAGTCACCTCACCTCCACCACCACCACATCTTCCACTGCAGGCCTTGATTCTCACTCTTCAACTCTACAGTGTGTGATTGAAATAGAAGCCCCGAGCGCAGTGATCACAGCAGGGTGCTGGTGGTTAGGGTATTGTCTTGCTCTACCTTGTCTGAGCTGCAGAGCACAGCTGTGGGTATAAATACAGATACGCCATCATCAACCGTGAGGTTGCGTTTCCAAGCTCAACCTCGACCCTGTTTCGGCCCCTCATTGGAGGCTAAATACAGACTGTGGTGACCCCTCATTGTCTTGAACACTTTCTTACCACATGCATGTGAAAGTTAAAAAAACAAAAACAAACAGCAGCCTCGTTTTGATTTTGTCGCACAGTGCGTCCTGAAAAATGATTTTCATTCAGGACGCCATTGATTTCGTGCCATTATTGCTAAGTGTGGCTCAACTGCCTTTCCCGTGTTTGGTCCCCCGGCGCTCAGTCTGATGGTTCGCCCCTGCAACACCTCTCTGCTGTGGCATCCCAGTGAAAAACCACATCACGCTATCTCATCTCCTCACAAGTTCCTTTTGGCTCAGGAACTCTAACCACAGTGCAACAGCCCCCTCACTGTCTCTTTAAACGATCCCTGCTGCTGCAATCTGATTTGAGTCCCTTTCCGCGGGTTCAACCAGCCATGGGAGTGGTCGGCCGAATGTCGCAGGCCTCTCAGCTGGCCCCAACTGCAGCCACCAGATAGGGACTGAGTGTGAACACAATGAATGATTTACTGGACGCCGCAGACCTCAAGACACTTCTGTCACTCAGGAGCTTAGCAAACATATTGTTTTTCTCACTTGGTTCTCACTTTAAAGTTGGGCAGTTTGTAGCTGCGCTACTGTGCCTGGGTTTGATTTGTGCGTTATTTCCCAGTTAGGACGACTGATCTGATTTCATTCTAACAGACTCTGGCTTTAGGACCTTTAAAACTTTGACGGAATGTTAAATGTGGCAACAATTTCTCACATACAAAAAAGAAACCAACAACACACGAGCAATAAAAAGAACAAAAAAATTAGTGTGAAATACGCAGAAGGAAACTGCTCACACCTTACGCTAAAACAGATGTCTGGATTTATGCTCATAAACACTCCACAAATCACCCCCCTCATCCATCACTGTGATCAGCAGCCCCCCTCCCTCGCCCCCCTTGTTTGCAACCAGCCTGTTTCTGGTTGTAAATTTCCCCCCCCAAATACTTAGAATCTCATCTGGGACGTTGGTCTGTGGATGTGAAGAGACCTGGTCAGTGCTTCCTGGTCATTGTGTCTCTGAGCACGTCTGGGTGGGGTGAGATGGCTGTTTGAAAGGTCAAAGTTCAACAGGCATAGTCAAAGCCTGAGTATACATGGAGTCATGTATGAGTGTATGCGTGTATGTAGTTCCTGTGCTGGCTACTTCTTTTAGTGACATTTACTTTGCTTTCTGTTGGTGAGTGAAAAGCAAGTAAACACATTGACGTCGCCGTGGCTACGCTGCTACAGGTGCCGCTTTCTGATGCTCTGAGATCTGTGGTCCGTTTTCACACAGACAACATCGCACTTCATCTGTGTTTTGCCGAGAGTGTGAAACACATTGTCACAGGGCGGGCGGAGTAAACTGCAGGGTGGGATTCAAACAGAAACCTCGCACTCATCTCGTTATCTGTCTTTGTTGAACGTAAGATGAAGTCAGTTCACTTCTTCATTTGTGTTTGGAAGCCGTCGCTAAGCTCATTTGGTTTAGGCGCGTTACAGATGGTACACTCCTCCAACATTTTCTCATTTGTTCCATTATCTCTGGGTGAAATTAAAACCACAGCAATCAGCTGTTTAAAAAGACGCGGGAGAGGATGTTTCTTGTTCACAGGGCGCAGGCTTCCTATCTGTGGTGGACCTTGCGAACACACTGGTGGATGTGTGACTTTTTGCAAGTTACATCTCGTCCTCTGAAATGTCACTGTCGTCTTCTCTGCGTTCTCCTCCGCCATAATTCAACCTGGTTGTCCCAGATGGGACATTTATTGTGCAGCCGGTTAAAAAAATTGACTCATTGTCTCATAGTCATTGACTAAAACCATCGTCATCAAGCGCTCCTATGACAACCGACCATCAGTTTGGTTGCTCTGTTGAGCGTTTGAGGAGCCTGCATCTCCATCCTGAACGGAGATTGAAAGTAGGATGAGGAGGACGCTGGAATATGTTTCGGCCATTGAATTTAACAGTGGCCACTTTGACTGTGTTTGTCTCCAGCTGGGATGTTGCAGACCCAGGCTACGATGGATAAAGTGATAACTGATTTATATGATTCCTACCTTAGTGAAACATTTACTGATGCGTGTCTTATATCTGTGTAGCAGGCAGCGTTTATTATTATGTGAGACAAACACACCACCCCGTCACGCCCTCCCTTATGAATTGTTGACCACTGTTGCGGAGGGATGACTGGACAGTTGCTGTTCCTCATTGTGAAATCAGTTTTGCAGAAACCGAGCTTGAATGGCTACAAAGAAGCCGTCCACAAGAGTGACTTTGAATTTTCTTATCTAATACTGAGAACAGCTGCAGCGAGACTGACAGGGACGGCTACTGTCTATCTTGCTTGAACAGAAAAGCAGAAGGTCCTGGTTCCTTTTTTTTTTTTAAATTCTTGTTGTCGATGGGGTTAACAGATAGACTCCAGTTGAACTATACCAGTTCATCATTTGATAAAGTAACGCACAGCAACACTTCACGGCCCAGTCACTTAGGGAAAACAGTTTCCGGTTGTTACGTTAAGTGACCTTAACCAGTCACTAGCTGAACCTTCATATTTAGAATAAAAGCTTTGCCTTGATTTGTGCCTCTGCGTCTCTGAATACCTTTCTGTCTGAATACCTTTCTGTTGATGCACGCTGGGATGAACTCTGGGATACACGGAGTCATGCTGAGTACTCTGTGACTCTCACTGCTCATCATAATCACAGCAGTGGTTCATGGGTGGGAGTCAGCATCAGCAGCGACAGTCTTGTGACTGGAAATAGGTGGATCCTTGCTGGGTTGGAAATTACGGCCGCTGCCGTCATCGTTGCACCATATCACACATTTCCACATATTGAAATAAAGATAATGACATGTTGACATTAGTATCTGCTTGCCCTTCATCAGGAACACCTTTTTTTTTAAATTCCTGTGGGACTGGCTGTAAAAGAGAGAAAAAAAGTAATATTCAAAAATAATAACAAACAACCATTAGATCCAACATCAGTGATAATTTGTATCAAATATGAGTCATTCATCATGAGAGACCACTTGGTTTAACAGATAATCCCTCGCTGAGCTCATATCATGAACCACAGTTTGCATGTTGGTTTGATAATGTTGTGATTAAGGAGAAACTACCTGAGTAAATCAGTGTGCAGAAGACCCTGCTGTCTGTGCAGCTGCTGCCCCCTGTAGGTTTACGTGTAGTGTTGTTTTCCCCCGGTGCAGCAGGGGGCGCTGCCTCCTTTTCAACCACCCCGTTAATAGCATGGTTGCAACGTCAGGCTTCCGCAAGCCGAAGATCACATCTGAACTTAGGAGGAAGAGGCGATAAACCCCGACAAAATGGTGCGTAAACGTATCGATACACATTCAGTAATGAGAGAGCGGCTGCGTATAGATGTGTCTGATAGTGGGGGAAGTGTTTCCAGCGGTTTGGGGGTCAGATGATTGTGGATGTTTGCAGTTGTTGTGTTGTGCCGGGCCGGTGGACGGCTCTGCTCCAGCGTGGCGCTTCATGGCTGACGAAACCTCAGCTGACCCCCCCGCAACACTGAAAACACACAGGCACACGTTCAAACTCACTCAAACGTATTCATGTGACACTGTCACCGCCGAGAAGTTGTTTTTGCTCGTGTGGTATGAAGATATTGGCTTCATATGTAGCATGCTAACATCATGACTCTTCGTTCCACCACAGGGTTTTGTCAAAGTGGTGAAAAACAAAGCCTACTTCAAGAGATACGAGGTGAAATTCAGGAGGAGGAGAGGTGACAACAACAACAACTCATCAATACACACCATTTTTTTTGCAGCCTTTAAACTCTTAACTCACTATTAACAACATCTCTATTTAAGTTTTATTCACCATTGACTTCTGGTTCATTTGTCAGAGGGGAAAACCGACTACTTCGCTCGCAAACGCTTGGTTGTGCAGGACAAGAACAAGTACAACACACCAAAGTACCGTATGATCGTCAGGTTTTCCAACAGGGACATTTGCTGCCAGGTGAGAGGCTGCAGGTCTCAGTCATACTTTTGTGATCACATGCTGTCAATGGCCAGACTTAACCCTTCTGTGTCCATCTATCTATCTGTCTGTCTTATGTTGTATCCAGATTGCCTATGCAAAAATTGAAGGAGACCAGATTGTGTGCGCCGCTTACTCCCACGAACTGCCCAAATATGGCATCGCTGTAGGCCTCACAAACTATGCTGCGGCCTACTGCACCGGGCTCCTGCTAGCTCGCCGTGTAAGTCACACAGAAAGTTGCAGATGTCAGCAGACACGTTTTCACGTGACACAGAGGTTTGTCCTCTGTGTGACAATGCTTTAGGTCATATTTAGTAACGTTTAAACCCACTTAGAGCAGAAGTCTAATTTTCTTTTTGTTACATCCCTCTCTTTTCAGTTGCTGCACAAGTTTGGCATGGACCAGGTGTATGAGGGCCAGGTGGAGGTGACGGGGGATGAGTTCAATGTAGAGAGTATTGATGGTCAGCCAGGGGCCTTCACCTGTTACCTGGATGCAGGATTGGCCAGAACCACAACAGGGAACAAGGTGTTTGGCGCTTTGAAGGGCGCAGTGGACGGAGGGCTGGCCATTCCTCACAGGTTAGAATATGAGAATGGAAATCACTGCAGATTTGATTTGGTTCCTTTGACCGTTTGTGTGTGACTTTAAATGAAGAGTCAAAGACATCCACTGGAGTAGGAGTAGTGTCCTTTATGAAGATACTAGTTTCTTATGGATATAAGTCACTATGCCTGTGACAGATCTGGCAGCTCATGGTTACTGGTTTTCCTCTGCTTCTTGATGATGATACAAAGCAAACTGAGCAAAATGTAGTTGGTCCTTCGTTTGCACAAGTTGATGTGTACTGTCCTTTTCAAGACGGGTCTGAGAGAAGCAAGACGACGTAACTGATTGTATCACACAATTGTGAAGATGCTGTGCTGTGTTTGCTCCATTGCTGATGTGTACTATGCACTTTATTTCTAGTATCAAACGCTTCCCCGGCTATGATGCAGAGAGCAAAGAGTTCAATGCTGAAGTGCATCGGAAACACATCATGGGCATGAACGTGGCCGACTACATGTCGTACCTGATGGAGGAGGACGAGGAGGCCTACAAGAAACAGTTCTCTCGCTTCATTAAAAATGGAGTCGCGCCAGATATGGTATGATAAAAGCTTTTGGCACAGGCTAAGCTATTAGCTTCTAAAAAATTTAACTTTCTCAGTTTCCTGTGGCAGCCTGTGGGCTTCTTTCTGTGTAAAAGACATGGGGCAAACTTTCCAAGAAAATACAAAGGGACATGATATTTATACTCCTGAGTCTGACATCAATGCCTCTCTTCTTCTCCCCTATTGTGCCAACTCGTAACACTAGCTAACACAAGCTTAGAAAGCACGAGCAACGGCATGCAGAGTTAAACTCGCTTTATCATTAACAATGGTTTTTGAATGTTACATGCAAAACCTATACATTTTGCACAGATGCCATATTCTGAACTTAACTCAGTTGCAATTTCCACTTTGACCTGGTGTGTCACCACAGCATCATATTTAAATATTAATTTGATTAATTTTGTCAGTGTTTCTCAATGCTGGGTTTTCTGATTGTCTGCTTCTTGATGATGATACAAACCATGCTGAGCAAAATGTAGTTGGTCCTTCATTTGCATTAGCTGATGTTTACTGTCCTTTTCAAGACGGGGCTGAGAGAAGCAAGACGACGTCACTGATTGTATCACACAAGTGTGAAGATGCTGTGCTGTGTTTGCTCTATTGCTGATGTGTACTGTGCACTTTATTTCTAGTATCAAACGCTTCCCCGGCTATGATGCAGAGAGCAAAGAGTTCAATGCTGAAGTGCATCGGAAACACATCATGGGCATGAACGTGGCCGACTACATGTCGTACCTGATGGAGGAGGACGAGGAGGCCTACAAGAAACAGTTCTCTCGCTTCATTAAAAATGGAGTCGCGCCAGATATGGTATGATAAAAGCTTTTGGCACAGGCTAAGCTATTAGCTTCTAAAAAATTTAACTTTCTCAGTTTCCTGTGGCAGCCTGTGGGCTTCTTTCTGTGTAAAAGACATGGGGCAAACTTTCCAAGAAAATACAAAGGGACATGATATTTATACTCTTGAGTCTGACATCAATGCCTCTCTTCTTCTCCCCTATTGTGCCAACTCGTAACACTAGCTAACACAAGCTTAGAAAGCACGAGCAACGGCATGCAGAGTAAAACTCGCTTTATCATTAACAATGGTTTTTGAATGTTACATGCAAAACCTATACATTTTGCACAGATGCCATATTCTGAACTTAACTCAGTTGCAGTTAACACTTTGACCTGATGTGTCACTACAGCGTCATATTTAAATATTAATTAGATTAATTTTGTCAGTGATTCTCAATGTTGGGTTTTCTGATTGTCTGCTTCTTGATGATGATACAAACCAAGCTGAGCAAAATGTAGTTGGTCCTTCATTTGCATTAGCTGATGTTTACTGTCCTTTTCAAGACGGGGCTGAGAGAAGCAAGACAAATCATCATCCATGCAGCTAAATGCCTAGACGTTGTGCATAAATGTGTCTAATAACTATAGACGCGTGTGTTAATGTCGAATTGTCCTTTTCAGGTAGAAGAAATGTATAAAAAAGCACACGCCGCCATCAGAGCGAATCCTGTACACGAACAGAAACCCAAAAAAGACGTCAAAAAGAAGAGGTGAGTTCCTTGTCTCCTTTGACCTTTTTACTTCTCTAAACCAGTGCTGATGATATCAGAATGTATAAGTATAAGCTGAAAAGTGCATTTTTTGCCCACATCAGACATTCAGTTGTCATAGTTTAAGAAGTGGTGTTATAGTGACAGTGTGACAGCCCTGCTTTTTCCTACTGTGATACATCAAAGTGCCTGCTGTTAAAAAGGCCCATTGTGACAACAGAACCTTGAAAGTAATCCATGTTACTAGTGTCCAGAGAATACACTTCCCTTATTGAGCATGAGCTCTTTCTTTGAGTACTGGTACAGGGAAGTACTTGTACTGGGAATATTCCCGAGCGAGTGAACAATCATTTCTCTCCCAGGAAGTCCTGAATGTTAATGCCGCTTTTATTGTTGTGTCTCTCCAGGTGGAATCGGGCCAAGTTATCTCTGGCACAGAGGAAGGACCGCGTCGCCCAGAAAAAGGCCAGTTTCTTACGAGCACAGGAACAAGAAGCAGGGGACGGTTAGGGGCTCAGCACAGGGCGCTGCCACAAAAGCACGCGAATCACAGACAAATAAATTTATTTCAAACTCATGCTCGTATCTGGGTCAGTCCATGCTTTGATTGAGCTTTATGTGTAAAAGGTCTGTTTACTTCTGGAGGGGAAGAATCGTGTTTTTATACCCATGACATTATTATTATTATTTACAAATTTAATCTTCAAAGTCTGTTATTGGATTGCAATGTAATGTTGTGCAAAGACCAATCAGGTTTGACATATTACACTGGAGTGGTGTGTCGTTTTAATTGTGCAAAATCATGCTGGTATCATCAATAAGTAAACATTTTTTTAACATGTTCAAAACTCAAACAGCAGCATTGACCGCAAGCAGATCATGCTCTACAGGTCACGCCTGTTCTGGGAAGCATTGAAAATGAGGCTGTCAACATGGTCACAGTTACCTTGCATGTATTATCTTTTTTTTATACAGCATTCAAATGTGACGTGATTTGAAATGATTAAGCTCTCCACCATCCTTGGTGGTAAACATTCATAAAATGATTTCAGCTTGAACACTGGCATTGTGACAGAAATAATGTGATACAGTACATAACCACAAATTATCTACTTGGTGGAAAATACACTTAGATAACATTCAGAAACCAAATTCAATACACTAACGTTTTTGTGTTACTAATGAAGCACTGATGATGTCACATGAATTATAGGAAAATAACCGATTCACAGTATAAACCTCATAAGGTACTGACAAATACCATTGCATCGTCCAGTTTTAAGTAATTGGGTGCCCTATTTAAGCATAACGAACTAAAAAAAAGAAAGGATTCGCTTGACAGCTGTATGGGAATGTAGTACATCTGGTGGTGATGGTCTAAAATTAGTTAGGGTGTGCTTAGGTGAAGTGGTGCAGAAAGTGTAGTAAAGAAAGTGTTAAAAGTGTATATACAGTTGAGTTTGGTCAACAATGAATGTGTTAAAATATAGCAACATTAACATAAAATAAAGGAGCATATTTTAAAGTGCAATTTAAATACACTTCACATTGGAGTTTTTCAACAATCAGTGAGTGATCCTTCTAAAATGGAATGAACTCTTATTGATATGTGGCAAAAAAAAACCCCAGCAAGTTCAGTCACAGCTCACGTAATAACAGGAAAAGATGTTTTTCTTTTCCAGCAGTGCCCCTGAAACGTTTCACAGTGGTGAACAATGCAACACGATGAAACGGCGCTGTATGAATGGTTTTAAATGTGACTGGTGGCAACATGCTGTCGTTCGGTTTATTTTCCGTCAACATACTGGACGTGCACGCGCTTGAAACTGAGACAGAGGAGGTAGAGTCTCCATTCGCCAGTTCATCCACAAGACTTGATAAAAAATACTTCATTAACTGTCCTACTTGTACATCACAGCATCTATAACACTCAGCTCCATGTGAGTGAGAGATTTCTTCGCCTTGTCACGAGTCCTTGGTGTGTGAGATCTGTTTCCACAGCAGAGCTTTCAGGTTGTTGAGGATAAGTGAATGCTCCATGTTCATCTGACCAGCATTACCCTTAAGAGCCATGCACGCATACAGCTGCCTCTCCAGTTCCTCCCTCATCGCTGACGGTGCACCGCGCAGGAGGTAGTCCTTCAGTGCACCGCATGCTTTCGCCAAGTTTGGCTGGACGGGCTCCTCCCTGCACCGTTTCTCTGCCACATCACATGATGTCCGGCAGTCCACGCCGTACACGCAGTCAGCGTCTGTCTCACACTTGAGTGCTCGCATAGAGCGCCTGAACTCGTCCTCAGGAACAACTGCACGGGTGTTGGTGAGACGTAGCTCGTGGCGTTCGGTGTAACCGAAATGTGCGGCCGTGACGTCGCAGATGAGAAAGCTGCCATAGGTGCCATGGAAGATGTCCTCCACCAGCTCCAGGAGACCCATGGAGATCTTGGCTTTGCGAGGCCAAGAGGGGGTGAACCACTGGTCCATGGTGCGCTGCAAACCGCTTGGCACCCAGGACACCAGCGGCCAGGGTAGGGACAAACCATACAGGGGCCCATAGGGGACGCGCTCTGTCATGTACAGGTCCCCGCAGTAGCCGAGGAGGCGAGGAGTGTGTCCACGGTCCTGGAGCAGCAGGCCCAGCAGCACCTCAAAAAAAAACAAAAAACAGCAGAAATCTGTTCATCTGTCTGTTTCCACCATTAATGGAAAGACATATGAAAAAACAGGACAACAGAAACGTTCCATTTTATTATTTACTGGCCTGTTTTTATACCTCGTCCATCTGCAGAAGGGCCCATGTGGAGCGGGCTTCTGGCAGTGACACCCGTCCATCTCTGTTGCCATCGGCAACAGACAGGATCTGGCTGACGAGTTTGCCGAGGTTAGCCTGCTCTCCAAGCTTAGACTGAAAGACAAGAGACCGATGTGATGTTTCGGGCTTATGTCTGTCATAGCACAGACCCGGTTCCATCTGAACCTTTCACACTGGAGTCAATGGTACGGTACCTTGAGGTGATTAAAGACCATTTCTCTGAACTTCTCCACTGATGTGCCTTTTGTGGGCTTGTCAAACACAGGGCTCTCCCTCCGAGGCTCTGGCTCCTCGCCCAGCTCATAGTGCACCACCTCCCCGAGCCTACAGCGGATGATACCATCACTGTCTCCCCAGCTGCCTGTGTACACCTGGTCAACAGGACAAACCATGCATTAGCTTTTAGCATGCTGCTGACCATGATGAAGAATCAGATTAGAACCCGTCGGCCTTAGTCATTAATTAAGGACGTACACATAACAACTTAAATGCTGCATTATGTTGGAACAAAAACTGAAGGCTTAACACAAAGTTCTTTTGTTTCCTACCTGGTTATTTGGCAGCACTGACAGACACCTGCTCATATACAGGGTTTCTTTGTCACACAGGCTGCTGCAGGCAGAGCCATCGATGATTCCCCTCTTGTATTTATCACACTTGGAAAAAGAGAAAACGCTGTTTGCCTCCTTGTGATTTTTATCATCCATTATATTTGTATTCATATATATTAGTACTACTTCTTAAAGATGGTTTGAGCCATTTTCCAGGTATAAGGTATAAGTCCAGGTATAACGGCTTGATTGATTTTATTTGGATTAAGACTTTCCACCACATTGTTTAGAGCAGGGGTGTCAAACGTACGGCCCGTGGGCCGGAACCGGCCCGCTAGGGGGTCCAGTCCGGCCCTTGGGATAAATCTGCTATATGAAAAAATACATAAAAATCATGACCTACATTTTTAAAAAAATAAATATGCATTTCCTATGTTGTCTGCTAGGAGCGCACTGTTTTAGTCAGGGCAGACAACGTGACACAACACTGCCACTGAACTAACAGCAGATGTGCTGACAGAAGATAGAAGTATCTTAGAAGATACAATAAGTCCAATCGTAATTACATGAGTTTACTGGTCTGGCCCCCTTATCATCAGATTAGGCCGAATGCGGCCCCCAGACCAAAATGAGTTTGACACCCCTGGTTTAGAGTAACAGGGTCTGAACGATGAACGAAATGAAAATAATAAAGCCAATACTTACAATTACATCCTTGCACTCATGCCCTCTGCACAGCTCTGTGTAGGTGGAGTACTGCACGTAGAGCACCCAGCTCCCCACCAGCACAGTCAGCCATGTAAGGAACAGGTACTTCACCCGAACAAATGAGATTCGAGCCTGGAAGTGGTAGAGAGGAAGACAAAGATGGACTGATAGCGGAAATTTTATCACTGTTCTGTGAAATCCTGGCAATGTTCTCTCGATCAAAGCAAGATGGCTGCACTGCACCTCTGATCACATCATCGGTTGCCATGGTAATCTTTTATGTTTCGGGATATCCCAAAACAAGATACTTGCTGGATGATTAGTCACCCATGTTGCACATAATTGCTGGAGAACAGAGGATCTGGAGTTTCCAGTATCCTGCTGTTCCACTGTGACATACCAGTCTGGTTATGGCTTTCAAAACATTAGAATTACAGCTGTAGTCACAGAAGATACCTGTCACATGTCTCACAGCGACTACTCTGGACAGTCGTACCGTGTTAGTGTGACATAATAGTGTCAGTTCCACGTTTTTCCACATTACAAAAGTAGAAACTTTAAAGGGCGACAAAACAATATGTCCAGAAGATCTAAAAAAAAAGAAAAGAAAAAAACCCCCTGTTTACTACAGTTTTAAAAACTGCAGTATTTCGTTGAACTTCCCGAGCCGTTTTTTTATTTGATTGGTAAAAGATGCAGTGGAGCGGGAAAAAAAAAAAAAAAAAAAGAACTTTCTTTTTCGCCACAGTATTTGACTTTTACAGTTAGTCGTTCTCGGGGGACTGGAACTGCACCAGGAAGGATCAAGTGATTCTGATTCTCACTCTTGCATGGCAGAAATAGCTTGTGTTGTGTGTGTGTGTGTTATGGTCAAATCCCCACCTCTAAAAATAATGCAGCCAATGAGGTATAAGCAAGAGGGTGAAAGCTGTTCCTATGTTTGGTTTGCTGTAAACAGGACTGATGATCTCTCTGATTTGGGTCCCTGCTGCAGCAGAACAACCACAGATTGTTGATATACAACCATTACGTCAGTTCCTTTGTAGGTTTTTGGGGCATAGGACTTGTTTTAGGGGATTTGGAACATGAATAAAAAACTATAACGGGCATTTTCATTGACATTGTTTACATGAACTATGCAAAACATCCACAACTGTGACCTTCAAACTTAAAAAGTAACCATTTAGAGAAGCCAGCTTTTTTTCCTGACTATCTTTCCCTCTTGCCCACAGACAACAGGAGATGATTAAGGCTTTGACAGTAACTTTGACTTAGAGTCCACTGCTGTGTATTCAAAAGCTCTGTATTCTGAGGAGATGAGCAAACAGATAGTTGGGCCTTGAGGGAGGGAATGGAAGCTATCAGGGGATTACAAAGCAACTACACACTCTTATCAGGTCCTCCAGCATGCATGCATGGAAATGTGCAGAAACCCGATGAGCATTAGACTCACACACAAATACACACAGACAAACAATATGTAGAGGCAAATGACACTTTGTGTTGAGCAAGTGACAGTGAGTCACTGGTGCATGTTGAGTGCTTTATGGTGTTTCAATGTGTTTTTTTTGCCAACGTTTGATCAAGCATATAGGTTAAAAAGGTCAAACGCAGGCAGCTACAGTAACAAGTGTTAAAATATAACAGAAAAGTTACAATTTGACAGTTCTGCAACTGGGCTGTGGGTGAAGCAAGTCTGAAATTATACTGAAAAATACAGGAAGTAGTACAAAAAAAGTGAAAAGAATGACAGATGGTGATGTGGCTGTGGAACTCCCAGGTGTTAATACTGATGGCAAAGACAGCTGGTAATGAGTACTGCAGAAAGGAAAGAAAACTTTCCTGGCTGAATGAAGAATGCAAAGTCACAGAGTACAAAACTCACTGTGCAAAGTTACCAGCTGTCAACAGTAAGATTCAGTTACCCAGCATCAACCCTCATATCGAGTCCATCCACTGCAGGGGACACAAAAGACCTGCAGTATCACATCGTCACTCACTGCGGGTGGTACAGCCTGTGGCGTCAGAGGCTGCTTTCACAGTTTCAAGTAGGAACTGGAGGATGTTAGAGCGTGTTCGTAGTTTGGCCATCACCCCGTTCTCCACAACAGAATTCATTTCACAACGCAAAAGTGGTTTTCAAGTGGCCTTTTAAACTCTGGTACTTCAAAAATACTTTGAAGGTCAGACGCAGTAGAGTCAGGGAAATATTCAGACGTGAAGTGGCTGTACGTTCTGGTCCAGTACAGTAGCTGTATAAAACCTGCAATTACAGGGTGTGCTCCAGCAAACAGGCAAAAACAAAGCCGATGTGCAGAACCAGCTCTGCACACAGTGTTGTCTAAATGTGACTCACTGTGTGTGTACATACGCTTGATAGGAACTATTTTTAACAAGCAGAAGATGAAAGGCTGCTTAAATAGCCCATTTGTAGCTGATAACAGTTGAATGAACCAGCCCTCAGGCTGCCACCTGTAGTCCATTAGAATCTCACTATAATTATCCAATACACCAATATGTTGACTCTGGCAAATGCAACCCTGTATCATCTGTCTGTTGCATAAGAGCATCACTGTGCTGTACTTGCTGGCAGCAGGCCACTGGTACCAAAATCAAACGCTTCACCCATCATCATCATCATCATCATCATCATCCAGTCTGATGGATCAGTGAAACATGAGGTGTGAGTGAACACAGCAACAGTCTGAGATGCAAGATTAAGGAATCCGGGTTATATACTGTAGATCCGGGCATCATTTCAATACAAGCTGACTATTAACCCAGTATAAACAGTGTCAGTGCGTTAGGCCCACACTCCGCTCTGCAATCATCACTGTGGATCAGCCGCCAAGCTAATCTTTAATCAGCACTGACATTCCTCAGGTATTTGGAAACAGCCCCGTCTGATGTGGTAAATATGTGCAGGCGGATGTTATAGTCCAACGTGACACCGCGACCGCTTCATTACACGCGCCAATACCAATAGAACCACAAACCGCAGCACATAAATAAAGGCGAGCAGTGGTGTTACCTGGAAATAGAAGGACTTTTTCACCCAGGCCCGTGGAAACAGACCCTTCGCCATCACTGAAACAGATCATCTCAATACGTGGAGCTGGCTGCGGGACATCGGTCACAACGCGCCGGAGACAACGCGTCCTCCGTGGACACAACACAGCGACTCGTCTGGTCCGGAGAGCGGCGATGATGACAACTCGTTGCCCGGCTTCAGACCCGCGACGATCCGCGAGCCGGCCGCTGTGCTGTCCCCGGTTCCCTCCGCTCTCTGCTGCAGCTGCTGGTTTGAAAGCAAAGCAACATAGCTCGCGCTGAGGGGGGAGAAAAAAAAAACGTATGTCCAGAGCGCAGGCGCGAGTTTTTTTTATCCACCAGTGTGACGCTTAAAAGTTTGTGTGTGTGTGACCGTGTGGTCACCGCTGAAGTGTGACCCGCAGTGTCATCACTGTGTGTGACTGCACACGAACCATCCGTGTTTTCATTCTCAAAACAGCCGTCAGTCAAGTGAATCTTAAACTGCGCCCGTAGTCTGGTCTTTATGGTACACGCGCGTTAAAACGGTGCGGAGAGAGCCTGGCCGACGTCCGGTTTTCAAAATAAAGTGTTGACACGAAGGAGCGGGATAAGAAATGCTTTTTAAGTAAACGTTTTTTGCTTTGAGGGATAAAACCAAGCGTCTCGTTCATAAAGACTATTACTAAATAGTGGCAAACTAAGAACTTCCATACATTAGTTCAAGACACAAATGCTGTTGCGCTTCATAATAATTTGGTGATGACCGTAAATGTTGGATTAATGACGCACTCATATTTGGACGACAGTGTTGAACCCAACTGGTGACCGGTTCAAGTTGCCAAGTGTGAATACAGCACACTTCCTCTTTCCGTTCGCAACAAAAGCCTTATTATTGTTATTGTAACCCAGCGCCAGATACTACTTCCGGCCATAGCAGCGAAATAAAAATAGGAATGGCGAGTCTACAGTCTATGAAACACTACTCCACTGAACTGCTGAGCTCTGCCAATAAGCATGTTCAAGTTACCGAAATGGTCGTGCTTTAAAATATATAATTCAGAAAACGTTAAGTGGTATCCTTTATGTACACGAAAAGAAAAAAACACTCAAAGGACAATACGACGATATGTTCGACCAAATACAACAGCACATTTTGTGTCTTTAAGGGGCGGATGTGTAGTGCCGATTGTGTGTAAATGCCCTGCCTACAATTTCAAATGTTTGAAAAAAAAAGGTGAACGCAGCAGCGACAACCAGCCGCAGCGCTTCCCATAATGCACTCCCCGATCATCAGCGGGAAACCAAAATGGCGAACGCGTTGGGGGAAAATGAGCCGTTTGTTATTTTCTGACGAAGTCACGAGCCCCGCTGGTTTTTGCGACGTAGCCTTCAGATAAACTTCAGCCACAGAAGGAGCCGGACAGCAGCGGCCACTCATATTTACTGATTTCGCCCCACGAGTGTTTGGTATTAGCGGAGGTGACCGAATGAGGTATTGTTGTCATGATGTTTTCCTCCCGTTGGGGGGTGTGGGTCCGACGGTCAGCAACCTGGCCAGGGTTACGACTATGCACGTGCATAATTTATGCTAACTTTAGCCCGGTGGCTACATGCAACATTTACTCAACATTTCTTTACTATGAATCGTTATCTTAGTCTGTCCCTTTATACTCTCTGCTGACTGCTGTCGATAATATTCACTCAGCTCGAACAAAGAAAAATCCCGAACAATCAGACAGTGGGTTTGATAAAGACAGAAAACCGCTAACACAGCTCATGTTATACAACACAACACAGCTCATGTTAAACAACACAAGATAAACACATAATGCGTTTTTCATTTTTGTAATTACTACTGACAACTGTCCTTGTCAGTTAGATGTCGGTTTAACTCGTACGCCTGTGTAAAATTGATAACAGCAAATCGTTTCCTTCTGGGTTTTAACGTGGGGGGAGGTTATAGAAAAACACAGCACTGCTCCTAATCCACAATACTTGTTAGTGTTTGATTGAGGTTTCTCGCCAGTTAGTTCTAATTCTGAGTATAATTGCTGGGTTTTGGTTTGAGCTACTGTTTTCTAAGATCCACTGTAACCATCAGTCCTTGTGTTGTCCATGTGCAGTACAGTATTTAAGGAGATGTGCACATGTGTACTTGCATATAATTCCAAATGTTATTTTGACTCTCGGTGTAACTATAAATTACTTAATTTCTTGTTTGTTTTCCAGAGTCTCAGAGGTTGTGGACCCCCTGTCTGTCCATCACAGACCTCACCCCCAGCGGCAGCAACAGGCCGTGTCCTTGTCCCCAAAAAGCCTTTCTGTCAAGGAAGAGTATGGAGAAGACAGCATGGCTGACAGGTTTACAGAAGGACAGGATGTCTTGGCCCGATGGTCAGATGGCTTGTTCTACTTGGGGACAATCACAAAGGTTAGTGTGAAGGAAGCATTCCTTCTGGTACTCTATGAATTTAATTCTCACATGTAGCAGGCATGATTTCTCTGTTTTGTTTCTGTCGATAATCATGGGTGATGTGTTTGTGCAGCACTTTGCCTTTTTAGGAATGCATGTATTTTTGATGTCCTTTTTAGATAGATCGGGACAAGCAGCGGTGCTTTGTTATCTTCGAGGATCGCTCAAAGTCATGGGTCCTTTGGACGGATATTCAGACTGGTAAGTTCATTCAACTGTTACGGGTTTACACCTTCCCTGTTTGCTCTTTAAATGCTGCTCATTTCAAATTGACCGTATTTCACCAGAATCCCAACAACAGACTATGATAACAGTAGCAAGTCCAGTTGCAAGCTGTGCTGTCCGAGTGAAACTGACAAGTTTCAGTAGTGATAGTGATTTTTGACATAATCTGTAGGTTACCAATATAAAATAGAGAACATTCTCAACAGTATCTTTTTACTGCCATAAAGGAATATTGTTTCTTTGCCCTGTCATCTTCTGTCTGTTCCAGGTGATGAAGATGATGAGGATGATGAGGACGATGACATTGTCTGCTCTATATGCCAGGATGAAACCTCGGAGGAACCCAATGAGATTGTCATTTGTGATAAGTGTGGACAAGGTAGAGTTAACTGTATCTTACATAGACCACCTTACTTATGGAGCTATTTTGGCCCTAACATATTATGCCACAGTAGACAAAGGCTACATTCAAATGTAATTTTCTTTTGTCTTTGAAGGCTACCATCAACTGTGTCACTCCCCCATCATTGATGCCTCTGTCATTGACTCAGATGACAAGTGGCTCTGCTCAGAGTGTGAGATCACTTCTATACCGAAGGTACAGCCTGTGTTTTGACTGTAAATACATAAAACGTGATGTTGAACATGTAAGTTATTTGATTAAATAAGCACATATTTACCTGACAAACGGCTACTTCGTGAGTCAATATTTGCTAGTCCTTAAATGCAAAGCGGTGCTCTGCAATAAACAGCTATGTGTGCACATAGTTATATACTCAGTTGAAAATTACTTTTGTCTGTGTGGTGTACAGAGAGGGAGTGCACACAGGAGAGACGGATCTGCTAAAGGCTTTCTGGAGCCAGAGCAGCAGCAGCAACAGCAACACCACCAAGTGAAGCTGCATCTGTCTCTCCCTTATGCCCTCGAAGAACTGGTGTGGGACCAAGGCCACAAGACAAACCTCCAACGGCGTTACTGCTACTGTGGTGGCAGAGGAGAGTGAGTACCACAATGCAAATGCTTAGCAAATATACCAAAAAATCTAAATGTACGCGCATGTTTTTAGGAATCTAAGGTCACACACATTGTACAGTTAATCACCCTCGCTGTCTCTTTTCATGTAGCTGGTATCTAAAGATGTTGCAGTGTAACCAGTGCCAGCAGTGGTTCCATGAGGCCTGTCTCCATTGCTTACAGATGCCCATGCTCTATGGCGACAGGTGCAAACACCACTAATTCTATTTATATCTGGTTTTACTAAGGGTTAAGCAACTGCAATGTGAAAATATGCTTTTTCACAGTACTCATACAGTAAATGCACAGATTGTTTTTTTTCACTATTTTAGGTTAATTAGGTTAATGCCAGCTAATGAGCTTACAGTATTTTTTCCCCTCACAATCAGGTTTTATGTGTTTGTTTGTTCCGTCTGCAATGGTGGACCAGAGTACCTCAGCCGACTGCCTCTCAGATGGTAGGTGAATCGCATGAACCTTTGACAGAGATAAAACATTATGTTGCTTGCACATTAGCACATTTTAGATTTGCTACCTGTACTTTATCTTCTTTTAATTGTGTACTTTTTTAACCAGACTGTTTTACTAAGCTACGTTTATACTAAATTGTTTCAGGGAGGACGTCACTCACTTGAGTCTGTACAACTTAAGTGTGATCCACAAGAAGAAGTATTTTGACTCTGAAAGGGACCTCATGGCTTTCATCAATGACAACTGGGAGCTTCTGCAGCTTGGGGAGGTAAGGAGAAAAGTCTTCCATTATCAATATTACCAATATTTTTAAGTAAAAAATATCTGCTTTGACTTTTATACATAGTGTCAAGATATAATAGTCTATTAAATCTCTAAAGTTGATCCAAGGCCAGAGAACCACCTAGCCTGAACTAGAGGTTTAATTATTGAAAACAAAAATACAGTGGGTGCTGAATTTTGTTTTGAACCACATGGCATTGATTTATGAAGGACTTCCATATTTGGTAACCTCCCCCCTCCTGTCTGCAGCTCTCCAACACTCCAAAGTCAGAGCGATTTGTAAATGTTCGAGAGGCACTGAACAACAACAAAAGCATGTAAGTTGTTCACCTAACCATTTAAACCTGTGATGTTGATAATAACCTGGAAGTGGTCAACCAAACCTCTGTGTCTCGCTCTTCTGTCTCTGCCAGGTTCATGTCAGGGAAGGAGGTAAAGAAAAAGAAACACTTATTTGGCCTGAGGATCCGTTTCCCTCCTACTCCACCAAACACTGACGAGTCACCCAGCAGAATGATGGAGCGGGCTTCTCATAAATTCACCATTAAAGGATGCAAATCCACCAAAATCATGTCTAGTATGAGGTAAGATGTGAAATCTGTAGTAAAACTTAACTGATGCCTGAACTGAAGCCTGAAAAATGATATGAAATATGACATTCTTTCATAACATGTAAATACTTACTAGTGACATTGCTTTTAATGCATAGCTGCCATTTTTTGTGGAACCTCTTTTATTGTAGCTCTAGAACATGCAGTCCTTTAACGAATGGCACAGAGAAGAAGAAAAAGAGGAAGCAAGGATCACGTTCTCTGGAGAGACGAGCTAAACCGCCATACTCAAGTGAAATCTTGCCCCAGGTGTGTGTGTCTGTATGTCTTAATGGGTGTGAGCTGGGAGTATACATGCATGTTAAAGGTTTTTTTCTGTATCTTGGCTCACACAGCTATTCTTGTGAGGAAACTTCTAAGAGAATAGTTTCTGCTAAAGACCATTGAAGAGTTACAGAGAGGCCCACTCAGATATGCTAACAGTTCTGAATTTCCTTTGACAGCAAATAAGAAAGCCTCTTCCACTAGACCCTCATGCATTGGATAACTTCACCTCTGTCAAGTAAGTACGCTAATGTGATGCAAGTAAGTGTTTTATATGTCCATTAGACTACACACTGTTTTCTAGATGATGACTTTCTCAAATCAGCGGAAAGCAGTCAAAAAATATTTCATTTAGAATGTTATAACATACAGCAAACGATTAGGCTTATATCAGAGACCAGCATTTAGGTTATAAACTAAATAAATGATAAAATATATTTTCCATATGGTTAGTCATTAATTTTCTGATTGTTTCAGCACTATTTGTAGTGGCAGTTTAATTTCATTCGTTTTCATTTTCTCTCTCTAATATATATTTTATCCTTTTCTTTTTATTTGACCAATCCCACAGTACCAGGAGTGACAGGTCTGTACTGTCTTCAAGAACATCAGACGTGGAGTCCATTGGAGCCCTGAGCACCTCAGAAACTACCTCAACTAGCATTTCAAGACAGTCCAGGTATGTCTGCTTTGCAGTATTTACCCCTCTCTCACTTTGACATCTGTGGCTCTGTAGATGCAGCTCTGTCAGTTTTTCCATCACTTCAGTACAAAAATCTCTATTGTTACTGGATTCTTTTCAAATTAATGTTATTGTACCATTACGGTGTAATACATGTGTGAGCAGCCACCTACTGACATAGCAAGGGCATAACATGTAAGGTGAGAAACCCTTAGCCAGTCTCAACAAAGTGGATTTAGGGCTAAGCAGCTGTTTCTGTGATTTGTCCTTTAAAGTTAAAATCAAATTTTTATTCCTGTAACCCAACTAGTAAAAATCTGTTGTCATGCTTGTGAACTTAAATCCCTGCCTATAGAAGTTTGCAATTTCTTTATATCTGTAATACTGAAATTATTTAGTAACTATAGTACCTGCTGGACATTACGGAGTCATCATGATGAGCCTTTACCTTCAAGCATCACTTAACCTAAATGCAACTTCAGAGGTGTTAGCATTACTAAAAAACTTTTTTTTGCAATTCCTCACAGTCTGCTGTTTACTTTTATTTTCTTCAGAGTTGAAATTATTTTTTAACTTCCTCTTTTTGCTGTCAAAACACCCTTCAGCCTCTGTAGCTCCAGCAAGATGCGCACGACAGCCTGCATCATGCCTGTTTCCTCTCCACCCTTAAAAAGGAAACGTGGGCGGCCACGACGGGCCCTGCAGCCACCTAACCCTGAGATCCCCCCACCCAGCCATCCAGACCCAGCCCCCTCAGCGACCGAGATGCTTAGTACCTTGCCAGGGCTTCACTCAACAGACATAATTCATGGCATTGACCCCAACAGCCAGCTGTCCCACCTCAAGAGTTCCATCAGCAGTTATTTTGGTGCAGCGGGGCGGCTGGCTTGTGGGGAAAAGTACAAAGTCCTGGCCCGAAGGGTTACACTCGATGGCAAAGTGCAGTACTTGGTGGAGTGGGAAGGAGTCACTGCTTCCTAGGCTCCTCGCCATCTTAATCATCACTTGTAACTTTTAACCAGCACATAAAAAGATTCATGGCTGTGGTAAGGATGGTTCTACAGCCTGTATTTGGAGCATTAATTGATACAGTGTATGCCTGTGTTTAGTTTAGACAGGAGCTTTGGCCATTAAGCTCTCTGTAAAGGCTACAGGTTTTGTGCAGTCCAGGGTAATTATAGCACATTGAAGCTTGTATTTTGATTACTGGTTGAAAGTGAGGCATTGTCATTAATTCCACACTATATTTTTGTTAATCTATTTTTAATTTTCATTCTCTGCTTTGAATGTTTACAGAAACATTCATTTATTCAGGGGCAAATAACTGATCAGTGGACTGCACTTGTAGGCTTTCAGTAAACTGTTGTTGTGCTTATTTTTTTAATCCAGTGATATGCTTTATAGTTCCAGATCCATCAAGTATGAGACTGTACAAAATGAACAAAATGTAGTTGCTCAGACATTTAAATGGTGAGTTCTGGATGAGAAAGGAACAAGGGGAAGTTTTTTTTACAACTATTTTTTTGGAAAAACTGCAAACAGTAAACAATTAAATATGTTTGGTTAACATTTATTTGTCCATTTACATAATTGGCCCCTTCATCTCTAGTCCCAGCTGCAAGTACATTTTGTGTCTGTGTGTCTCTTCAGTTCTCTTAGGAACCAGTGTTCATTTTGGAGTAGTTCAAGAGGAAATCAAAACAAGAGATGTGCTGCTGCAAATGTTTTATGTAAAATTATATAACATTTATTATTACATTTCTACTTGTATGCCCTTTTCTGTTTAAGAGGACATATTTCTGTGTTTTTCTTATTTTTCTTTTTATTATGGATTGCACATCTCAACAGGACATCATGTCACAGTTGAGCTTTTTAAGCCCTCCCAAAGCGGCATTTTGTATGTAGGTTATAAGGCCCTGCAGTTAAATTTAAAAGGTCTTACAAAAAATCCCATATTGAAAAATATACCCGGTAAGAGGTGTGCATTCTGAAAAACAGAATTTTTTTTTGTTCTTATTGTGATATTTTGTTAAGAAACTTCAATGTCTTGTGTGAATACATCCTTTTAAAGCATTCTGATTTGAAACTGATGAAACGACAGTTAATCTTTCTGGACCTATTAAGTTCCCAGTTCAGATTTTTTTTTCTGCTGCCTATGCAATTTCGACCACAAAAAGTATTGTTTCATATGGCTCAATGGGAACTTCAGCATTATTATTTTGTTCATTTTGACTCAGGCCTTTCAGCTTTGTCATGTGACAGATAAATGCACATGAGTTTTTGTTTTGCCTCTACAGTCATATTCACCTTGTAGTCCACAAACTCAGGATATGCCCCAAAATGTCACTGTATTGCATAGGTCAGCATTTGCCGTGTGACAGGAGGTTTTCATATGTTGTTTACTCTGTTTTTGGTCAGTATTTTTTCTGATATTGGGTCCTCCATTTGTCCATTTATTTTGTATCATGTAGAAATAAGATGTAGTACACTTTTTAGTGCTACACTTGCTTGTTTAAAACTGAGTCTGAATCATTCACTGGAAAACTGCTGTATATCAGTGCAAGAGGTAAACTTTCAGTTAGTATGGCTCTGCGTTTGGAGATGTTTAGGTTAAAATGGACAGACCCGTTTGACATTGATACCTCTTTGTTGTATGGATGTAGTCAGTGCATTTAAAGCTCCTCTCCTCTGTTTAGTCAGTGTCCCAGCCAACATGTTGATACCACTGACTTCCAGCAGGCTCCTACAGCCAAAGAACATAACGTTTTCTTTGTCTCTTGAGATTCTTATTACATTTTTACACGGCATCATATAGTTTGACATATTATTTCCGAGCCTGTTTTGTTAAAGGTTAATAAAAGCAGATATTTTTAACTGTTGCGTTTGGTTTGCAGAATTTATCCAGTATTTTCTGGCTCACTGCCTCTATTGGAAATGTTACGTCAAGTGCGCTCGCGCCGTTCTTCGCGGCAGCTGCCATTGACAACCTCTACCATCCAATCACTGAGCAGGAATTGCCGTCTTCTCCAATCACAACTTGCGTTGTTTGAATGTGGGCGGAGACGGATACAAATTACTGTAGCTTTCGCTACATCTACATTGGGTAACAGTAAAAGATTTGTTCAACTAGGAAATATAAATACCTTTTACGTGTTAATTATGATGCGACAAAATCGGTATAAAGTTGTTTATCGGGGCGTAGGCAGCGTTTGCTTTAAAAACAACGACAATGTAAACTAACTAGTCACCTGTTGATGCGACGAGCATCTTTGTTGACATTTAGCTTAGCCTCTCTGTGCTAGCCAGTTTTCTACCCTGTGCTGACACAAATGAATTAAAACGTAACGTTATAGTAAATGGTTTTTTGGCGTTTACATATATTCTTCCCGCAAGTCACACAAGTTGGAAGTATTTTTAGCAGCTAAAAGCTAACCTCATAAAGTCAAGGCGGATTGTTGATAAACTGTAGTCGACATGCACTTATTAGTTCTGTGATAAAGAAGGAGTTTAACCGAGGTTGTGGTCAGTGTGAAGAATCCACTCTGACTGACGGAGCACCAGCACCTGCAAACTGTGAGTTGTATGACATGAACACAACTTTGACTAGCCGTGGCAGCTCCAACACAACTTCTCGTTAAACGAGTAAACCACAGCCATGTAAGAAACAGTATGACTTTTGACCCCTCATCTCATAAATTTCGTCTCACTAGCCCTTTGTGTAGCCTTATGACCATCATGTTGCAGCTAAGATGACAAGAGACAAGATGATAAGTGATGTGTATTTAGAATATAATTATAAGAGCTATAATTATCATGCTCAGTTTTCAAGGATGTAAATATGTTGTGTGTAGAAATGTGTGTTTATTTGTGAGTGGGATTTTTTAAAATAAAATAGATAAGTTTGCATGATACTCAGTGAGGACCATTACATACACACACCTCTCATCCAAACCTGTGTCCTCCCTCTATTCAGTCTGTTTCAGGACGTCAGGTTAGTAGATATGGAGTCACTGTCTTTAAGGAAGAAGCTGGGCTGTGTGCGTCAGGAGAATGCTTGCCTGACAATCCAGGACGAGCAGCTCATCAGTGACCTTGAAGCAATGCAGTATGAATTGCCAACCTCCAAGTCTCAGGTATGAGAACATTTGCTGCACACGTAATTTAAAAGGCAATTTCTTAAAACACTGCATAGTGAGTTTCACATTTGTGTTCTACAGATTAATATAGTGGGAAATCAATGTACTGTATGTGCTGAAATGTTGGCAACAGAGACGAGTCTGTTTTTTGTTTACTTAAAAGTCACATCAGTGAAATTATGATAAATAAATAAATAAATAATTCTATATATGTAAAGTGTTGTTTATTATATAGTGATGGTAATACAGAAACCATATTGTATACATTGACTTGACATGCCTTCTTTCCAGCTCCACGTCAGAGGCCCCAGGGCTGCAGTTGATAGCAATGTGGCAGTCATGAGTGCACAGATTCGTCAGCTTGAGGCAGAACTGGAGGCTCAAGCTAAAGAACTAAAGTAATCTTATGACCTAAACACATATGTGCTCATATGTTGCTGTTTATGTAACTGTTTTGTGACAATGGTATGCTTATGTATGCTCAAGTGTATTCCCTGGATACTAAATTGGTGTCAAGATTATGTAACTTGCTAAAGGGTACAATGCTGTCTGTGTTTTTTTAGGACAGCAGAGCTGAGGGCTGAGTGTAGCCAGGAAGCAGCAGTCCACAATGACATTTTGGTGGCAACTCTGACTGAAGATCTGAGTTCACTCAAAAAAGAACTGGACAACAAGACAGCACTAGCAAAACGGTGATGTACTCATCCAGGCTCCTTCTCCACGTGTGGTTACAAAACAGTCAACAGTTCCTCTAACATGGGAAACAGCATAGACACCTCTTTATTGTACTACAATGACAGCTTCACTTGGGCTGATGTCACTTGTCTATTTTTCTTTCTCAACATGATGAAGTTATTGTTTTATTAGTTAATGTTTGTCTTATTGTCCATTATAGAGCTGAGCAACAAAGGAACCAAGCACTGGAAAATGCAGAAAAACTTAAAGAAGCTTTCAAAGATTATAAGGCAACAATTTCCCTTAAACTTAAGAAGGTAAATTTGAGTAATATGAATATTTCAATATTCATGAAATTGATTATTGTTTGAAATAACATGCTGAAAAAATGTTGTGTTTTCAAGGTGATGGAGAGTGAGAGTCAACTGAAAGAGAGCCTTATTGAGTGTGACAGAGAAAAAGAAGAGGTGGAGATGAGGTGCACTATTTTGGAGAGAGAAAAGGCAGAACACACCCAAACAATCAGGTACAAACAGGAGACTGGTCCAGTTAAATGTTTAAACTAGTACAGGATGGTGAGTTATTAATCGATCATCATTAATCAATGTTCTGCTTCATAGCCGGCTGAAGGAGGAGGTGAGGGAGGTTAAGTGTTCGGCTGCTGAGCGTTCAGACCTGCAGATTCAGTTGGAGGAGGCCAGACGACGGGCCTCACTTCTGGAGCACCAGCTTGCAGAGTGTAGAGCCGAATGCAAGGAGCTGTCCTCTGTGCGCAAGGAGCTGGAAGACCTGCGTGGTGTGACCCAGAGCCAAGAGCAGAGGGTGGCTCAGAGCCAGAGAGAGGCTCAGCAGAGCCAGGCAGAACTATGCAGTCTTGAGGCCATATTGGCCCTGCTACATCTACGAGAGGTAAAGAAACATAGGTACATTCATTGTCACTTGTCCTCTCATGTCAAGTCACCCACAATGTTTAACCCAAGGGAATTGCTATACCATTAATTTGGACCATTTGTTTTCCAAAACCAGGCTCTATATCACATGAACTAGCCTGAACATGCTGGCATATGTATCACCGATCATGTGCATTAGATGATGTGTTTACTGTTGTCATATGTTTTTTTTTTTTTTAATTTCAGGGTGCTGTAGGACCACTTTGTGTGAGACCCTGCATGTTGCACCCAGTGGATTATTCAGGAACTGCTCACCTCCTGAAGCTAAACCCAGGTAGCACTGATCATGTATTATACACCAATCAGGCACAACATTTACACCGATTCCTAATATCAATGATATGTCAGATGTAAAAAGTATTTTTTGTTTATGTTGGTTATGTGAGGTATATTGTTTATTGATTGATGTAAATGTTCTACTGTCTGTTCAGCAAATCCCCCTTTGGGGAAAATAAAGATATCTTGAACCTTGAATCCTTGCAGGTGAAGGTTACCAACAGCTATTGCGGGCACTGCAGGTGACAGAGGCTGAGCGCACTAAACAGAACAGTCATGTCGAGCGGCTTCAGGAGCGTCTCAGCAGAGCCCAGGAGGAGATCTCCTCCCTGCAGAGCTCCATGGCTCAGAGAGCCTCCCACTACCAAAACCTCCATACAGAGCTTCTAGACAAAGTCAGCCAAGCCACTGACACAGAGAAAGAGGTAACGTTTTACCAAGCTTGAGAAATGATCATTGGTTTATACATGTCTTTGCTCTCAGTAGCTTTTAACTATTCTGTTTAATTTCAGCTGAAGAGAAAAAGTGCACGTGTGGCTGCACTGGAAAAACAGTTACAAGAGAAAACTTCCGCATATAGTCAAGCTGCACTGAAAAACACTGAGCTGGAGAATCAGCTACTGGTACAGCATATGAACACACGCACAGACGAACACATAGACACACAGATGCGTGTGACATAAAGAGTTTGTCCTACTTCAACCAGACATTTCACCAGCATCTCAAGCATACCTTTTAAATGTACAGTTAATACTGTAGCATGCTTTTGCTTTGACACCCCGCTTTATCTCAATACAGGAGAAGACCAGCGCTCTTCAGCATTACCAGTCACTGATGACCAAAAAGCAGAGAGAGTATCAACAGTCTTTGGACAAGTGTAAAAAATCACACTCTCAACAATGCACGGAGCAACAGCACAGAATAGAAATGGTGAGCTACAGTTTTTTCAGCCATACAACCATGTTTACTGTTCACTTCATTTGAATTTAACTTTCTACTCTGAAGTGCTAAAACCACACTGTGACTGTTTATGTCATCCAACACTTTTTTACACTTGTGCGTTATGAAACGATATTTTCTGACTTCTGCAGTTGCAGCTCTCTTTAGAAGAAGCTCAGTCTCGGGTGCTAGAGGTGGCAGAGGAGCTTTGTTTACACCAGAGGGAGAGAGAGGAGGCTCAAGCAGCAGCTCTGTTGCTGCAGACCACTGTGGAACAGCTTACACAGGCAAGGACCCTTTGCATAACCTTAAGAATAAGTGAGGACATCTGCTCAATTTTTCACTCACTGGCTAAAGCACAGGAAGCATTTTAGATGTATCCTGAAGAGACAACAATTTATCCTATGTGTATTAAATATGGTCAGTTTGCTTTACTCTCAGGAGAAGCAGGTTGAAAGCAGACGCAATGAAGAGCTGCTGCAAAGTTTCAAAGAGCAGGCAGCTCAATCTGCCACCAAGGTTTGAACAAATAATGCATTTCCATTTGCAATTACAAAAAAAAAAACATGTGCAAAAACATTTCACTTCTATCATTAAATGAACCATCCATGATCTTGGTCTGTGCATTAGGTGTGTGAGCTCCAGTCAACTCTGTCAGTGTGTAGAGAAGAACTGGCCTTGTACCATCAGCAGATGGAGGAGGCAAAGATCAACTATGAAAATCAGCTGCAAGCAAATAACGACAAGGTACTGCGTGATGTAAACTTTGACATTTGTGTAAAGAAATAGAAATATATACCTCATTAACTTCTCTGTTCTATGCTTATTAAGAGTCTAGAATCATTATGTTCTCCCCTACTTCCCCTTCTTTAGGTCTTCTCTCTGCAGGAGAAGCTCCATAGCACCAACCTGGTTTGTCAGAGATCCAGTGAGCAGAACCTGGAGCTGCAGCGTTCCCTCCAGCAGCAGCAGACCATGTTGACGGAGAGCACTGCCCACATCTCAGAACTGGTGGAGAGTCAGGGTCAGCTTCAGAGACAGGTAAGAAACTGAGACCAGAAGCTTTCTTTAATGTCAGGGAAACTTAACAACATACACTTTGACACTTAGAAATTACTTGCTTTTTGATGATAAATATATATATAGTCATGTGGCATGTGTTTCCAAGCAGAGTAACCAGGGACCCCCTGGCAAAATGAGTGGTGGGCATCACCTCAGGAACACTGAGATTGTGACTTTTGGGAAGTTGCATGCTTTTTATAAGTAGTTACACAATGCTGGTTTGGAAAGCAGTGTTTTTTCTGTTTGTGGTATCTGTCTCTTTTGACCCTACAGGCTTACACAGCTCTTCTGCAGAACACTCCCTTTATTAGTCTTAGTTATGCATTGTCAAACTGGTTTTCAGATTAGAGGTTATATTAAGAATTCTTGGAAATTAGTCTCACCCTTTGCTCTCAAAATAGCTGAGCTTCTTGGTGTGGAAGTTTTTAAAATTTGCCTGTTGCTGATACCCTGTTCTACCACATCTCAAAGGTCAACTGTTAAGTTCAAATCTCATGACTGGAGAAGCCACACAAATTCCCCAAACCAATTGTTGCTTCCATAAAACATTCATCACAAGCCTTACCTCACCCTATTTGTCAGGATGTTTTTTTGTTTTTGTGCGTGTGACAACTGTGACTAAAAACAGTACAGTTTGTGAGTAAGGTATTTGCTGGAGGATCTGTGTCTCTAAAAACGTATAAAGATTATGCGTTTATCCTCATTGTAATTTAAATTCCGTTAGTTACCAGAAATGCATAAAGGTAAAGATATGAGTAATTGCAGTTGAACATGCAGCTATGAAAACCTTCAGTGTTATGGTAAATCTACATCCTTGCTTCAGGGAAACTGTGTTTTTCGCTTATTATTCCCTTAATAGTTCAGCACATTTTAGTTGCTGTACTTTCTGTCCTGTACAACAAACATTGCACAATGATCTCCATTCATTAAGATGAACTGCTTATGTACATGACCGTCTGGTCTGGATAAAAAAACGTGGCCTTCAGGGCTAGTTGTCTTTTGACTGTTCTTTATAACTTTTTATATGTGAAAAAAAATCTTTTTATCTAACTGTAGAAGTGAAACATACACGTGAAGTGGATGTCCTATTTCTTTTCAGCCACGAGGAAAAATAAAGTTTGATCCTGATGCTGTGTCTGTGCGTAGGTGTCAAGTCTGGAGCAGCAGCTGGAATGTGCACGGGCCTCTCTGCAGGATGAAGTAATGAGCAGAAAGCAGGACGTCCAGGAGAGAGACGAGCACCTGCAGGAGATGAAACAGCAGAACACTCAACTGTCTGAATCTGTCACGTAAGAACACACACAAAGAGTTTTTGGACTCTGGTTGTAACGTTCTGAGTAACAGAACTGAAAAGTAAAACTGATATGGTAAAAGTGGGACTACAGAAAGTGGGTTACACAATAATTTCAGTCAGATGATTTTTGTGTTTTTTTACTCTTATGATGACCACATGTCATCAGTCCTGTACCAGCATTGCTGAAAGTACTGTATTCAACAGCCTTTTTCTTCAGTAATGAAATGTTTTTCCCAAACTTGAAGAGGTATGTTGTTTTTTACTACCATGCAGTGTTTTACTGACAGTTTTCTGGTTGTCCTTGACCTGTAGCAAAGACGGTCAAATGCCTCAACCAGCTGTGAGGCTGTCTTATGATTACACCACATCCCATTTGCCTCTAGTCATGATGAAGCCCTCCCCTTCCAATCAATATGTATATAAATGGGGATCTTATGTTTTAGAGACTGGGAGAGGCATTTGTTGGTGATTTCAGTCTAAAGGGCAGTAATATTTCGTAGGTTCCAAAGCCTATAAAAGCCTTGTTGTTGTTTTAAGATTGCTGTCAGAGGCATGTTTGTTTAGGTATACTTAGCTTCTCTGATAGTTTTTGAGGCTTTTGCTCCTTTTAAAGTTGCTCTGAGACTACGATGGGAGCCGTGTTCACATTAAGGTGGGAAACTTTAGTTTAGTTTATTTGTTTTCTTTCATGGTCATTTTTAATATTTTTTATATCATACTTAATAATATACTTATCATACTTAATAATACTTATATGTGTTCTTTTCTTTCCAGCCATATAACGTCAGAGATTGTTAAGTGTCAAGGGGAGCTGGTCTCTAAAGAGTCAGAGCTGCAGCGTCTGAGGAGGGATGTCTCCATCAAGACCACTCGGATCTCTCACATGGAGGAGACCCTACAACAGATGAAAAACAACCTCACCACCAAGAGCGACACTGGTAATGTAATTTTATAATCTGCAAACACAAACAGAACACACGCATTAGTATATGCTGTTAATTCTCATTTGATTATTTACACCAAGAACGTATCTTTGTGTTTAGTCTTATTTATTTCTTGTGCCATTCTTACCCCATGCAGTCATAGATCTAGAGGAGAAGCTACATCGCTGCGAGGCAGACCAGCTCAATTGTGCCCTGCGGGTCCGCGTCCTGGAGGGGCAGCTGCAGACGGTGCAGGGAGAATTGGCTGATACGCTGGAGCAGTTAATGAAACTCAAAGACATTCTGCAGACAACACAGACCATTGCAGATGAGCGACAGGCCTCCGTGGAAAAACTGACAATTCAACTTAGGTGAGGATACGCCCTCATGTTACATTTTCCTCTGCACACAAGGACAAGGGGATTAATCTGAGACAAACAGGACGTCCATGTGCTGTTGCTCAGATGAGATCCTCTGCTGTATGAGTTGTCTGTGTTCCAAACAGTGCTGCCTCTGTCTCACAAAAACAGACACATGCACATACACTGAGAGTGTCTGTTTTAAAATGTTGTGGAGTACTGAACGAGTACTGAACTAGCTAATTTTCACAGCCATGGTGATATATGACATTTGTGTACATTTTTAACTGGGGAAATCCTTTGCTTGTAAATATGTGTCAATATAATTTTCTGCTGATCTTAAGTAATTTTCTATTGTCCAGGGTGTCATGTGTCTTGTAATTTGTGGAGACTGCTTTTTCACAATTGTTTTGGCTTGTGATGTGATTTTCTATTTAAAACTGACAGTGACAAAGATATCTGTGTATGGTTCAGTCACATACTTGTGTTCACAGTGTGTAGCAACTGTACATCAAGCACACAACGTGGCCTACACTTCATGCAAATCTGAATAATTTCCCCTTTTTAAAAGATGAAGGAAACTGGACACAACATGTCCAGAACTGATTGATCATTAGTCACTCCATCCTTTATTATTAGATTTGCCTTGTTAATATTTGAATCCAGAGCACAATGAGTACATCATAGGGTATAAAAGCAGGGGCATGCAAATACAATAATCCATAGTCTTGAGCCCCCTTATACAAACAATAAAGAACTGAAATGAACTCAGCCCACCCATAGTCATATCATTGTACGATTAAAAGAGTCTAACTAACTAAATTACCTAAGGGAATTTTGAAATCTAAAACAATAAACTCAGACTGAGTGTCCTGGGATCATTATTTATGTATTTGGTTCTGCAAAAAGTAAGATTTTTTACAAAATGAGTTTACCAAATATTCATAAGATAGATTTTTGCTAACCTGCTCAGTAAATGTGTGTGTGCGTGTGTGTGTGCGCGCGTGTGCCTGTGGGTGTGTGCGTGTGCGTGCATACTTGTGTCTGTGCATCTTCACAGTGAGACCCAGCGAGAGTTGGAAGAAAGAACTCATGAGGTCTTAGACATGGACAATGCACTGAAGGAGAGACAGGGGGAGCTCCAGCAGAGAGCACAGCTGGTACGACTGGCAAACAAACATGTCATTTATTCTCCATTTTATCTGCAGATTGTCTTTTGTCGCCAGCAGTTTGGATGTTTAAATGTTTGCTCGTTCTCTTCCGCGTCACCGTGTTGTTTTCAGCTGGGCCAGCTGGATGTGGCGATCAGACAACACAAGCAGGAGATGGCGAGGAAGGTGGAGTCTCTGCAGCAGAGCCTTGAAACCAGAGAGAGGGAGCTGAGAGAGGCACAGATGGAGCTCACAGACAGAAACATGAAGGTCAGGAGCAGTCAAAGCAGGAGGAAAAATGAATTCCTAGTTTCTGTAATTTTTTTAATAGGTGATTTGAGGGGACAATATAAAACCTTGATCAACCACTGTCAGTTGATGGTTGACAACAGGAGGTTTGTACAAATGTTTGCACACTTAATATTTGCACTTATTATGTACTCTGTCTGTATATATCTGATGGAATGATCTTGTGTTGTTTCAAACCACTACAGGTTATTACGAGGGTAAAGATGAAGCCATTTTGTTGAGAGGTTATAGAATAATAACAAAAAGAATTAAATGAATTCAGACACTGAAGCTGAATCAACTATGCATGTGACACTATAGCTCACTGAAACTGTCAGCTGATGTAGGTCTGTGTGTTTTGGGTAAGGAGTCACAGGAGCTCTGCCAGCAGCTGCATGTGTGTCAACAGAAACTTGAGGCAATGCAACAGGAGCTCGAAGAAACTCATCTTCTGTGTAAGGCTTTGACGATAGAGCTGGATGCCACGAAGCTGCAGAATAAGGAAAAGGTTAAAGTACAATTTATTATTATATTTACTGACTCATACTAAAACTTATTAGTACTTTACCTGATAATGAAAATGAAACAAAATATGTTTAGGATGTTGTAGGTTTAGGTTTAAAATGCTTTTAATTAAATCGTATGATCAAGTTGAAAATGCTGCAATTTTTTGATGTTAGGGTGAAAACATAATATAATTTTTTTTAATTTTCACCCTGAACAACAGCTGCATTACTAACTTATAATGTCTGTGTGGCTCTGCAGGAGTTTCGTTTGTGTGGCATAGAGGAGGAGCTGGCTCAAAAGGAGGCACACTGGCTGCAGGCGGAGGCCAGACTGCAGAGCATGGTCACCTCTCTGGAGCAGGAGCTGGAGCTGGAGAGAGAGCAGCACAGTCAGGAGGTACAGTATAGCTACCGATGTTTCCCAGCGAGTGTCCCCCATCTCGTGTACTAATTTAACGAGGATATATTATTATTATTATTATTGTTGCTGTTATTGTTAGGGTCAGGCCTTGATTTTTAAATTATAATGTAATACATTTTATTTGATTATTAGAACTACAGTATTCTGAATAACTGAAAGAGTAACTGTCAGCGCTGCTTTAGCTGTCTGCCAGACTCTCTCCTGGCTGAGCCTTTATGACCTTAGAGATAAAGTTGTGATTTCAGATTATAACAGCGGTATCTCGATTATATGACAGCACTTGTTAACTAAATTGTGTTTCAGTCTTCTTTCTGTTCCTCTTTTGATGTAATAAAAGTCATGTGTATTTATGGATCTACCTCTCTACTCATCACTTTTGTTCCTTCTTTTTGCCTCTTTCTGTCTGCTTTTTTTTCCTCTTTTTTATTCACGAACGTCACAGTGCCGTGCAAGTTCTGTATTTCTACATCATACGGTTTTCATCTTACTGCCACATTTCTCACAGATGATCTGACATCTTAGTTCCTCCTGATCTTTATGATGGTGCTAGTTGTTTCCATCTTCGTCCTTAGAGCTTATTTGGTTGCAATAAGAGCAAGTGGATTATATATATATATCTTTTATCAAAGGAGCAAAAAGAAAACGAATAACATACATTGAGGGCTCATTGAAGTCAACTTAACTAAACGTCATGTATCAATGCCAGCTCAGTGTTGTTCTAACCTTGCTGTCATGAATGTGGCATGTAAAAACCCAATTTTCCTCATCAGTCTGTTTTCCATCGCTCCCTCCTCAGCTGGACTCCCTACAGCAGACTCGAGGTCAGCTTCTTAAAGTCTCTGAGCAGATCTCCTCCACGATGCGCTCCTCCCAAGAGCAACTCACTGCTCAGCTTCACCAGAGCCAGACCCAGCTTGAACAAACCAAGGCTCTGCTAGACCAAACTAAGAGGGAGCTGGATCAAACCCAGGGCCATGCCAGTCACCTTCAAACACAGCTGGATCAGAGCCAGAGCCGCCTCCTTCAGTGTAAAACCCAGCTGGAGCAAAGCAGGATTCTGTACGAGCAGACCAGGACCCAGAACCGAGACCTTCACGCTCAGCTGGAGCAACTCAGCAACGAGTTAAACCAAGCCAGAGTCCAGGTTGCCCAACTCCAGACTCAGCTTCACGTCTGTGAAAAATCTATAGCGGCCTCCAATGAGTCCATGCCCAATAAGGTAGAACCTTTAGAAACATGCATGTAAAATTGTAGTAAATTGCTTCTCAGTGTTTTATCAAGGTTTCCGTTCTTGTCTCCCTGTAGGAGTCTGAGGTGACTCCTCTCCAATCCAGGATCTCCAGTCAGGAGCGAGCTGCTGACTCCCAGAATCTGTACCATCACGCAGTCACTCTTCCAGTCGTGCACAAAGTCACACCCTCGCCAGTGCACCCCTCTTCTGCCCACTCCTCTCTTTCCTCCCCCTCGAAGCCTCAGACAACATCCCGCTCTCTCACAAACACTCAGTCGGCTTGTCTCCGCTCTCCAACACACACCAGAATTTGCTCGTCTCCCCCTGCTCACACATACCTTCAGCCCACCTCTGCCCCTCACCTGTCTGAAACTCATGATTGGCTGCAGAGCAGTAGCATAGACTCCTCACTGGACCTCCCTCTGAACCTCAAAGCAACTCTGAGGGAGGCGCTTAGCAAACAGCCATGGGAGTCTTCCTCCTCCTCTGTCTCCTCTTTCCCAGGTGAAGAGATCCGCAGCTGGCAATGCTTCAACACCTTGGACACCACTGCGACCTCTGACCTCTCCTTCAACCCCCTCACGTACATGGTGGACAAACAAAATGATGGAAACTCCAACATGGCAGCTGCATCGGTACAGGAGGGAGACAGCGAGCAGTTGAGTGAATCGAGGAGGGAATCAGTGTGCACTCTGGTAGGTGAGGGGGAGGAGGTGGATATGAGTTCACTCACTGGCATGCTGAGATTCGTTAATCAGACATTAGCAAAGCAGGAAGACCCTTTATTATGGAGTTCCACTGGGTTTTCACAGAGCTGACACAGCCTCACAAACAGGTACAAACAACACACCACTCCTATGTATTATTCTAGTCTGTTAACCAGGAACCTACTGGCAGCTATTTTGATAATGACCTAATTGTTTACATTACTCAATATTCAGTGGCTCCATTGTCGTTAATGGGTGTTTTTGTCTCCTCTCTATATATATTTATATTTATATATAAGATGACGTCCTCTGGGCTCTGGACTGTTGTTGGTGAAAACAAGTTGACTTTCCGAGTTGGTTTATTCACATTTGATATAATTAGTGTGAATGCTGGAAGCATTCTCTATTTTTAGGGGATTATGAATAGCTAAGCTATGGTGGATGCTTGTTGATTTTTAAGATGGTTAAGATGTTGGTGTCAGATTTCATGAGTTTTTGTATAATTTTAGTATAATTTTAAGTTGTCAAAATAGTTATCCATTATATTTGATACAGTGTTATCGACTTAAGTAAAATGGATAAATAGGTAAATCAGTTATTTAAATACCCAGTTTCCATGTCCACCACTGTTCTAGTCTGTAAATAATTTACTGTCATGTTGATTTACATGAATGTAGAATTAGTGTTTTATGTTGTCTGCTTCGTACCATTATTTATATTTATATATTTTCACACAATTTTTAATAAGTAAATAAATGTTTTTTATGTGAAGTCTTTGCCTTCCCTTGATTATTTATTTTGGTTTTTTTGGCCTCTGTTTTTTTTTTTCTCCTTTTGTCCTTTTTTGTAATTTTTTATCTTGTGCTCCAGAGAATTGAGACGCCCTGATTTCTGTTTGGATGTTCCCATACTGTTGGTGGCTGTGAGGGTCACGTAACCAGAGCAACCCAGGACCATGGAGGGGGTCACGCTCAGTCTAATACAGACTCCAGCTGCTTAAATTGGATTCGGTGCTCTGCGCTCATGCGGTTATATAACAGGAACATTCCAAACATTCGGTTTGTGCCTATAATTTTTTTCCTAGCATGACAAATGTGGAACTATCCATTTAATATCGACTATCATTTTTGTAGATTTATTTTTAGTGCACTTTCTCCCTCACTGTAGCTCACTGCTGGGTGATGGTCTTTGTTTTCTCACAAGATTAAGCTGTAACACACAACTGTAAAAGGGATTCACTCGCCTCACAGATTTAACTTATTGTAAAGTCATCTGCACTGTTTGGTTTGGCGTGCACGCCTTCTCCATTAATCGGTTTCTCTGTGGCGTGTGTGTGTGCGTGTGTGTGTTTGTGTTGTTTGTGTTGTGCTACTGGAGACAGACTCTCATTTCAAACTGGCCTTCCTGTCCACACTGTTGTGCCAAGTCGCTGTGACTGGTCCTTTCACTGTTTTTGGTCTTTCTGTCCATCTTGTATGTAGTTTTAATTGTAGGATCATCATTTTTTTGCTGGGTTTCTGGATGTTAAGATCTCTTTTCAGTGAGGAGGATGTGGGTTTTTCAGCAGTGTGTTGCGTGCGATGTAGCTGCACCCTAGTTCCTCCACGAAACCATCAAAGTACAGATGTCCCCACAACAGTTTGTATCATATGTATGAATTTTAGTATAAAACACTTCATGTTTTATGTAAAGTTAAAATTTCTAATAATCTCCTGAGGCTTCAGGTTTCCAGGAAGACTGATGACAGTAGAAGTCATGCTCCTGTGCAGAAGCTTTCCAAAAGGACTCCAGGCTGTAACTTGTCCTTTATGTCTCCCACATTAGCAGTTGTTATCTTTCATAATACATTTATGTTTATTGCTTAGTGTTCTTGCAAAGCAAAAATGACTTGCAAATAATGTGCTGCTGGTACAATCCAATATTTTTACCTGGCTTGCTGCTGGCTCTGGCTTTATATTTCAATGGCATCACTGACAAACAGTGCTATCAGTTGTCTCACCTCACTCTCTCCGACAGACATCAAATCATTTTTTTCTCAGGTTACGGATCTGAAAGAAAGCACCCTCCATCACTTCAGCTGCAGCAGCTGATTAAACGTATGAATCAGTAATAGGACAAACATGCAAATCTGGGAACAAAGGGACAGACATGAGTGAGGTGTTAATCAAAGTGGTGCAACCACAGTCTTGCACACTCACCAGAGTGATGAGGTGCTGTCTGACAAACAAGTTAACCACACTTGGCACAGTTGGCCAGCACTGTTTAGGCAAACACACGACTGGTGAACTGCACAATGAAGCAATAAGACTGATTGTAACAACTTGATCTGTGTTTTTTACATTGTCACATCGGGATGTGTGTTGTGCTGCTTTGCAGGGTTGCCGTTGTGTAGCAAAAACAAAACCACCTTGTCAGCACAGTGGAAGGGAACCACAGCAGGTTTTGTCATGATGGGGATGACTCCCCGTTTTTGTGCAGACACGGCATTTGTTCCATCTGCCGCAGTCATTCCCCGGACATGTGGTCTGTTTAAGGAACGACGTGATATGAATTCATCCTGGGTGTCAGATTGACGAACAACACAAGTTATCTGTATCCATGCCTGTGGCACCATCCTTTGTAACTTTCAAATGTGACACATGCCTTTCTATGGCGGTCACCAAGGAGACGTGCATTCCTTATCTGACTGCACACACACACACACACACACACACAGTGAGGAGGACTAACAATAACATTTCACATGGACTCCATGAGTCCATGAGGCTGAGCTTGTCGTTTCAGGCCAAACAGGCAACCTTTCCTTATTAATCACAGCTATGGTTTTTTTTTTACTTTTACCGGCATTAGTAATAAGTTAAAAATGGGAAGGATGCTCTAAGATCGAAACCAGTTTCCTCTGTGGAAATAATGCAGAGGGCTACAGTTGTATCTAAAGCTGTTTCAGCTGAGTTTTTGTGCAGGAGTCGGCCAAGAGGTGTTTGACCAGCGGGAGCTGTGGTTTACTGTGGTTTACTCAACACGGTGGAATACATACATTAACAAAAGGTCATGGTTATCTCCTCCTCCAGCACTCCACAATCACCCAGCTGCAGCTCGCTGCCGCTGACCTTTCCCTCATTAAACCAAACCTTTGTACAGGGGGGGGGGGGGGGGGGGGGGGCCCTA